>CM065590.1:580608751-581006251 GCA_033119425.1 Bufotes viridis
GGGCTAATGAGAGGCATATGGGGGCTAATGAGGCATAATGGGGGCTAATGAGGCATAATGGGGGCCAATGAGGCATAATGGGGGCTAATGAGGCATAATGTGGAGCTAATGAGGCATCATGGGGCTAATGAGGCATAATAGGGGGCTAATGAGGCATAATGGGGGGCAAATCAGGCATAATGTGGGGCTAATCAGGCATAATGTAGGGCTAACGAGAGGCATAAGGGGGGCTAATGAGGCATAAGCGCTGATGATGGGGGCTAATGAGAGGCATAATAGAGGCAAATGGCATAAAGGCTGATATGGGGGCTAATGAGGCATAATGTGGAGCTAATGAGGCATTAGGGGGGCTAATGAGGCATAATCGGGGGCTAATGAGGCATAATGCGGGGCTAATCAGGCATAATGTGGGGCTAACGAGAGGCATAAGGGGGGCTAATGAGGCATAATGGGGGCCAGTGAGGCATAATGGGGGCTAATGAGGCATAATGTGGAGCTAATGAGGCATAATGGGGCTAATGAGGCATAATAGGGGGCTAAGGAGGCATAATGGGGGGCTAATGAGGCATAATGGGGGGCAAATCAGGCATAATGTGGGGCAAATCAGACATAATATAGGGCTAGTGAGAGGCATAAGGGGGGCTAATGAGGCATAAAGGCTGATATGGGGGCTAATGAGGTATAAGAGCTGATATGGGGGCTAATGAGAGGCATGAGGGCTGATATGGGGGTGATGGGGCTCTTATCTGAGGTCTGATTGGGGGTCATTAACATTGGGGTCTCCGCTGAGGTCTGATTGGGGGTCTGATTTGAGGTCTTATTGGAGACTTTTTAACATTGGGGTCTGATTGGTGGTGTAATGAATTTTTTTTTTCTTATTGTCCCCCTTTAAGGTGCGTCTTATAGGTCTCCTTCCTGACCTGCAGAGCGGTGCGCACTTCCAGCCCTGAGTATGATCCTGAGCACTGATCCTGAGCACTGATCCTGAGCACTGATCCTGAGCCTGCTGGAGTCTTCAGAACTGTAAGGATTTACAGTCCTTCACTGTAAGCTATATTATATATATTACTTGTTTTATGCGAGTAAGGGTGCTGGGTTGTTGGAGAAGGGGGGGGGGTAGATGGAGGGGTACAATACAGGGGGTAATTAAACTTATTTTTGTTTGTATTGATAATTATATGAGTGCGGGTCTGTATGTATGTATGCAGTGTGTATTTGTGTGTTTATATATGTGTGTGTGTATATAATACATACATACACACACGCGGCGTGTGTTTGTGCTTTAGGGTGCACACCCTAATGCAATAGGCTGCGCACGCCTATGCCTGTGGATTACATTGAATTTTGATGATGACAGGTTCCCTTTAAGAGGTGTGACGGACCCTCAGTTTACTAAAGGTTCACATTGCAGCTGGCCATAGAACCTATGGGGAGGGAAGGAAGATGCTGCTAGAGGATGAATGAAATGGCTGCAGCGATTCTGTAAAAGAAAATAGATGTAAAAATAAGAATAATTATGTGAAAAATAGAAATAAACTTCAGGATCCATCTAGGGATATGACCTAACAGCACCTCAGAAATATTCTCCCCATTAGTTACGTGTTAGTTTTTATAGCCACTAAGCTGGTTGTTACATTGTTTCTAGCTATCCTTATATTTACCTTCCCTATAGGTGTTTTGGGGACCTCTTGTGGCGAGTTGTAGCAATTACAGCTTATAGTTAGCCATGTGCCATCCACATTTTTTCACGCGCCCATTGACTTGATTGGGTCACTGGGCGGCATTTTGCAGACCAGAACTGGACATATTCTACCAGATGCAGACAGCATATGGATGACATCAGAGTGCCGTCCTCATCCGCATGTCTGTTACGCGAATTATCAAACATGTCCTATTCTTGACTGCAAAATGCGTTCCATGGACTCATTGAAGTCAAGGGGTCCACAAAAAAATGTGGATGACACACAGATGGCATTTGTATTTTGTGGTTCCACGGTTTGTGGACTTCAAAATACATACGGTCGTGTGCATGGGGCCTAACACTAATTATCTCCCAATATAATAATAATGTTATTTTAATGATATATTATGTCTGTTACATAGTTGTTAAAGTTGGAAAAAGACAAAAGTCCATCAAGTCCAACCTGTAATCCTGCTATATTTATCCACGGAACAAATGCTTGATTCAGGGTCTATACTTCTTTTAAAAAGGGGTTGGGTCAAAGGGAAAGGGTGTGTAGAACATGATTTATATACATTGTCATAAGACTCAATGTTATTTTGAATTAAAAAGTCATGTAAACCTTTCTTGGGTTTCATCTCCTGTATTTGCTGTGACCAGCTCCTGCGGCTATTCCAGAGATTCACCGATCTTACTGTAAAAAATGCTGATCTCCTCTTATGACTGAATATTTTTTTTCTCCAGTTGTAGCGAGTGGCCCCTTGTTTTTTGAGGGGGTTTAACACAAAATAGCTTCCCTTGATATTTTTGTATGGTCCGTTTATATATTTGCACAGGTTCAATGCTTTTTTCAATGCTAAACAAATTCAGTTCTTTTAATCCTTGCTCATAGCTAAGATCTTCCAGGCCCTTTATGAGTTTAGTTGCTCTCCTTTGCACTTTCTCTAACTCCAGGGCATCCGTTTTATGGACTGGTCCCCAGAACTGAACTGCGTATTCCAGGTGAGGCCGCACCAATGCTTTGTATAGTGGTAATATTACATCCCTGTCCCGAGAGTCCATACCTCTTTTTATACAAGACAATATTCTGTAGGCCTTAGAGGCAGCTGACTGGCATTTCATGCTGTTATTTAGTCTATGATCTACTAATACACCCAGATCCTTCTCAACCAGTGACTCTCCCAGTGTTACTCCCCCTAGGACATATGCTGCATGCAGATTATTAGCCTCCAAGTGCACAACTTTACATTTATCTATTGTGGGGAGTCGCTCTGGTAGACAGCGGTGCGGGTGCAGTTTAGAGGCAAAACAAGGAGTCCAGATTGTGCAACAAACAGTGTTTTATTCACACTTGCACACCATAAATGAAAAACAGTCTCTTTGGTGACAGTTCACACACAACGGAAATAACGTGGCAAAACAAAAACAGGCCAACACAGGTTCAGTCACCTGGGAGGTGTAGGTGCAGGTTCGCACCACGCTGTCGGCCCAGCCGCAGGAGAATCCAGCTTCAGGTAACCAGGAACAAAACACCTCCTTGCTGAGCTCTTCCTCCAGGACAGAGAACTCCTCAGCCCTGTTAGCAGCTCCAGGATAATCACAGCCTCCAGCTGCTGAGCTGGCTGAGCTTTTAAACCCAGCCCAAAACCAGGACTGGGTCGTGGGGAGCAGCCACCCACCCTACACTTTAGCTGCTCCCGGTAAGAGCCGGCCCGGATCGGCTTTGCAGCCATGCTATTTAAACTCTGTCAGTAGCACTAGCTGCTGCTGACATCAACAAAAACGGGCTCTTACCTCACCGAGGCTATGAACCTCGGTGACACATACCTGCCATCCACGACGGCACCCTGCACCTTACCACACACCCCCCTTTGTTCAACCCCTGAGGGGTGGACACATGTGAGGCAGTGGACGCGGAAAGGGCATCTGCATTTCCCTGCAAGCGACCTGCCCTATGTTCCACTGGAGAACTTGAAATTTTGAAGGGATAGGAACCACCTGGTGACCCGAGCATTCCTCTCCTTGGCCTGACTCATCCATTTGAGGGGGAATGGTCGGTCACCAGACGGAACCTCCTCCCTAACAGGTAGTAGCGGAGAGATTCGAGTGCCCACTTGATAGCCAGGCACTCCCTCTCCACTATACTATACCTGGACTCGGCGGGACTGAGCTTACGGCTCAGGAAGACAATGGGATGTTCTTCCCCGTTGACCTCCTGAGACAGTACCGCACCGAGGCCTACCTCCGAGGCGTCGGTCTGTACGACAAACTCCTTGTTGAAGTCGGGTGTCACCAAAACCGGGGACCCACACAGGGCCGACTTCAACGCGGCGAAAGCCTCCTCCGCCTTCTCACTCCAGCTAACCCTCCCAGACTTTCGTCCCTTCAACAGGTCTGTCAATGGCGCTGCTATTGTGGCAAAGTGGGGCACAAACCTCATGTAGTATCCTACAATCCCCAGGAACGACTTTACCTGCCTGGTGGTGACCGGTCGGGGCCAGCTACGAATGGCCTCTACCTTAGTTACCTGAGGTTTGATGACTCCCGCCCAATTACATATCCCAGATATTTGGTCTCTTCCAACCCAATCGCACACTTTTTTGGATTGGCGGTTAGTCCAGCTTTCCTCAGGGCATCCACTACCGCCTGCACCTTGGGTAAATGGCTTTCCCAGTCGGTGCTGTGGATGACTACATCATCTAAGTAGGCCGAGGCGTACCGACGATGTGGTCGCAGCACTATGTCCATTAACCTCTGGAAAGTGGCGGGGGCGCCATGCAGGCCAAAGGGTAACACCTTGTAGTGATACAGGCCCTGCGGGGTAACAAACGCGGTTTTTTCCTTAGCCGACTCCGTTAAGGGTACCTGCCAGTACCCTTTAGTGAGGTCCAGCACAGAAAAATAACGGGCTTGTCCAAAATTTTCAACAAGCTCGTCTACTCGGGGCATGGGATACGCGTCAAACTTGGATACTTCATTTAACTTGCGAAAGTCGTTGCAGAACCGCAACGTCCCATCCGGCTTGGGTATTAGGACTATGGGACTGGCCCACTCACTTTTCGACTCCTCAATGACATCGAGCTTCAACATTAACTGTACTTCCTCCGCGATGGCCCGTCGCCGAGCCTCGGGTACCCGGTATGGTTTTAACCGGACCTTGGCCTGAGGCTCAGTGACGATGTCATGTCGGATGAGAGACGTGCGGCCAGGAGGTCCGAGAACACATCCGTGTTCCGACTGAGGAACTCCCTGACTTCCTGAACTTGTGTGGAAGACAGGCTGTCTGCAATTTTACCGTGGTTAAGGCTTCAAAGGCCTCGAACTGTGGGGCTGGACCCTTTTCACCTAGAAGCCCTGGCCGGGGGCTGTGGTCGCCGGCCGTGTCCCTATCTTTCCACGGCTTTAGCAAATTCACATGGTACACCTGCTCCGGCTTGCGCCTCCCTGGCTGGTGTACTTTGTAATTTACTTCCCTACCTTCTCGACCACCTCATAGGGGCCCTGCCACCTAGCTAGGAATTTGCTGTCAAGGGTGGGTACCAGAACCAACACTCGATCTCCCGGATTGAAGCCCCGCACCCGAGCCTGACGATTATACACCCTACTCTGGGCTTGTTGCGCTGCCTCCATATGCTCCCGGACCAGCGGCAACACCCTTTCTATCCGTTCCTGCATCTGGGTGACATACTCAATGACACTTTTGTGGGGGACAGGCTGTTGTTCCCATGCTTCCTTGGCGATATCCAACAGGCCCCGAGGGTGTCTGCCATAAAGCAGTTCGAAGGGCGAGAACCCAGTAGAGGCCTGGGGTACCTCTCGCACTGCGAACATGAGATAGGGCAGAAGCAGGTCCCAGTCCTTCCCATCTCTAGACACCACCCTTTTTAACATATTCTTTAGAGTTTGGTTAAACCTCTCAACAAGACCGTCTGTTTATGGATGGTAAACGGACGTCCGTAATCTGCTTTATACGCAACAATTTACACAGTTCCTTCATTACTTTGGACATAAAAGGGGTCCCTTGGTCTGTCAGAACCTCTTTTGGCAGGCCCACACGGGAAAACATCTCCATTAACTCTTTGGCAATGAGCTTAGCTGAGGTATGTCGCAGAGGCACCGCCTCCGGATACCGAGTGGCATAGTCGAGAACTACCAGAATGTGTTGGTGGCCCCTAGCAGACTTTTGGTACAGGCCCAATTAAATCCATAGCAATTCGCTCAAACGGTACTTCAATAATTGGCAGAGGTACCAGAGGACTACGGAAATGTGGCTGGGGGCTAGTTACCTGACAGGTTGGACAGGACTTACAATAATTTTCTACTTCCTTGAACACACTGGGCCAATAAAACCGCTGCAGAATGCGGTCCTGGGTTTTCTGCCACCCCAGGTGTCCCCCAAGAACATGTTGGTGGGCAAGCTCCATGACAAGCTTGCGATACGCTGTGGGCACCACCAACTGTTCAACAGGTTCACCTCGGATTTGGTTCACCCGATACAACATATCCTGCAGAACAATAAATCGTGGGAACATTAATTCAGCCCCTGGTTTCTGGGGTTTACCATCAATTTCCAGCACATTCTCCCAGGCCCTGGTTAGGGTTTGGTCCCGGTGTTGTGCGGTCCCAAAATTTTCCCCGGAGACATTGAGGTCTGCCAACTCAGGTCCCGGTGGCAAGTCCTCCGTGTCTCCCACCATTACACTCAGTGGGGTTGTCTCCCCACTACCGCTGCAGCAGTGGTCACCCCTACCGCTGGCCCTTCAGACTCGGGCTCCCAGGGTTCTGGCCTTCCAGGGGTATCAGGCCACTCTGCTAGGGTTACCCCTGTCTCAGGGCTATTAGTCACTTTCATCTCAGGCCACAGTGACGGAAAACCAGGGAAGTCTCTCCCAATTATTAGTTCATAGGGCAGCTTTGTGGAGATCGCCACTTCACAAGTCCAGGTGCCGACCGCCGTGGACAGAGACATTACAGCAGTGGATAGTCCTTAAGTCTCCGTGTATGCACACCACACCCACTGTCCGGCCCGTATACTGGGTGGGCTGTACCAGGGCAGCACTTACCAGGGTTACCAGGCTCCCTGAGTCCAACAGCGCCACTGCCAGGTTATCCCCGACTTGCACCTGGCACAGATGACGATTGTCTATTGTCCCGGGATGCCGGTCGCACACAGTCTCCGGGCATACATGGAAGCCCGGTACCCATAATTAGTCTCCATGGGTTCCCCCACTGTGGACAGTTGGCCCTTATGTGTCCAGGCTCCCGACACTGCCAGCAGACCACTGGGGACGGATCTGCAAGAGGTACATCCCGGGCGGGTTTGGCCGGCCGCGGACTGGGGTGGAGATTTCCGGGTTTGACTGGCCCTCCCAAAAGAACCCCTGCAGGTTTCTGGTGGCCTCATATCGCTCCACCAGGTCGACTCATCTCAAGGGCATTGGTGGGGGATACCTGGCCGATCCAGTGTTGAAGGGGGTAAGGCAAGGCCCTCCAAAACATGTCAGCCAGCAGCCGGTCCAGCATAGCAGTCGGACTCTAGAACCTCAGGCTGCAGCCATTTTTGCAACCTGTGCAGCAACTCATAGTACTGCGGCCTGGCGGGTTCAGCCACTTTGAAGTCCCACTGGTGGACCCGCTGAGCCCGGACCAACACGCTTACCCCCAGTCTGGCCAGGATCTCCCCTTCACCGTGGAATAGTCAGCAGCCTGGTCGCCTGCCAAATCAAAAACTTGCTGGGGTCCGATGCCAGGAACGGAGCAACCACCTCGGCCCACTGGTCACGGGTAACTTTTCCTCACGGCGACCTTCTCAAAAACCGCCAGGTACGCCTCAACGCCGCCTGCGGGGGTCATTTTTGGGATCGCCGCACGGACCGCTTCCGGGCATCATGGACGTGGTGGGACGCTCCTGCCGCCTGTAACGCCATCACATGTTGTAGCAGTAGTTGGTTGGTCTCCCGCTGCTGCACGTTAGCCTCTATGAGAGCCTTCACAGCAGCCTCCATGTTGCCAGAAACTCCTGCTTGCAGCTTTGCTGGCTTAATATATTCCATGCACTTTAGAAAAACAAAACTTCGGGCGTTCACGCCAGCCTCACTGCGCATGCCCGCATCCGACACCAAAATGTGGGGAGTCGCTCTGGTAGACAGCGGTGCGGGTGCAGTTTAGAGGCAAAACAAGGAGTCCAGATTGTGCAACAAACAGTGTTTTATTCACACTTGCACACCATAAATGAAAAACAGTCTCTTTGGTGACAGTTCACACACAACGGAAATAACGTGGCAAAACAAAAACAGGCCAACACAGGTTCAGTCACCTGGGAGGTGTAGGTGCAGGTTCGCACCACGCTGTCGGCCCAGCCGCAGGAGAATCCAGCTTCAGGTAGCCAGGAACAAAACACCTCCTTGCTGAGCTCTTTCCTCCAGGACAGAGAACTCCTCAGCCCTGTTAGCAGCTCCAGGACAATCACAGCCTCCAGCTGCTGAGCTGGCTGAGCTTTTAAACCCAGCCCAAAACCAGGACTGGGTCGTGGGGAGCAGCCACCCACCCTACACTTTAGCTGCTTCCGGTAAGAGCCGGCCCGGATCGGCTTTGCAGCCATGCTATTTAAACTCTGTCAGTAGCACTAGCTGCTGCTGACATCAACAAAAACGGGCTCTTACCTCACCGAGGCTATGAACCTCGGTGACACATACCTGCCATCCACGACGGCACCCTGCACCTTACCACACTATATTGAACCTCATTTGCCAAGTGGGGGCCCAAACAGTAAGTTTGTCCAAGTCATCTTGTAACTAGGGATGTCCCGATACCATTTTTTTAAGACCGAGTACGAGTACCGATACTTTTATTTAAGTACTCGCCGATACTAATTACCGATACCTCGTATAAACAGCCCCGCAGTTACTGATAGCAATGAAAAAAATTAAAGCTGGAATTTGGTTGCTATGAATAACGGCTTTTCTTTTCCTTTGTACAAGTGTTAATAAATTAATAAATGGTAATATAATAGCGTTTTCAAACCAATGTGCCTCCAGGGGGATCTGTTTTTGGGGGATCTGTGGAGGACACACTGTTATGGGGGATCTGTGGATGACGCACTGTTATGGGGGATCTGTGGATGACGCACTGTTATGGGGGATCTGTGGATGACGACTGTTATGGGGGATCTGTGGATGACACACTGTTATGGGGGATCTGTGGATGACGCACTGTTATGGGGGATCTGTGGATGACGCACTGTTATGGGGGATCTGTGGATGACACACTGTTATGGGGGATCTGTGGATGACGCACTGTTATGGGGGATCTGTGGATGACGCACTGTTATGGGGGATCTGTGGATGACGCACTGTTATGGGGGATCTGTGGATGACGACTGTTATGGGGGGATCTGTGGATGACGACTGTTATGGGGGATCTGTGGATAACACAGTGTTATGGGGGATCTGTGGATGACGCACTGTTATGGGGGGATCTGTGGATGACGCACTGTTATGGGGGATCTGTGGATGGCACTGTTATGGGGGATCTGTGGATGGCACCGTTATGGGGGACCTGTGGACGCCACCGCTATGGGGGACCTGTGGACGCCACCGTTATGGGGGGACCTGTGGACGTCACCGTTATGGGGGACCTGTGGACGTCACCGTTATGGGGGACCTGTGGACGCCACCGTTATGGGGGACCTAGGACATCACCGTTATGGGGGAGGGGGACCTGTGGACATCACTGTTATGGGGGAGCCTGTGGACATTACTGTTATGGGGGAACCTGTGGACATCACTGTTATGGGGGACCTGTGGACATCACTGTTATGGGGGACCTGTGGACATCACTGTTATGGGGGGATCTGTGGATGAGGCTGTAATGGGGGATCTGTGGATGAGGCTGTAATGGGGGATCTGTGGATGACACTGTTAGGGGCTATGTGGATGACACATATATAGCATCTTATGCTATATACATGTCATCCACAGATCCCCCATTAGTGTCGGGCCGGTGCAGCTTGACTCATACACTGCTCAAGCAGCTGCTATATTCTGTTTCATTACCCCTAACTTACTGTGCCCGTGATTACTAACTATACGCGCAGTCCTCCATGCTCCTGCCCCGCGCGCTTCTGTAATCATAAAGTGGGCGGAGCGGGCAGGCGGGACATGAGGCGCATGGAGGAACTGAGAGCCTAGCTGCCCGATTCCTCCATGCGCCTCATGTCCTGCCTGCCCGCTCCGCCCACTTTATGATTACAGAAGGCGCGCGGGGCAGGAGCATGGAGGGACTGCGCATTAATAGTTAGTAATCACGGGCACAGTAAGTTAGGGTTAATGAAACAGAATATAGCCGCTGCCGAACCGGAACTTCCGGTATCGGCAGTGGTATCGGCGGCATTTTTACGAGTACAAGTACTCGTGAAAATGCCGGGATCGGTCCCGATACCGATACTAGTATCGGTATCGGGACATCCCTACTTGTAACTTATTAACATCTTCCATAGACTGGACCGTGTTATAAAGTTTAGTGTTATAATAATCCCTACCTCCCCCAAAAGGCCTTTTCTGAATGAGATTTACATATTCTCCACTCTTCCATTTGTGTTTTTACTGCCCAAAGTGTATTTTTAAACTTTAGCCTATTTTCATTGTAGGTTGTGAATGACGTGATGAAGGGACTGCTCAAGTGTCAAGTCCTACATCATAGTGGTCTTTGAGGTAGCACCGCCCCAAATTCCCACTTTTATCCTTCTACATTGTAAATGGAGGAAGAGGCATATTTGTATGATAAGATATATTACAAAGTTTCTTACAGTCACCTGTACTATTAATTGATGGAAAGTTTTTTGAAAGGTTATTAACCATTTACTGTTCAGTAAAATCAAGTCCCTCAACCCAAGTCCAAAGCTATAGAAATTTCTAAGCAGCGACACAGAAGTTTAGAGTCTTCAAAAATTGTCAAAGTTTCTTAAAGGTTTCTCTGCTACTTTGCACAGTAACCGCCTCCAGCAGTGGTATAGGCCGCCCATCTGTGCTGGTGACGTCACTGGGCTCACTCCTGGGAGGAAATCTCTGCTTAGCAAAGTGATGTGAAGCCAGGTACGTCACCGGCAGTAAACAAACACAGGCTTACACTGAGTGAGGCAACGGGACAAGGGGGGGGGGGGACAAGGGGGGGAGGACAAGGGGGGGGGGCAAAGATATACTGCGATGCTTCATTCATTTGTAGTAAAATAACAAAGTAGAGACTGCAGGTCTTACCTCTGTGCTTCACGCTGCAGCTCTGCTTGCCCACATTGTCTACTGTGTAGAAGAAGCAGAAGCTCGCCCGGAAGTCCTGGCAATGAGTGATGACCTCAATTAAACAAGGACAAAACTATTATCCAGCACAAGACATATGTAACCGATGGCTGTGGGAGGGCTGCACATAGGGGGAAGGACCCCAATACTGGGGAATTCTGAATTATTTAGTATCCACAGGTGAGAGACACTTACCAACATCAATAGTGCTAAGAGAGGTTATAACACGTGTGAGCGTCGTCCATGGCCTGCTCATCATGCCGATCCTAAACCTAAAGTCCTGTGACCAACTTACTATCCAATTCTATACCATAAAATGTATCAAACAATATAAAATAATAACTCATTGGGAGCTCTAATACATCTAATAATGTGTTTATTTTGTTGAGCTAATTTGCATATGGAAAAAAAGGCCATTAACCTTTAAAGGGTTTTGCCATCACATCCAATGGGGGCATATCGCTAGGATATGCCCCCATTGTCTGATAGGTGCGGGTCCCACTTCTGGGACCTGCACCTACAACGAGAACAGAGCAGGGAAATAAATGGAGGGGGCGATGCGCATGCGCAGCTGCTCTCCATTCATTTAAATGGGGTCGCCGAAAATAACCGAGCGCTGGCTCGGATATTTCCGTCTGCCCCATAGAAATGAATGGGAGCAGGGGCCGCGCGTGCGCGGTGCACTCCCGTTCACTTGCATGGGAGCAGCGCTTGGTGGTGGATGGGGTCCTCCAGGCACAGCTCTTCCCGCTCCGTTCTCCTTGTAGGTGGGGGTCCCAGAGGCAGGACCCGCACCTATCAGACAGTGGGCACATATCCTAGCGATATGCCCCCATTGTATGTGATGAGAATACCCCTTTACGTCTAACATGTTGCATCCTTTTGCCTAATGCAGATCTCAAAATCCCCAACTCCCTGTCACAAAGCCATGTTAAATGATATAACTCTAGCTACCTGCAGCCACCACTAGAGGGAGCTTAGGAGCTTACTGCATACTGCAGCCTGAATTTTACCATTTACCCGACTACTGTAACACTGCATTAAAAAATTAAACAGCACCTATTTAGATTAAAAATGAAAATGAAACGACGGGATGAACATTTAATTTTAGTAAAATACATGAAGTATGTGATTTGTCTCTTTGTCATTACACAGTCCTAATTATAAGCAACCAAAATCAAATTAGATTTTTGAGAACCCGAGGAAACAGACTGCGAGAGTCTAAAGCCGGCCATACCAATAAAACAAGAATAAGCTGAAGAACAGAAGCAGGATTGTGCAAGTCTACAGTAATCAGTGATAATTAGAATCAGCTCTCCAATGTCACGCCCCCTGCTGGATCACTGGAGCGTCGTCGTTCCCATAGGCTTCCGTAGTGTAGACAATTATTTTATTGTAGGCAGCCGCCATTTGTAATGGTGCCTTGGATCCAGTCCAGGTAATTGCACAGTTTAGTGTATACGCCTGGAAGATTGGGTACGGCACATGGTACGTTACCCCATGAAGTGATTCCGTATAATTTTGAATTGCACACCAGGGGTCCGCCGGAGTCTCCCTGCAAGAAAACCAAATATAACTTATCAGTCTGGATACGCAGCACCTATAGGTCTCCCTTCCTCTGGATTTACTGTACCTGACAGGTGTCCTTCCCACCCTCCATGACTCCGGCGCAATGCATGTTCTCCGTTATCTCCCCGGGATAAGCGTCCATGCAGATATGGTCGGGAATGGTGTTGAGTTTCACACAGTGCAGCTCAGCTGGATAGGTTCCTGCACGTAGAGGAAATGTGTCAGGGGGTAATGGTAGCCTAGTTCTCCAAATCCTCAAAATAATATGCAGCGGTCGTTATCTGTGCAGCCAATCAGGATGCAGCAAAGGCGCCTGCGCTTTAATGTAAATTGCTGCGGTTTTATATTTTTGTTACATTTACATTTAGTTTTCTGTTACATGAGCAGCATTGTTGGGACTTCTCTCCTCTTAGCGTAATGTACAGAATATCTAGTTGGGGAGGGGTCATCAAACAGCTGGGGTCAAAGGTAGTGCTGATCGAAGGGGACTTCAATCCGAATTTTGGAAAACTTTGATTCGCCGTGAAGCCGAATTTCCTTGTGCTTCGTTGTAACGAATCAATTGGGCGGTAAAAATTAAACAAAAAAACATACTTCATCCATTTGAGCGCCAAGAGGCTGCAAGCCGTCATCATGCTTGAAGAGCCCGAGCGAAATGTCGTGCGCGGTGCCGCATGACGTCACCACACCGGCCGACCTGGTGACGTCATCACGCGCCGCAAGAGATTTAGCTCTGGATCAAGGTAAGTATGATTTATTGATTTTTAATATTTTTTGCAAACAGTCAAATGCTTTAATATGGATCTGAGATGCCGCAATCAGCAATGAACGCGGCATCTGAGTGGTTCAACGACGGGGGGTGGCGCAATCGCCGCTCCCTGTTATTGCACCCACTATTTACAAAGAAATGTGCTTCGTGAAGAAGTAATTTGTCACAAAGTGAATTTTTTTGTAAAATTCGGCGAAGCAGCCGAATCGAATTTTAGAGAACTTTGCTCATCTCTAGTCAAAGGTGAAGAGACGGCATTACCAGTGCTTAAAGGGTGTGGCTACTTTCACACTAGCGTGTCGTAGTTTTATTCAGGCCATCTCTCGGCATGTTTGCCGTGCTGCCGCTGGAACGCCATTACAGTCAATGGGGTCAGAGCCGTAGTCCGGGGGCACGTGTGATCACTATGGTGGTCACACATGCTCCGTTTTATCCTTCAACTGCCACCAGCCGTATCTACTGTTAGATGTTGGGACAGATACAGGGAAAGAACTGCATAGGAAAGTACACGCTCTGGGAGAAAGGACACATCCCCTGAGCTGCAGCATGAATGACACACCCCCTTGAAAAGGACAAGCACCTGAACTGCAGCAGAGAGGACATGGCCCTGAGCTGTGACAGAGACAGAGATGCAGTACTAAGGACAGGCCCCTGAGCTGTGATAGGGAGAGAGCGGTAGAAGAAAAGACACACCCTCTCTGAGAAAGGACATGCCCCATGAGAAAGTACATGGCACCAGAGAATGTACATACGCTCTGAGCTGCAGCAGGAATGACACACCTCAAGAACAAGGACATGTCCCTGAACAGTAGGGCGAGAGCTGCAGCCGAAAGGAAACACCCTTTCTGAGAAAGGGCATGCTCCCTGAGCTGCCAACCTGAAATAAATCTAGCTGAGCAGTTTAAGCAATGAATGGGGAGATCTCTGGATCCCTGTGGGGTACAGGGTTGGTTCTAGATTTTTTTAGAGATTGTTGTACTATATGATGTCTGATTTTATTTTTTGATATTGAACATGGGAAAATCCTTTTAAATCAGCCCCATGTAAAGGTTTTGCAGGACAGCCGGCCCTAATTCTTTATTTACTCTACATTTATTCAGTTGTCAAGAAGTAGGGGACCGATGCAGCGAAGTAACACGTGACTGCAGGATCAGACTACCCAGGGTTTGTTTGTAGTCTGTAACCATGGAGACGCACAGGTCTGTCAGAGAAGAGCTGAGCAAGCATGCATGCTGGGAATTGTAGTTTCTAAACGTGGAGTACCGGAGGTTGCTTTCCCCTGCTCTAATGTGTTCCAAAAATCAAGCGACTTAGTCTTGACTAAATATCTCCTGCCGTTTTGTGCATACAGCTCCTTTGCAGATCCATGTGTCTCCGTGGTCACAGACTACGAATAAGCCCTGGGTAGTCTAATCCCGCCGTCGTGTTACTTTGCTCCATCTGTCCCCTCCTACTTCTTGCTAAGATACTAAACGTACAGTGAATAAAGAATTAGGGTGTCTGTCCCGCGAAACCGACCTTTTATTTGGGACATTAGGTTCGGACCAGGCCCTCAAGTCTCGTGGACCTGGTAGAAGCACAGAGTAACCAGGGAACTTGGATGTAACAGGTGGAAATGTAGCAGTGGATTGTAGCAGAGCAGAAGGCAACATGATTATCACTCAACATGTGGAACTTCTTACCCGTGGGGCTGGTGGTGGACCCCCATCCTGAGGCAAGGCACTGGGTCCATTCAGGGGGTAGGGGGCAGCCGATGGGGATGGTCTGGACGTACTCATTGAGGGTGGCCGGAGAAGCCAGTTTCAGCAGCATGATGTCATTGTCATAGGTTTGTGGGTTAAAACCTGGGTGAGGACATATTTCATCAGCGTAGGTGAACTGCTCTGTCTCTTCATACACCTCCTGATTATGTTCTCCAAGGCGAATCTGCAGACTCCTAAGGAGGACAGGAAATGTCAGGATGTGCATCTAAGGCCTCATGCACACGACCGTTGGTGTTTTGCGGTCTGCAAACCGCGGATCCGCAAATCACGGAAGCTGCTCCATGTTCCGTTCCACAATTTGTGGAACGGAACGCGGCCCATTATAGAATGCCTATTCTTGTCTGGAAAACAGACAAGAATAGGACATGCTCTATTTTTTTTGCAGGGGCACAGAACGGAGCAACGGATGCGGACAGCACACGGAGTGCTGTCCGCATCTTTTGCGGCCCCATTGAAGTGAATGGGTCCGCGCCCGAGTCACAAAATATGCGGCTTGGACACGGACCAAAACAACGGCCGTGTGCATGAGACCTAAGGACACCTCTGGTCATCACGTAATGCTGATCATCCATACGCTGCTCACTCCCTGCCGGCGAAATACGAGGATCAGGGTTGTAAATTGACCAAGGGAAATGTTAATTTTTTATATTTTTTTGCTCCCTCTCAGGATGCACTATTTCCATTCGTCGTTTTCTATAGCTCCCTCAACCCTGAACCCACTTCTCGCTGTCTCTTCTCTACTGTTGGGTCCAGCTCTGTCCTTCTATGCAGGCTGTTTGCCAGCGAGACCCCTTCTCCTCTACCTGTAGGGTGCTCCCTTTGTCTCTTAAAAGGTCAGCACACACACCCAAATCTTCCCCAGCCAATGGCTCGGAGCCCTGGGTATTTGAAGAATATTCCCCTGTGGGAAGGTGCCTGAACAATAAGGTTCTTAATTCACTCATTCCTGAAAAGGTGTGCTTTATCCGATTGTCTGCCTGAGTACTGATCTCTGCCTGTTTATCGGATTCTGACACTTAGCCGCCTGACTTGACTTCCGTATTGTCCTTTAACTGCCTGCTCCAACTTGAACTATTTACCATATAGCACATATTCTACCTGTTCTGACCTGGGCCTGTCCATAACTATGGTTTCACTGGACACTTCAGTGCCCTGTACCGTTATCTTTGACCCCTGTGGGTCAGCTGTCAATCATACAGAGGTAAGAGGTAGCAGCCTGGTTGTTCCCCTGCAGCAGATTCCTGTATAGGGGTTAAAGGGTAAATACGACTGCAAGGTTAATGCCCTTGGAAGTAGCCCAAAGTCAAATCCGTTGGTTGACACAGTGGTCCACACCCACTGCCGTAACAACAGGACTGTGCGCTTCTGCCAAATGACACCTGTCTGTGGACAGGAAATTAAGGTTAAGGGGAGGAGTCTGGTGGATATTGTCTGGCTTTCTGCAATCTCTTGGTTCTAATGGTCTGTATGTAAGATTGTGGCAGAACAGGCTTAGCAGAGTTGATTCCCATGCAATTTTAGGAACTGCAGACTTCTGTCTCAGGTGCCCCAATCACTTAAAGGGGTTCTCTGGGAATTAAGAAAATGAAAAAACTTAAATATTCATTTATTATAAATATATTCCCAAATACCTCTCATTAATTATAATGACTCGTTTTGTCTAGGGAGCAATCATTAGGAGAAATAAAATGGCCGCTGTCCTATTAGTGCACACAAAACCTGTCTTAATCACACAGGAGGGCAAGTTACTTCACAACACTGAGCTAAAGAGCTGTCTCATCCTCCTCTGTTCTCTACTTGTCAGGGATTATGATCCTGAATACAGCTGATAAGATCTTCAGCTGAATCTCTGTATGAATGGAGTTCATGAGGAGACAAAGTACAGAGAGCACAGACAGGACAGACTGTGGTAATGGAGGCTGCAGACAAGTGCTACTGCTTATTAGCCACAACCCCACCTCCTCTCTGTCCTTCATGTATCCTCATGAACTCCATTCCTACACAGATTCAGCTGAAGATCTTATCATCTGTATTCAGGATCATAATCCCTGACGAGCAGAGCAAAGAGGAGTATGAGGCAGCTATTTATTTCAGTGCTGTGAAGTAACTTGTTCTGATGTGTGATTAGGACAGGTTTTGTGTGCACTAATAGGACAGCGGCCATTTTATTTCTCCTGATGATTGCTCCCAGACAAAACGAGCCATTGTAACTAATAAAAGATATTTGGGAATATATTTCCAATGAAGAAAAAAAATTTAATATCTTCATTTTCCTAATTCCCGGAGAACCCCTTTAGTGACTATTGCAGGACTCTTCTAACTCTCAGCTCTGCAGAGTACTCGACAAACCCATCCACACTGGTGGAAACTAGACCAGTCTATAAGCACTACCTGGACTTCACACATGTCCCCACACTGGAGAGCAGTTCCTCACTGTGAAGACCTACTATTTCCAATGGAGTCTCGCACTCCCATGTGGCATGACTTCTGCACCTCCACCAACATGGACTCTGTGGTCTAGCACTCCACATAGTCACAGCCTTACGCAACCAACACAGATGCTTCACCCACTTCCCAAAGTGGCATACTACGGGCAGACAACCGGGAAGGACACCTCCCGCGTCCATACATATATGATGTTGATAGATTAGGACAGTTTTAAGGACACTGGAGGTAGGTCTGGGTCAAGGTTTGTGAGGGTCCGCTATGGGATCAACACCCAGTCTTTTGGGAGGAGGAAGATTGTACTTCCAGTCACTATAAAATATGCATAATAGTTATTATACGGCATGGTATCAAGCTGTGCCTAAATAATACTGCCACACAGTGCCCACCATTATTAGATATCCACACAATATTATTATACAGTGCCAGCCTGATAATACTGTATCGTACCCAAATCACTTTACTTTCACATTCGCAAGATTTAAAAACCGCCTTGTCTTGGTGACGGCCCAATTTTGCCCCTTCTATAATACCATCCTGACTGTAGGACGGGTACACTTACGGCAATTCACAATGTGCTGCTGTCAGGACCCAGTTCTCATCTATCAGGACTCCTCCACAAGCATGCTGGTCGAAATAATGAAGGCCGACTTGCCAAGGCTGAGAGTTTCGCGGACATACGAAACCCCCAATAATCCGGTTATAGGAGCGCCCATGGACTAGGGGGAAACAGAGACAAATCAAATGAACAAAATGTTTAAATGTTCATGTTTCACTGTCTGGATAGTTTAAGCAAAATATCTCCTGCCTGGAGGAAACCATTAACAAGCTGCTTGTGACAGGTCGTGGTAAGGCTTTTTTTTTTCAATCTAAAGGTGGTATGCAGGGATCAAAATCTACAGAATATGATTATGATAATGCAAAAATGTCATATACATAGGTTGGTTTCCCGCCACTTGGACCCCAACCTTTTGAAATAATGGGCGTTCCAAGATCCCTGTTGAACAGAAGAAGGAGCGTTATCCTATAATTGAGAGATAAACTGTTCTGGGTACCATTCACTGCCATGGAAGCATCACCGCAGTAATCTGCTCCGTCCCCTACACAAAAGACAGAGATGTATCATTTCAGTGCCAGCTTCCAGCGCAGGTGCTACCGTAGACCCGATGATCAGTGTTGGTGCCAGGTCGGACCCCCACTAATGAGATACTGATGGCCAATCCTGAGAATAGGCCTCAGTGTAAAATTACAGGAAAACCCTTGAACCCCTTTGCACCTTATGACGTACATCACAATGTGTGAGGGGATGTATAGAGTGTGCCTCTGCAGCGGGCACGGTACCTATACCGTACGGCGGGTGCCGGCTGTATTATACAGCTGGCACCCGCCTGCACTGACAGTGATCGTCGATGGTGCCGCCCTTGTCATTTTACCACTCAGGTGCCACGATCAGGCTGCTCCCTCTACCTTCCGATTGGAGCCCCCGCAGTAAAATCGAGTGCTATGGCAGCCTGTACTGAGCCATGCATGAGACACAGCACAGCAGGGACAGTGTAAAAAATCCTATTCACTCTATAAGAGATCTATTAGGGGTAAAAAGGAGAGGGGATCAAAAGATCCCATGTACTAGGCCCCTAAGGGGGCTAATAGTTATAAAAAAAAAAAAGGGTTTCCCCCACTTTCCCAATTTTGCATGTAAAAATATATGAAAACAATAAAAATAATAAACATATTAGGTATCGCGGCATAAGAAAAGTACGGTGAGCGCTGTAACGGAAAGAAAATGAAAAACGCGCAAGTCATCTTGTCCCCCGTGAAAAAATTAAATAACAGTGATCAAAAAGATGTGCATACCACCAATAAAAAATACAGTTCGTTATACAAAAAATAAGCCCCCATACAGCTCTGTAGACTGAAATCTATAAAATGAATCGCTGGCAGAATATGGCAATGCAAAGAAAGAAAATTTTCAAAGGTGTTTATTTTTTTAAAAGTCGTAAAAAAAACAAGCCTATACAAGCTTGATATTGCAGCATTCGTATTGAGCTGCAGAATAAGGACGTCAGGTCATTTTTAGCACACAGTGAATGTTGTGATGTCAAAACCCCAAAAACCTTGGTGGAATTCTGTTTTTTGTTTGTTTTTTTAAAATTTGGCACACAATGATTTTTTTTCCCGTTTTCCAATACAAGATATGGTAAATTAAATGGTGGTAGTAAAAAAAATGCATCATATACCACAAAAAATTAGCCCTCATGTGAATGGAAAAAAAAAAGTTATGGTTATCGGAACATGGGGAGGAAAGATCCAAACTTCAAAAATGAAAACGGGCCTTGACGACAAAGGCTTTATTTTTAAATAATAAAAATACAGATCTGTCAACAGCAGCTAGTTCACAGTTGTCATCTAGAAACAGGGTATTGTTTCTATAATGTGAAAGGTAAAAACAAAAATAAAAAAATGGGGGGTGGGGAGGGATGGGATTATACAGCCAGTGTTAGTGAAGGGTACAGAGGCACTTTATACCTTTCTTGAAAAAATCATTTCCTATAAGTGTTCAAGAATTTACAGCAAGCTGTTGTACACAGGAACCCACTATGGTCGTACAGGTCACACGTGTTTTGTACTATCTAAAAAAAAGTATTTACAGTATATTCACCCAGTCTATCTGAAGAGGGATGTCCACCCTGAAATGTGTGATACTGAGTCACAAAAATAAAATTTTGCTCCACTGGAGTCGATGAGCGCTGGTACATGACAATTTTTTCTAATATTGATGTACTCAAAGTCAATAAAAAAAATTCTTCCAAAAATGAAAAATTTAAAATGATTCAAAACCCAGTTCAGATTTTTGAAAAAAATGTCCCAATAGCTTTTTCCCTTAGGTGTTATGAATGGAAGGCCCCCAAAACACACAACCCCTGTGTTTTATGTGACACACCACACTAGGAAACACCATATCTAAGTAGATCCACTTACCAATGGTCCCCAGGAGAGCAGCCACCAGCAGAAAGATCATGGTGAGGAGCTTAGTGCTCATGACTTTCCGTCTTCCGACGCCGTTTCTTTCTCTTCTACCTAAGATTAGGGGTAAATAATTAACTCAATGACCCTCCGTTTGCTCCAGACTATATGGGAAGGTGCAGTGGACTGGAGAAATGTTTACCAGCTGCTAATACCGTACATCTAAAAATGAGAATAAAGTTGAGCGAACACCTGGAAGTTTGGGTTCGCCGGGTTCGGTCGAACTTCGTTGCAATGTTCGAGTTCAGGAACTTGACCCCGAACCCCAACCCCATTGAAGTCAATGGGGACCCGAACTTTGGGGCAATTAAACGGGTCTAAAAAAGCAATGGAAAGTTCTAGAGGGCTGCAAAAGGAAGCAAAATGGGGGTAAGAACATGACAAGTGCCCTGCAAACAAATGTGGATAGAGAAATGACTTAAAATAACATAAAATACATACAAATAAAAAATGATAATCTTGAACTAGGAGGAGGAGGTCCATATGGAGTAGGAGGTTGAGGAGGCGTGGACGTGGCGGTGTAGGTGGAAGCATAGGTGAAGGAGGTAGTCGCCAACAACACTGTTTTTTGTTTGTTTGTCTTTTAAAATTTGTTTAGACCCCAAAACATTGGGAAATATAGAAAGGAAAACAAAGAGAAAGTGTGCTGCGGTATAACAAAGGCTGGGTGAGGCCGGTATGCCCAATTTGGAGACCCAGAAGTTGAATGGGGCAGACCAAGGCCGGCGCCACCGTTAGGCGAACTAGGCCTGCTGATTGGCTCCCCCTGTCTGAGGCTGCAGTGCTGGGCGAGTGAATACCGAATGACCGCCCATTGACTGCCTTGACATGGTGCTCTTCTACTGGATTCTCCTGGGCCCAGATAACTTGATCAGAATTCAGATAAACAAACGGTATATGTCACAGTTAAGTATTTATGATGCACTGAAGTCTAATAAAAAGATTAAAGGAGTGATGGCATGACTAATGAAAAAAATGAGAATCCGAAATCATATAGTGCATGTTAATCTCTTTCCAACAAACCTGGAACCAGCCCTGTACCTCGCGTGGATCCAGAGATCTCCCCATTCATGCTGGAACAGAAAAGGGCCTTCCCCAAACTGTTACTACAAAGTTGGAAGTATATAATTGTCATTAACAAGCCATTCTATCATAAATGTCTGTAAAGGCAGACTGCATGTCTAAGGGCTGGATTGTATACACCTGTGGTAATGGCAGATTGCATGGCTAGAGGCTGGATGTTGTATATCTGTGGTAATGGAATACTGCATGGCAAAGGGCTGGATTTTATACACCGTTGGTAATGGTAGACTGCATGGCTACAGGCTGAATGTTGTATAACTGTGGTAATGGAGGACTGCATGGCAAAGGGCTGGATTTTATACATTGGTGGTAATGGCAGACTGCATGGCTAGAGGCTGGATGTTGTACAACTGTGATAATGGTAGACTGCATGGCTAGAGGCTGGAGGTTGTACACCTGTGGTAATGGCAGACTGCATGGCTACAGGCTGAATGTTGTATAACTGTGGTAATGGAGGACTGTATGGCTAAGGGCTGGATTTTATACATTGGTGGTAATGGTAGACTGCATGGCTAGAGGCTGGATGTTGTACAACTGTGATAATGGTAGACTGCATGGCTAGAGGCTGGAAGTTGTATATCTGTGGCAATGGAATACTGCATGGCAAAGGGCTGGATTTTATACATCAGTGGTAATGGCAGACTGCATGGCTACAGGCTGGATGTTGTATAACTGTGGTAATGGAGGACTGCATGGCAAAGGGCTGGATTTTATACATCGGTGGCAATGGCAGACTGCATGGCTAAAGGCTGGATGTTGTACAACTGTGGTAATGGTAGACTGCATGGCTGGGGGCTGGAATTTATACCCCTTTGATAATGGCAGACTGCCTGGCTAGAGGCTGGATGTTATACATCTGTGATAACGGCAGACTACATGACTAGGGCTGGATGTTGTACAACTGTGGTAATGATAGACTGTATGGCTAAGGGCTGGATGTTATACACCTTTCGTCATAGCAGACTGCATGGAGAGGGGCTGGATTTTATACACCTGTGGTAATGGGACTGAATTAAACACCTGAATTTCATAATTAAGAGGTGCATGTCAATAATGTTCTCAATATAGTGTCCTTAGTGTAAACATACCCTTTACAAGTGACCAATAACCACTGACCGGTTGTGAGAAGTTTACTGGCATCCTACTCAATGAACATATTTTCCGTTTTCCTGTATAGTCAATTAATTGTCGTATTTACTCTTTCATGTGTTGACCTCAGAGCTGTTAATGACAGAGAAGGTGGCTGTGCGCCATGACAAATCTGATCTTCACCTGCTGCGTTCTCAACTAATCCTATCAGCACAATTGCTATATTTTCCATGACTGTGAAAAAAAAGGCACAAGACGTTATACAGTATACTGACTCCTCTGATGTCAGAATCCTCTAATTGTAAGGCCCGCGAAATTGGCAAAACCAAGTAGAATGGCTCTGCCTATAGTAATCAGACCTATAGAAAGAATACATCCAGTAGGGGGCATCAGCGAGATTTGATTTCTCCATTTCTCTGCTTTATTGTCTCTTCAGATAGCAGAGGAATATTAGGGAATTAACATGCTCCTATATACCATCAACTAGCAAGTCAAGGCAATGGGAAAAGCCAATCAATCCAACTGAAAGGAACTTATCACCAACCAACGGCAGATTAACCAGCATCCTGTGGCTGTCAGCTACAAAACTACAACATAATCTGTCAGGAATAGAGTTGAACAAACACCTGGAAGTTCGGGTTCGCCGGGTTCAGCCGAACTTCGTCGCAAAGTTCGAGTTCGGGACCCGAACTTGACCCCGAACACCATTGAAATCAGTGGGGAACCGAACTTTGGGGCAATAAAATGGCTAAAAGAGTCATGGAAAGGGCTAGAGGGCTGCAAAAGGCAGCAAAATGTGGGTAAGAGCATGACAAGTGCCCTCCAAACAAATGTGGATAGAGAAATGACTTAAAATAAAATAAATAAAGATTTCAAACAATAATCTTGAACTAGGAGGAGGAGGTCCATATGGAGTAGGAGGTTGAGGAGGCAGTGCCCGAAGCATTTTTTCAAGGAGACATAGAAGTAAGACAGTAACGCTGAGAACGGCGTCATCGGCACTGGCCATGTTGGTGGAGTAGTCGAAACAGTGCAAAAAGGCAGGCACACATGTCTCGCATGGAGGCCCACTCAGTGGCGGTGAAATGGTGCTGTTTCGAAGAGCAACTCACCCGGGCGTGCTGCAGATAAAACTCCACTATCGCCTGCTGCTGCTCGCACAGTCTCTCCAGCATGTGCAAGGTGGAGTTCCACCTTTTGGGAACGTCGCATATGAGGCGGTGAGCGGAAAGTCCAAAGTTGCGCTGCAGTGCAGACAGGCGAGAAGCAGCAGGGTGAGAACGCCAAAAGTGCGCACTTTCTGCAGCAGCTCTGACTTATCGGGGTAGTTTTTCAGGATTTTCTGCACCACCAAATTCAGCACATGCGCTAGGCAAGGGATGTGCGTCAAACCGGCTAGGTCTAGAGCTGCTACGAGATTTCGCCCATTATCACACACCGCCAGGCCGGGCTTGAGGCTCAGTGGCTCCTGCACGGTGTGGGGTTTATCCCTCAAACAGATGAGTTTCAAAACTGCCTGCTGTCGTTTTCCCCTGGCCGTGCTGAAGTTGGTGGTGAAGGTGTTACGCTGACCGGATGAGGAGGTGGTAGAAGAGGAGGAGGAGGAAGCGGAGTAGGAGGAGGAGGCAACAGGAGAGAAAGAGAAATGCCCTGCAATTCTCGGTGGCGAAAAGATATGCGCCAAACAGCTATCTGCCTCAGGCTCAGCCGCCACTGCATTTACCCAGTGTGCTGTTAGGGAGATATAACATTCCTGCCCGTGCTTACCGGTCCACGTATTGGTGGTTATGTGGACTTTGCCATAGATACCGTTGTGTAGTGCACACCTGATTTTGTCCACCACTTGAGCTTTTGAACCCTGCTCCCTCTTTTGCTGTGCTGGTGGCTCTGTGCGACCACCACATCTCCCTCCAGACTGCACAGGTCATTCGCATGATCTTGATTCCATGTGGGGTCTAAGACCTCATCGTCCTCCACATCATCGTCCACCCAGTCTTCACCCCTGCCCTCCTTGTCGGTTTGCACAAAGCCTCAGCAGTTGGCACCTGTGTTCCATCATCATCAGAGACGGGCTGCGGTGGTCTTCCCATGTCCTCATCCTCAAACATAAGTTGTTGGGCATCGGTCCACTTAATCTCTTCCACTTCTGGGGCAGGGCTAGGTGGATGGCCCTGGGAAATCTTGCCAGCAGAGTCATCAAAAAGCGTAAGAGACTTCTGCATGACTTGGGGCTCAGACTGCTTGGCAGATTTGCAAGGGGGTGAGGTGCTAGATAGATGCCCATGGCCTGCAGGTGCCAACTCTGAGCTTTCAGCAGTGGACCGGGTGGGAGACAATGTGAAGGTACTGGAGGCACTGTCATCCACCCAATCTACTAGCGACTGTACTTGTTATGGCCTCACCATTCATAGAGCGGCATTCAGGCCTACTAAATAACGCTGAAGATTCTGTCGTCCACGCGCACCTGAGGAAGGTGTTTCATTTGGGCGTGTAGCTGGCACAGATCGACCACGTCCTCTCCCTGCAACAGGAACTCCACCAACACCAGCAGTGCCACGACCAGGTCCACGTCCCTTATTTGACTCTCTCCTCATTTTTTGCGGTCACCCACTGAAGTAACAGACGTTTTTACTAAATTTAGGTCCCTGGGGTTTGTATACGGCAAAAATAGTTCAATGTCAACCACCAATTTAATAGACTAATTGTAGAAATGTATTTCCCTGTCACCTATGCAGAGCAGGGGTTTGTATAATACGGCAAAACTGGGTTAATGTCACCCAACAATGTAACAGACGAAGCTCATGATTTTGGAGAGGAGGGTTTAGAGCACACTTAAATTCATGCCCTCCATTATGATACTTTGTTACGACTAAGGACGTAGTGTCTGAAATGCGTCAACAATCACTGTATACAAGGTGGATGTGTCTGCTGTACTATTTTATACCAAAATAAAGGAGACGTTTTAGAGGACGTTTATTGAATCTGGAGCCGTTTTCTAGATATCTTCTATTTCTTTCACTGTCAGAAATGCAGCGCAGGCCACAAATGTACTGTCTAGCGCAAAAAGTGTGCTTTTTTCTACCAAAAATGTAAATGCAGAATTTAACGGTATTATTGGACTGTCAGAAATGCAGCGCAGGCCAAAAAATGTACTTTCTAGCAGTGCTAGCACAAAAAATTGCAATTTGTCAACCGACAGGGAGTTAGTTTAGCCTAGCCACTCCCTGTTTTCCCAGCGATACTTTGCTCATAGTGTGTTTAGTTTTCTGAGTAGCAGCATCTATCTTCTGAGCTAGGAGTTTATTGTTGGCATAATTCTTATACCATCTGGATTACCCTGCAACATCTTGTAATACAATCTCCGGATTAAAAAGCTACTTGATTAACGCCTGGGTGTCTGATGCGTACTGTAAGTGGAGAAAAGTCAAATTCAACAAGTCACTTCCGTGTGCATAGAGGCTGCTGTACACAGGTGCGTGATTGTATATAGCTGACATTTCGAAACGACACAGTAAAAGAATTGCCTTAGTACTCTCCTTCTCTAGCTAAGGAAAGAATATCCTCCTCCTCCAAGTAATAAGCCATCATCATTAGTCTCCTGCTTGCTGCCATGGAGGGTAATAGCACCGCTTGTGCAAGATTTTTTCATCATATCCTGCTCCACACTGCATTCACTGAGAATCGCAGAAGCTTCTAGCAATAGCAGTTTTCATACAGGCAAGGAACTGCATTCAGCCCTGTTTTCTAAGGCAAATATCGTCTGCCTCCTATCAAGTTACAGGGCAGAGCCCATCATATTAATACATTTGATACATTGCAAGGCTTAACTCAAACACCACCTGCAGTAGGAGGTCATGTGACTGCCTGTCTGGCACTCTGCCAACATTGTAAGCTATTAAAAGACTGAACTAACCACTAGAGGTAGCTGCTGTGTTACAAATTAAAATGGAAGATACAGCTAAAAGGATTTCCAAGCCCTCATTAAAAAAGAAAGAGGCCCTCCTAACTAACAAAATTGAGATATGTAATAACTTATCCAGTTTGTGGTAAAAGACTAAACAATGTATGGATGCAGCACATGGAACAGGCTATAATAAAGATCAATTAAAGGCCATGTGTACAAAATTGAATAAGACCTATGAAAGTTATAAGAGACTTTCTGAAAAATATTCTTCTCTGTTATCAAGTCTCGACTCGATTCATTCTAGAATTAAAGACCCACACTGCACTTAATGATGAAAGATATAGCAGATTTGTGGCAAGTCAATGCTAGAGGACAAGATATCACAACAATATAAAACTGCGTCCCGCCATTCTATCTTTCAAGGCACTCCAAGGCTTCATGCCGTTCCTCGAATTCTATTGCTCAGTCATTAAGGTCTCTCTCACAGCACTCTTCGCTGAGTAACTCATTGGTGTTAGCAAGCACAAAAGCAGAAGCAGTGAAGGTACAAGCTCACTGCATTAGAAAGGAAGCAGCCATTAAGTCGCAGAGACACAAGCTCAAGCGCAAGCGACCAAAGCAAAGGCGGCAGCTGAGTTGGGGGTCCTTCAAAAGGAAAGGGAAGAAGCAGTAGCCATGGCTGAACTCAGAGTTCTTAAAGAAGCTACTGAAGAAGAAGAAGCTTATCATCCTATGTCCAAGATATCTAATGACTCAGAAAGGCGTACTCTGCAATTCATCCTAAACCAAAGCAAAGTCAATGCATGTGCACCAGAAGATTTGGCCTCTGCACGCCAGCCTGCTGAACTCAAGCGAGTTGAAAAAGAGGCAGCCAATAACTATACAATTGACCCCAGTCCAGTGGACATTTCTCTTTTTTTTAAACCTCTGGCACCTTACACAGTATTTCAGGTGCCATTAGAGACCAAGCCGCTTCAAGCTCGTCAAATCACATTAAAACCTCCTGAGACTAGTCACATAGCGACCAAGACGCTGGCGCCAAGATTACTAGATGTGAAGCCTTCACATACGCTCAACCTAACTGCCACTCCATTCCATCTTCCAACCCCCAAACATAGGGTATCAGATGGTGCCAACAACACCAGCGAGGGAGAAGTTCCTGTCACCATGATGCAGAAAAGAAATGACGAATCAGAAATCGCTTAGTACCTCACCCTCAGGGACCTCATCAGTACTAGCCTTACGAACTTTGATGATCGCCCAGAGAACTATAGAAGTTGGAAGGCCACTTCCAAGACAACAGTTCAAACCCTTGGTGCTCCGCCTATGCAAAAACTTGATTTACTAATTAGATGGCTAGGTCTATGGTCGTCAAACTGTGTTAAGAGACTCAAAACTGTTCATATCTATGTACCAGTCAAAGGCCTTCGTCTCGCCTGGGAAAGATTAGAGCAGACATACGGTAGCTCATAAGTAGTTGAACGCGCCTTATTTAAACGACTATACGACTTTCCTGAATTATCCAATACAGACCGCCGAGGGTTCCAGGAATTAAACGACCTTCTTCTTGAGTTTGAAATCGTCAAGGGAGACCCACAGCTACCAGGTCTCAGCTTTCTTGATACCTCCTATGGTGTGGGCCTGATTGTGGAAAAATTACCATTCAATATACAAGACCAATGGGCAACAACAGGTTTAAAATACAAGAAGCAACATCGTGTTCCCTTTCCACCATGTAAGTTCATCAAGGACTTAGCTAGAGCCAAAAACGGTCCGAGCTTCCACACCTTGGGAACCAACATCTTTGGATCTACTAAACAGAGACACAAGACTTTCAGTCCCAGACAGAGAAACCCTAAAGGTTTAATTTCCGTAAAACAGACAGGGGTTGTGTCCACTACTAACGCAGCCACTTTCATTGGAAACGAAAGACATAAGGAACCCGATCATCATTGCCCTATCCATGATAAACCACATCCTTTTTAAGAAGTGCCGTGTATTCATAGGTAACGCCCTTTGACGAACGTAAGGAGTTCCTAAGGAGTTGTAATATCTGCTTCAGATGCTGTGCATCCACTGAGCATTTCGCCAGAGACTGTGAGGTTCCAGTCAAGTGTTCTAAATGTAATAGTGATCTATGTGTGTCCGCTATTCACCAGGGACCAATCAGGCGGAACCTAGAACCAGTTTGCTGGCCCAAGCCCCATTCCGATCAAGGCAGGGAGAGTCATGGCGGGGAGAGTGTCGACTGACCAATCACTACCGTGGACCAGATGTCACCTTATTGACCCAAAAGATAGGAAATATTCCTGTGCCATCTGGCATTTTTAAAGAGCACAACCTTTATAAGTTTCGGTACAAGCAGGTACAACATCTCGCCAATCAGTTCTGAAAAGGGGGAGAAGAGAGTACCTCTGCCTCTTGCAAGATCGCAGAAGGTGGCAAGAACCAAGGCTTTATTTAAAGGAAGCAGATTTTGTTCTGTTAAGAGACAAACAAGTTGATCATCTCGACTGGCCTACTGGACTTATTACTAAAGTCGTTTTCAGTTCGGATGGGAAAGTTCCTAAGGTCAAAGTAAGAACTGCGAGAGGTGGAGTAATCAAGACCTTCTTCCGCCCTGTTATAGAAGTTGTGTTACTCATGCCTGCATAACTTCCATGTTGAGATCCCTTCTACCAAGATGCTCAACATCTTCTAAGACTGTTTCCAGTACCAGCGCTATGGCCTGAACTGAAGACATATGCTTTTTGGATTTGAATAATGTTCATTGCATGCTTCCTTTTCAGGTAGATAGACATAGTTTGCATCCGCAAGCTATTGTTATTTTATACAATTCTATTGTATGCATATACATAGTGGTATCTACCGATACCAGACGGGGAGTGTTCTGTTCCAGTATCTTGCATTGTGTATTGGTATGCTCCTCTCTTCTCCCCCCCCCTTTTCAGCTTTCTAGTTAGTTAAGCCTAGCCACTCCCTGTTTTCCCAGTGATCTTTGCTCATAGTGTGTTCAGCTTTCTGAGTAGCAGCATCTATCTTCAGAGCTAGGAGTTTATTGTTGGCATAATTCTTTTACCATCTAGATTACCCTGCAACATCTTGTAATACAATCTCCGGATTAAAAAGCTAATTGATTAATGCCTCGGAGTCTGATGAGTAAGCTGTAAGTGCAGAAAAGTCAAATTAAATAAGTCACTTCCGTGCGCATAGAGGCTGCTCTACACAGGTGCGTGATTGTATATAGCTGACATTTCGAAACGCCATACTTGTGCTGACAGAAGAAGTAAGTAGATTTGGCTTTTGATGGTCCAGCAGAGACTGTTAGTGGGATGAAGGAGCGAGTAGTCCCTTATTCAGATTATCTGGCCTTGTTTTTCTACTTGGGATCCATGAAGCACCCTCATATTGGTAGGGGTTATGGAGACTTAACTCCAGTCTCCTGGAGGATCCTTATATCCAGGATTGTGTCCACTCTCTTTTCTAGCATCACCTAGAGAGAGTGGACTTTTATGACAACATGGCTGACTGGCGGGACGATTCCAAGGAGGAGATCAGATCCCTCTTAAGGAAACTGTCATTTAAGAAAGGGAAGAAAAAGCATAGCCAGTATCTCAAGTTGCAGAAAGAATTAGTCACTGTATTCGGTGGGTGGGGATGAAAAACAAAACATCAACCGACTGAAATAGGGCAGGACAGGATTATGTGTCCTTGAGGGTCACCTGATCACTTTGAGGACTACCAGGAGCGTGTGGCAAACAAAGTGGTCACAGCAGGTCTCACGGACTTCCAAGGTGCTTTTCAGGAATCTGGGGTGGGTATCCTGGGGAGATCTTACTGTACTGACTTACTTCAGAAGGTTTTGGATAAAGAGAAGATGGCTCAATTCTTGAAGACAACTTCAGGACCTGATACTAACAATTTGGACTTTTCTCCTTTAACAGCAGAATTGACAGTGGAGGAGTTTAAAGTAGCCAATGATAAATTACATCTACAGAAGGCACCAGGTCCCGATGGTACAAAAGCAGAATTTTATAAGAAATTAAAAGACCGCTTATCTAGAAAATCACTTGATGCCTCTGTCTATGAGGGTGTTCTCATTAATTCTGCTGTCTAACGGTAAGGAGTTTAGTGACATCAAAAACTGGAGGTCCATTGCCCTCTTGAATGTGGACAGAAATATTCTTGCAATTCTATTTTCTAGGTTAGTCTGTTTGTCCTGTGCACAGTTGGCAGGTTGTCAGTTCGGCACAGTAAAAGGGCGAACATCTCTGGAGCAGTCATTTCGATTAGGGAGTTATTTGAGAGATGTAAAGCTCTTGGGAGTGGGAGATACGTTGTTGGTCTTGACCAGGCGAAAGCCTTTGACAGAGTAGACCATGAGTATCTATGGGCCACTTTGTCAAAGTACGGGATTCCGGGAAAATTTTTAGATTAGCTGAAAACCTTGTATAGAAAGGCAGAGAGCTTTCCTCTGATCAATGATTGGCAGGGTGACACATTCAGGGTTGAGGTGGGGGTTAGACAAGGTTGCCCATTGAGTCCACTGTTGTATGTGTTTGCCTTAGACCCGTTCCTGAGGTCACTGCAGCGGTGTGGATTTTGGAGGCTTCTGGTCACCCACTGCTTGCCTCTGGGTGTTGTTGCCTATGCGGATGGTGTGACTCTGGTGATATCTGAGCCTCATCGGAAGCTACTCAGAGGACTCCGGGTCTCTGGTCAATCTCAAAGAGTCAAGCTTTCTGGACACTGAATTCTGATCCTGATTTTGATCTGCCACAACATGGGAAATCCTTCACCCATATTAAGATCTTAGGGGTTAAATTCGGGAGGGACAATAATGCCAGGATAAATTGGGAAGATAAACTGGAAGCCGGAAATGCAAAGGTTCAGCGATGGAAGAACTGGAGGCTGACCTATAGAGAAAGGATTATTATGTTGAAGACTTATCTGATCCATGTCTTCCTGTACATATCTGTCATTTTTTCTTTGCCAGAATCTTTCCCAGCTAGGCTCTTTATCCTGTTCTTACCATACCTTCTTTCCAGTATGGGGGGCCACACCTGGAAAGTGTTGGCCAGGGACGACCCGGGCGCCTCCAATTCCCGAGGTACTCCGGCCTGCTCTTTCCAGGTCAGAAAAGATCAGGTCCTTGAGGACTGCCTCATAGAACTGAAGGAATTTCCCTGTGCTGCCAGCACTCCAGGACAGCACAAAAGAGTTGTATATGGCCACCTGTACCCAGTAGACCGCAACTTTTTTGTACCATGCCCGCGTTTTGCGCATGGCGTTATATGGCTTGAGGACTTGATCAGAGAAATCAAATCCTCCCATATACCGATTGTAGTCGACGATGCAATCGGGCTTGAGGACTGTTGCCGCGGTACCTCGCACAGGGAAGGGGTGATGCCGTTACCGTGAATTGTGGACAGCAGAAGGACATCCCTCTTGTCCTTATATCTGACCGGGGCAACTGATGGGACATACCTGGAGCAGGGACAACTAATAGGAGTTACCTGGAGCAGAGCAACTTATGGGAGATACCTGGAGCAGGGGCATCTGATGGAGGTTACCTGGAGCAGGGGCAACTCATGGGAGCTACCTGGAGCAGGGGCAATTGATGGGAGTTACCTGGAGCAGGGGCAACTGATGGGGGTTACCTGGAGCAGGGGCAACTGTTGGGAGTTACCTGGAGCAGGGGCAACTGTTGGGAGTTACCTGGAGCAGGGGCAACTGATGGGAGTTACCTGGAGCAGGGGAAACTGATGGGAGATACCTGGAGCAGGGGCAACTGATGGGGGTTACCTGGAGCAGGGGAAACTGATGGGAGATACCTGGAGCAGGGGCAACTGATGGGGGTTACCTGGAGCAGGGGCAACTGATGGGAGTTACCTGGAGCAGGGGCAACTGATGAGAGTTACCTGGAGCAGGGGCAACTGATGCGGGTTACCTTAAGCAGGGGCAACTGATGCGGGTTACCTTGAGCAGGGGAAACTGATTGGAGATACCTGGAGTATGGGCAACTGATGGGGGTTACCTTGAGCAGGGGAAACTGATGAGAGATACCTGGAGCAGGGGCAACTGATGGGGGTTACCTGGAGCAGGGGCAACTGATGGGGGTTACCTGGAGCAGGGGCAACTGATAGGAGACACCTGGAGCAGGCGCAACTGATGGGGGTTACCTGGAGCAGGGGCAACTGATGGGAGTTACTTGGAGCAGGGGCAACTGATGGGGGTTACCTGGAGCAGGGGCAACTGATAGGAGTTACCTGGAGCAGAGCAACTGATGGGAGATAGCTGGAGCAGTGGCAACTGATGGATGTTACCTGGAGCAGGGGCAACTCATGGGAGATACCTAGAGCAGGGGCAACTGATGGGAGTTACCTCGAGCAGGGGCAACTGATGGGGATTACCTTGAGCAGGGGAAACTGATGGGAGATACCTGGAGCAGGGGCAACTGATGGGGGTTACCTGGAGCAGGGGCAACTGATGGGAGTTACCTGGATCAGGGTAAACTGATGGGAGTTACCTTGAGCAGGGGCAACTGATGGAAGATACCTGGAGCAGGGGCAACTGATGGGGGTTACCTTGAGCAGGGGCAACTGATGGGAGATACCTGGAGCAGGGGCAACTGATGGGGGTTACCGGAGCAGGATCACTAATGGATGGACACTAGAGCAGGAGTGTTACTACTACAGGCAAATACCAAGTCTGCGGCAGCCCCCTATACTCCGCACCTGATACCGCCGCCTCTATACACACAACATCCTTCTCTGAACTCCCCTCAGAGCTGAGCCCCGGGAAGCAAGTCCTCCATCAGGTGGCCTCATGCAGAAGAGGAGGGAGCAGTGTGCAGGCCGCAGAGACCGTGGGATCTAGTGATGGTGCCGTTGCAGGTGCTGGAGCTGTACAGCGGCATCGGAGGCATGCACTGCGGCCTGTCAGGTAACGGGAGCCACAGCCCTCCGTGCAGACACCTGGTGTGGGGTATAGCTGTGTAATGAGCGGTGCGGGCGGCATGTGGAGCGCCATGTGATGATTGGTTGGCTCGCCACGCATGTGCAGTTCAATTATCGGCACACACGCACAGACACGCAGCCCTAAGCACGCACACAGGGCTTTTACTATTATACATTGTGTTTGAGGGAATCAATCAATCAATCTTAGGGGTTAAATTCGGGAGGGACAATAATGCCAGGATAAATTGGGAAGATAAACTGGAAGCCGGAAATGCAAAGGTTCAGCGATGGAAGAACTGGAGGCTGACCTATAGAGAAAGGATTATTATGTTGAAGACTTATCTGATCCATGTCTTCCTGTACATATCTGTCATTTTTTCTTTGCCAGAATCTTTCCCAGCTAGGCTCTTTATCCTGTTCTTACCATACCTTCTTTCCAGTATGGGGGGCCACACCTGGAAAGTGTTGGCCAGGGACGACCCGGGCGCCTCCAATTCCCGAGGTACTCCGGCCTGCTCTTTCCAGGTCAGAAAAGATCAGGTCCTTGAGGACTGCCTCATAGAACTGAAGGAATTTCCCTGTGCTGCTAGCACTCCGGGACAGCACAAAAGAGTTGTACACTTCTCTGAACTCCCCTCAGAGCTGAGCCCCGGGAAGCAAGTCCTCCATCAGGTGGCCTCATGCAGAAGAGGAGAGAGCAGTGCAGGCCGCAGAGACCGTGAGATCTAGTGATGGTGCCGTTGCAGGTGCTGGAGCTGTACAGCGGCATCGGAGGCATGCACTGCGGCCTGTCAGGTAACGGGAGCCACAGCCCTCCGTGCAGACACCTGGTGTGGGGTATAGCTGTGTAATGAGCTGTGCGGGCGGCATGTGAAGCACCATGTGATGATTGGTTGGCTCGCCACGCATGTGCAGTTCAATTATCGGCACACACGCACAGACACGCAGCCCTGAGCATGCACACAGGGATTTTACTATTATACATTGTGTTTGAGGGAATCAATCGTACAAGCTATCTCTTATAATAAAAGCCCTGTGTGCATGCTCAGGGCTGCGTGCCTGTGCAGATAATTGAACTGCACATGCTTGGCGAGCCAACCAATCATCACACGGCGCTCCACAAGCCATGTGCGGCCCACACCTGCACGCCACCCAGTCACTGCCGGTTATGGTTGCAGGTTGCAGGTTATGGTTCGCTCTCCACGTCGGAGCGCCGCCATTACTGTCCGTGCATCACAGAGCCGCACAGTGGAAGCAGTCTCAGTCACCAGTCAGTGCCACCAGTCACAGCAGTTTCAGCCACCAGTCACAGCCACCAGTCACAGTGCGAGCAGTCTCAGCCACCAGTCAGTGCCATCAGTCACAGCCACCAGTTACAGTGCCAGCAGTCTCAGCCATCAGTCAGTGCCAGCAATCTCAGCCACAGTGCCAGCAGTCTCAGCACCACCAGTCAGTGCCAGCCGTCCCCTTGCCATTTAATATAGACCGTTCCTACTAATGTTTATGCACTACTGTTCCAACGGGCTTAATGTCTAGTATATATATATAATACAGATAGTTAGTGGGAGTCAGTGTTGGATAGATGGTGATGTAGTGTAGATGATAGGTTCCAGTGCAATACTCAACTATTACACTGTTGATTTTCGCGATCAAGAAAATAATCGCAAATTATCAAATTCATGAACTTATGACGGATATTCACCCAAATATTCACAAAATATTGTGAATTCGAATATTGCCCAGCCGCTCATCACTAATCATGATAAGTTAAAATTATGAGTTTAATCTATATATCAATGGTGTATTATTTCTGTTCAATTACTATTGTTTTTTAAATGTTTTTTGAAATGTATATTTCACATTTCTGTTTGTTTTTACTGATAAAAATTGTTTCCTATCTAAAAGAATATAACTACTATAATACTGTTCCTATCTACAAGAATATAACTACTATAATGCTGCCTCCTATGTACAAGAATATAACTACTATAATACTGCTCCTATGTACAGGAATATAACTACTATAATACTGCTCCTATGTACAAGAATATAACTACTATAATACTGCTCCTATGTACAAGAATATAACTACTATAATACTGCTCCTATGTACAAGAATATAACTACTATAATACTGCTCCTATGTACAAGAATATAACTACTATAATACTGCCTCCTATGTACAAGAATATAACTACTATAATACTGCCTCCTATGTACAAGAATATAACTACTATAATCTTGCTCCTATGTACAAGAATATAACTACTATAATATTGCTCCTATGTACAAGAATATATCTACTATTTCAGCCTTCCCCATTACTAATGGGACAAGGCAGGGTTGCCCCTTGTCACCAGCCCTTTTTGTTATTGTCATGGAGACGCTACTGGCCAAAATTAGACAAGACCCGGATATTCAGGGGATTAATTTGGGGTCCCACACTCACCTCACAGCTGCTTTCGCAGATGACCTATTGGTCATCACGTCTAATCCCCTGACTTCCTTTCCTAAACTTCAAGCCCTTTTCGAGGAATACGGAAAAGTTTCCAATTTTAAAATTAATTATAGCAAGTCACAAGCCTTAAATATCTCATGTCCGGTCTCCCATATAGAAACACTCAAACGCACTTCTGCCTTCTCGTGGGCCCCCAAGTCGATCCCTTTCCTGGGTACTCACTTATCGGCGAGACCAGAAGACCTCTATGAGCTTAACCAAGCCCCTTTGCTTTGCTCTATTACCGTTCATTTCGTGGATTGGTAAGAAGAACTATATTAAGGCTTTTATAGTCCCTAAGCTTCTCTACCTCATCCAAACACTCCCTATGTGGCTACCCCATTCGTTCTTTGTGGAGGTCCGGAGAATATTCTCAGCCTTTATATGGTCAGGTAAGTCCCCTAGATTGGCATATGCCACTCTCACTCGAGAGAGGAGACTGGGAGGCTTTGGCCTACCAGACATTTACCTCTACTATAAGGCATCAATGCTTAACAGAGTCCTGAGCCTCCTCTCCTGGCGCCCTCTCAGTCTTGTCTCTCGACTGGAATGTGATATGCTCACTTATAGTGGCGAACTGGCTTTATGGGGCCTGCGTAAGTGCACGGCTAACAACAAATATTCCTCTCCTTTATGGAAGGGCTTGCTGCTAGAATGGTCCAAATTGTATGGAGCCTCGACCCTCTCGTTCCCTAGCCCGAACCTTCCCCTACACCTGCTTCAATACCATATACACTCTGACACTTCAGCTGCTTCCGGAATCTGGGCACTGCTTCTTGGACTTAAGCTGCAGGACGTTACTTCTGAGTCCGGCACTTTAGACTGGAGCGCAGAACTTGCTCTTCCTAAGGTTCGGAAAGCCTCTTTCTTGGCGGCTATGGCCTTCAAAAAGGACCTGGCGCTCCTTGAGAACTTACCCCTTCCTGCAACAGCTCCCTCCTGGATAGAAGGGAAAATCTCACAATCCCAGCGCCCACGGAAACTTCTCTCCTTGTTTTATAGGGAGCTGCTCTCCTCCGCCCCTCCAGACTTGTGGTTCCTCTTAGCCTGGGAAAAAGAGTTGTCTGTAACTTTGTCTGAACCTGAGAAAGCTTTCATCCTCACACACTCGCACGGATTTAACAGATGCATTAGAATACAAGCTAACTCCTATAAATTGCTTACAAGGTGGTACAAAACACCTGAATTCCTTCATAAGCTTAATCCTGATATCCCAGATAGCTGTTGGAGGTGCGGACGAGAGACAGGTTCTCTCTCTCATATTTGGTGGAATTGTGTGAAAATCCGGCCCTTCTGGTTGGAAGTTGAAGCTGCCATAAACAAGGCTTGTAACACCCAGGTCAGACTCGATGCCAAACTCCTATTATTGTGGTGTCCCAATAGTATACTTACCCCTGCTAAGTCGAATCTCCCGACTATGCTCATAACAGCAGCTCGCCTACTGATCCCTCTGTTATGGAAAAACGACTCCCCTCCATCCATCTCAATGTGGACCGAGAAAGTTGACCAGCTGTAATGGTTTGAAGAGCTTGCACACTGGGAAACATATTCTAAAGCTCTCTTTGTTAAAATGTGGCTTCCCTGGAAGCGTTACCGTGCCTTCTAGACTTGTAAGCTATTGACATCTATCGTCGTCGTCCCCCCTCATGTTTTGTCTTACCCCCCATTATTTCTTTGCTTGCACATGTTATTGTGTTTCTTGTCATATGGCAATTGCCTCAAGCTCCTTTTGATAAATGATCTGACGTCTTTCCAGCTGCGTCTGGTGTTTAAGTGCTGTATTTTGTCATATGACTTAGTACCTTTTCTTCAATAAAAAGAAAATTGATTAAGAATATATCTACTATAATACTGCTCCTGTGTACAAGAATATAATATGCTCATATAACAAGAATATAACTACTATGATACTGCATGCTATGTTCAAGTATATAACTACTAAAATACTGCATCCTACGTACAAGAATATCACTACTATAATACTGCTCCTATGTACAAGAATATAACTACTATAATACTGCTCCTATGTACAAGAATATAACTACCATAATACTGCCTGCTACAGTATGTTCAAGTATATAACAACTATAATACTGTCTCCTATGTACAAGAATATAACTACTATAATACTGCACCCTATGTACAAGAATATAACTACTGTAATACTGCTCCTATGTACAAGAATATAACTACTATAGGGGGCGGAGTCTAGCCACGGACCGAGATGGCTGCTTGAGCTTACAGCTCCTCCATTAAGTGCCTCTTAACCGCCTCATAGCTGAGTATTGCCCCCCTAAAAATGGGCAAAAACAGCAAAGATAGGACCCGACCTGCACCCCTAAATCGGCTGGAAACCAGACTGAGCTACAGAAATATTGGAAACCTCAATCCAGCTGTGGACCTGGCGCGCATTCCAACATGGCGCAGGGTGAAGGAAGCGCGGGAGACCCGACATCAGATGTAGACAGCTTACTAGAAAGTGATCAGTGCGAGACAGCAGCCTCCTCTACTATCACCAAAGCGTTCCTGAAAAAAACTATCTTCCAAGCTATGAAGCCAGTTTTGGAAGAATTGGTAGACATCAAGTCCGACCTGAGACAAATGAACTCCTGGGTGGGCCTGCTGGAAACTAAGCAGAATGAACTGGCGTCCATCTCAGATAGCCTCGTGGAGCGCCATAGTCAACACGCAGAATATATAAACTGATCTCTCCTCTTGATTGAAGATCATGAAAATCGGAGCCGGAGAAAAAACATCAGAATTAAAGACCTCACCGAAAGTTTTGCTCCGGAATCCCTCAGAACAGTCGCCATGGACATTTTTAAGTCGCTGCTCGGCACGGAGAAAGCGATGACTGTTGTTATTGAGCGCATCCATAGGGCGCTCCGTCCTAAGCCAAAGCCAGGGAGAGCCACCTCGCGGCGTTATCTGCGGCCTGCTCTAGTACGTGGACACCTCCCAAATACTACAGGCGGCTAAAGAATCCGGCCCGATCCAATATGAAGGAGAGGGGATACATTTCTACCAGGATGTGGCACCGTCAACCTTATCTAAGAGACGCGTCCTTAGACCATTAATGATCGTCATCAGAGAAAGAGGTATACAATATAATTGGCTCTTCCTGTTCGGACTAGCGGTGTGGATAGATGGGAGACGCCTCACCATACACTCACCGAATGATCTAGAAAGAATCTGGACTGCACTTAACATGGCCCCGGTCCACATCCCATCGTGGCTTCCTTTACATCCGGACGGAGATTGCAGATCCATGGAGCCGCTGCCTGACAGTGAAGTGAGACCCAAGATGGACGCCCTTGAACAACACAGTCCCCGATCAAGACCAACGGTTCCAAGATGCACTTGAACGGGACTTTCTCTCTTCCTGGGACGCCGGGACATCACTATGAAACTTCACCTAGGCTGCGGTCTGTATAACATATTGCTGATGGCCATCGCATGCTTATAGGAATAATGCTGACTTGTGTTTCAAAGCCCATGAGACCTCGATTAACTTTTACTACTTTGTACCCCGAGGTTATTCTCATATGTGGACCCTTGGGTCGAGTTATCTACACTGTCCTACTTATTTGATTTATTCTCTTTACTATCCTCCCCTTGAAGATAAAAAAAAAAAAAAGAGCTGTTTCCCCATGTATTTTTTATAACTGTCACTTAATGCCTTCTCCTAGGACTTTTCTCTAGGGGGATCATTGGCCTATCAAGGGTTGGACTATTCATTATCTTAGGACTTAGCTCTCTTTTATGCATCCCCCCACCCCCTCTCCAACCCTTCCCTATTTCCCCTCCCCAACCCTTCCCTATTTCCCCTCCCCAACCCTTCCCTATTTCCCCTCCCCAACCCTTCCCTATTTCCCCTCCCCCCCCCCCCCCACTTCCTCACCTCCTTTTTTTTTTTCCTACATCCTTACGTTTGCTTTCTGCAGTAATGGGGTACCCCTGCGCAGTTATATGTTGGGATGAGGTATTTCTTTCAGGTTAATATTCGGGGGTAGCACTCTACTTTGTCACGTTTTTCAGGTTAAATGTTATCTCAGGTGGCGCGGAGGCACGCGTCCTGACCAGACATTGGTTTAACTTACCCCCCCCCCCCCCTTTATAACGTTCTCTGGAGGGGACTTGTTAATTATGGACTGTTCTTACACTTTAAATTGGTGCCCTGGTCCTCCAGGCCACCCGTTTCATTCTCGGCTACTTGACTGATCGTTGCACTCTATTTGTCTTTAGTCTTGTCTTCTGTTTGTACATTTGTCTTGTGCTGTTAACGTCCCTTTCCTTGTGTGTCCTCCTTGTCCTGTATACCTTCCCAGTATAGCTCTAGTGCGTTTACCTACTGTTTGTAAGATAATTTTACGTATCTGCCTAACTACTAACTCATGGCTTCCATTACTGTCGCCACATTCAACGTAAATGGCTTAAATGAACCGTCTAAGAGGGCGCAGATGTTGTCACTTCTCCATAAAGAAGGAGCATCCGTCGTTTTTCTTCAAGAGACACACTTTAAGGCTGCCAAGGTACCTAATATCTCTTCCAAGCACTATGCACAATGGCACCACAGCACTTTTAGTGGGTCCAGTCGAGGGGTGAGTGTCGGTTTTCATAAAAACCTCCCTTTTACATTCCTATACTCGAAAGTTGACTCGGAGGGGCGCTACCTTTTTATTAAGGGGAAAGTTGGGGACACTTTAGTGACGTTCGCAAATCTGTATGCACCCAATAGGAGACAAGTCCTGTGGCTCTTGCAGACACTGGATATTTTAGCTGAGTTTCAAGAAGGACTACTTATTCTGGGTGGAGACCTCAATGTCACACTTGAACCTGATATTGACTCCTCCTCCAAGAAATCCGCTATCTCCCACAAATGGCTTAGGGAGCTTAAAAAACTCTTACAAAAGTTAGGAGTCATTGACATTTGGAGGGCATTAAATCCCCTTGAGAAAGACTACACCTTCTACTTGTCCGCGCAAGCCTCCTATCAGAGGCTTGATTATATATTTTTATCAGCGACTCACCTTTCAAGAGTGGACAAGGCCACGATAGGAAACATCACAATATCAGACCACGCCCCGACATTCATGTACTTACATACCACAGGGCCCCCATGTCGAGATAAAACCTGGAGACTGAATGAAACTTTGATAGCAGATGAAGGGATTAGAGCCAAAATTGCTACTACCATTTCAGACTATTTTGCTTTAAACGCATCTGATCCTTCAACCAACCCCCATCCCCCAATCATATGTGAAGTACACAAGGCCAGAATTAGGGGAGAACTAATATCCTTAGGTGCACACGTTAAAAAGAGGCGAGCAGCAACTATCACTAACCTTATTCAACGCATTTCCGCCCTGGAACTGACTCATAAGAGGAGTCGGCCCAAGCGACACTGGTAGAACTGACTACAGCTCGCTCTGAACTCAAAAACTTGATTAACGTTCAATCAGCGAAATTAATTATGCGCTCTAAGTTTAAAGCCTACGCCCATGGTAATAAGGGCAACAAATTGGTGTCGGCTTTAGTTAAAAAACAGCAGAACGCGGCATATATATCTTCTATAAAAACTCCTGATGGCGTCTTACTGAAATCTACTCCAGATATTTCCGGCGCGTTTTGTACATTCTACGCTAATCTATACAACCTTCCTGCATCTTCTGCGATGTCGGACGAGAATTTAAAATCACTGCCACTGCCCGCTTCCTGGACTCACTACAGTTACCCACTATCCCCCCTGAAAAAGCAGATGGCCTGACGGAACCGATAACAGAAGAGGAAATTAGGAAAGTATTAAGGTCCATTCCCTTAGGCATCAGTCCTGGGCCTGATGGATTCCCCATAGTCTACTACAAAACTTTCAGAGATCTATTAGTGCCCCATTTTAAAAATTCATGTAACCACTTGTTAGCTGGCGGTAAACTCCCCTCTCAAGCCCTGGAGGCACATATAACTATTATACCGAAACCCAATAAGGACCCCAGCTCTTGCGGTAACTATCGGCCCATTTTACTTTTAAACACTGACGTCAAATGGTGGTCTTAACTATTACCCCTCAGATTGCAGTCTGTTCTCCCAGACATAATAGACAGAGAACAAGTGGGCTTTGTGCAAGGTAGACAGGGAAAAGAAAACACCAAAAGGCTTTTACATCTCATTGACTGGTCTAGGACCAAGAACACCCCCATGGCTTTGCTCAGCACAGACGCTGAGAAAGCCTTCGACAGGGTGAGCTGGCATTTTATGGCAGCCGCCCTGTCCAAATTTGGTTTTTCCCCCACTTGGTATCAGCAATCTTGTCCCTCTACTCTGCCCCCTCAGCCAAAGTCAGGGTAAATGGTTCCTTATCCCCTTCATTTGCTATCACAAATGGCACCAGGCAGGGGTGCCCCCTGTCACCTGCTTTATTTATAATAGTGATGGAAACCCTCCTTTGTAAGATACGCCAGAATCCCCGAATAGAGGGAATAACTGTCAGAAGTAAGAAGCATGTGGCCGCTGCATTCGCAGACGACTTGCTTGTGCTGAAATCTAATCCCCAAGCTTCCTTCCCGGAACTGGTGGGTATCTTCGAGGACTTTGGAATTGTGTCGAATTTTAAGATCAACTACTCTAAATTGCAAGCGCTAAATATTACTTGTTCTTCAGCCATCATACAGGAACTTAAAAGCTCCACCCCCTTTGCCTGGGCCACCAAGTCCATTCAATACCTTGGAATACACGTCCCCACTGACCCGAAAGACCTTTTTGAACTCAACTATCTTTCCCTGTTAAAAGAAACTAGGCAACACCTGAGCAATCTTAAACTCCCGTTTATCTCATGGGTGGGGAAAAAAAATTATTTGAAAACATATATTTTGCCCAAGTTTATATACCTAGTACAGGTACTTCCGATATGGCTCCCTAACGCTTATCTCGCTAGTGTGAATAAGTTATTTTCCAATTTTATTTGGAAGGGTAAAAGAGCCAGAGTGGCATATCCAACTCTGGCTAGGGAGAAGCGTTTCGGAGGTTTCGGTTTACCAGACGTGGGTATTTACTATAGAGCCACCCAGGTCAACAGGGGACTAGAAGCCTTATCCAATTGTCTGACCTCACTTTGCGCTCACCTGGAAACTGACATTCTTACGTATAAGGAAAAATTGGCCCTCTGGGGTATCCGTCCATGCCTAGCCAACTCCATTGGCATCTCATTCATGTGGAAGGGAGTGTTAATGGAATGGTCTAAACTCTATAAAAGCTCTGAACTGCAATTCCCAAGCAAACACCTGCCACTAACCTTTTTGCAAGCGCTTATACACCCTGAGGTGGTTGCCCCTTCAGGTATATGGAAAACTCTGTCTGATTATAAGCTCTCTGATGTTACACTCTCCTCTGGTAAGATAGACTGGAGCCCTATTCTTAACTCTCCACTAGTTAGAGACGCATCTTTTCTGCAACAATTAAGCTTTAGAAGCGACATTAAAAAACTACAACTCCCTGCTAGACAAGACACCTCTCTAACGTGGATAGAAAAACTATTAGGTTCTCCTTACATAGAGAAAAAAGCACTCTCCAGAACGTACAAACTTCTCCTCTCGTTGGCACCTCAAAGCGTGTCTAATATATCGGCTTGGGAGGCAGAATTGGGAACCTGAGAGGGTGGCTATAATGCTTCATTCTCACGGGTTCTCAAGATGTATACTTACACAAGAAAACTCATTCAAGCTTACATCTAGGTGGTACAAGACGCCAGAGTTCCTCCACAGATTAAATCCTAATATTTCGAGAGCGTGCTGGAGGTGTGGAGGAGATGAAGGTTCGCTCTCCCATATCTGGTGGAGCTGCCCTAGCATGAACTTATTTTGGTCTCAAGTGGAAGACATTATTAATCAGACTAACCCTCAAAAAACTTTGATCAAATTGGACCCCAAACTGGTCTTGTTATGGTGTCCCAATCAAACATATTCCCCTGCCAAACACAGTTTGCCGACATTGCTCCTCACCGCAGCCAGGTTACTCATCCCCCTTAAATGGAGATCAGACACTCCCCCCTCTAAACAGGAATGGATCGAGAAGGTGGACCAGATAATGAGATTAGAGGAACTTGCAGCTTGGGAGATGAACGCTCATCAGAAATTTCTGACTATCTGGCAGCCTTGGAAGCAGTTTTGCGGATTTAACTGAGATACTTACCTCTTTGAGCTACCTAACATCCACCCTTCACCAACCCCCCCCCCCTCCTTTACTCCGTTTTATGTTCTGTGTTGCCCCCCCCCTTCGTGCGCCCCCTAGTCCTGTCTTATGTGTAGTTGTATTTATGTATATCTGTTGAGTTGGGTATAATAATAGTTTCCGGCCTGATTGCTTGTTATAGAATGCTGGAATTTGAGATTACTCTTGGATCCACCCATACCTGACACTGTTCCTTGATTTTTGACATCTTGTCACTACTCAGTATACCAGTAGCTTTTGAACATGTACATGTATCAAACTATGTGAATTGTATTGTTTATTGCTTTTGTTTCTCAATAAAAAGAAAATTGGCAAAGAATATAACTACTATAATACTGCTCCTATATACAAGAATATAACTACTATAATACTGCCTCCTATGTACAAGAATAAAACTACTATAATACTGCTCTATGTACAAGAATATAACTACTATAATACTGCTCCTATGTACAAGAATATAACTACTATAATACTGCTCCTATGTACAAGAATATAACTACTATAATACTGCCTCCTATGTACAAGAATATAACTACTATAATACTGCCTCCTATGTACAAGAATATAACTACTATAATACTTCCTCCTATGTACAAGAATATAACTACTATAATACTGCTCCTATGTACAAGAATATAACTACTATAAGGCCTCATGCACACGACCGTTGTTTGATTCCGTGTCCGTTGCTCCGTTTTTCGTGATTTTCTGCGGACTAATTGGTTTTCAATGGGTCCGTGGAAACCTCGGCAACCTCGTTTGTCCTCCGCGTTCGTGGTCCGTGATTCCAGTCCGTCAAAAAAATATAACCTGTCCTATTCTTGTCCTTGAAAAACGGTTCACGGACCCATTCAAGTCAATGGTTCCGTGAAAAAATGCGGATGGCCATCCGTGTGTCATCCGCGTTCCGTGTCCGTTTTTTTTGCGGATCCCTTGGCAGGCACTTGGGAAAAATTGTCAGCCTGTATTTTGGTAAAATCTTTTGGGTCATGTCCGCTAAAAGAAACGGAAGACACACAGAAACACAACGGAAGGCAAAAACGGACACGGATCACTGAACAACGGAACCCCTTTTTGCGGACAGCATAAAAAAACGGTCATGTGCATGAGGCCTAATACTGCTCCTATGTACAAGAATATAACTTCTATAATACTGCTCCTATATAAAAGAATATAACTACTATAATACTGCTTTCTATGTACAAGAATAGAACAACTATGATACTGCTCCTATATACAAGAATATAACTACTATGATACTGCTTCTATATACAAGAATATAACTACTATAATACTGCTCCTATGTACAAGAATATAACTACTATAATACTGCTCCTATGTATAAGAATATAACTACTATAATACAGCTCCTATGTACAAGAATATAACTACTATAATACTGCACGCTTGTAGATAAAAAGATAAAATGCCTTCATACATGTACCTCTTTGTTAGTTTTATTTTTATATATAATTAATCATCAGAAACAGACATCAGTGACAAATATCTTTGTTTCTTAGACGTCCATGGTACAGCTTTATGGTCTTGGTTCTTGAAGAGGTCTTTCCTCTTAGGCATTTCTGCATATATGCGAATCTTCAGTTTCCATCACATAATTAATCCACACCAGATAGTTGAAAACTTTGGTGTAGACTCCTGGTTTATTTGGTAGTCCACAGGTTGGATGTCCCCATGATACGATCCCACATAGCTGTGAAGGCGACCTACAAACCAGAGGACCCCCAGAGTCTCCCTGTATATGAGACAATAAAGTATGGTTATTTGAACAGGCTAATTATTTTCTGTCTAGAGATAAGCAAATGTCTCAAATGTGTCCAATTTTAACAAATTAGTCCAAAATTTCGATTTAGGTATGGATCAATTCTACTCAAATCAAAAGTGCTTCAATTGCCCTGAATATTGGTGTATGACACTCAGAGGTCTCATGGCTCTTTCTTGCATTTGTTTTTAGAATTTTCTCTCTCGCTCTCTCTCTCTCTTTCTCTCTATCTCTATGCTTCCAAGCTCGTTAATGCAATGACAGCAATAGTAAATAATGACACTCACATACATAGCTATGGGTATGGTTGATGGTGTTAACAAACAGTTTGTTTTAAAACACACCGCAGTGTTACATTCATTAGGCTTTTTTAAAATTAAAAAACATTCCATTAATTCTTCCTTATTGGGGACAAATGATTGCCAATGTTTATACACACATCGTAGTTTTCTAAAAAGCAGTGGCTTGTTCGGAACAAGCATCCAAAAAATACTTTAATACTTTCTTTCTTTGGGAGAAGCAGCAGTGCAGTATGAAACCTCAAGGACAAGGCAGGATATTTGCTGCCGTTTAGGAGTAGTAGTGGTGGCAGAAGGAGGAGTAGCAGATGTAACAACATCAAAACAGTATGGAACACAATAACCAGGCAGACAGTAGCAGTGACATTATTAAGCTGGTGATCAAAAGCCACTGTTAGCAATGGAAGATGTATTCCTTTTCATCAGGCACAGATGTGTGGAAATCCATACAGATCCAAGTGGCTGATTATTTTTGACAATTTTTTGACAAATTTCATGTTTTGGACACTGGCGCAGGACAATTTTGCCCAATTGTGTGTGAAGATGGCACCTGATGCACTGAAAACCCTGTCTGAGACAGTATATTGATAGCAAGTTGGGCCAGTTCCACCAGTTGGGCCAGTTCTAATCTTCCTCCCAAGAGGTCCATGGGATCAGGGTACAGTTATGGACATTCTTTTGAAGGCGCTGCACAACAGTTGGATAATTACCACATCTATGGCAGAAACTACACCCCCAGTAACTTGACCAGGTGGGAGTTTTGCTTGGCACAAGCTAATTGCTGGTCTAGAATAGCTTTCTCATAGCCACATATTCCGTTATGGATGTCTCATGATGGAGTGGAGGAGAAGAAGGAGGAGTCTGAGCTGATGAAGAAGCTTATGATTATGGTGACGAGGATACTGTACTGTTTGAGGATGTGGCATGATTGCCATGAACAACACCAGGAGAAGAAGGACAGAATTGTTCTGATTAGAAAAGCATGACAGTTTTATTTTCCAATTGGACCCAATGAGCTACCTCACGTTCTGTAATAGAGCCTTGGTATCTATGTTTGTGCTTGAACGTCCACGTCTTATTTTCATCCTGCAGATCTTGCACACGGCAGTGGTTTTGTGTTCCAGCCTGTGTGGAAAAAAACTGCCATGCGGGAAAAAAATCACACAGATAGCAAAGTTGAGCTTGGCCTAGATCTGGCACGTTTCAAACCTTCGCCAATAGTATAATTGGCATCACCAGTTCCTGAGCTGACCACAATAGAAGCAGATCTGGTCCGGGTAGTTTATTTGAGATTTTGGCTGTATACGGCCTCTGCACTTTATTGCCACTGTTGCTACCACCCTAATCCTCTGATGTTGCCTCTTCCTCAGCTTCTCAATCCAACTGTCAGGTCCTATCCAATACACAATTATCATCATAGTCCTAACCCTCACCCCTACTTCTATCAGATTAGAAAGTGCCGGTCTTATTTATATTTGGATAGATGGGACGCCGACCCTAGACACGAGTGCCGGCTGATTCATCTTGCACTTTTATCAGATTGTGATATGCCATTGTGGGCTTCTTTGTCTCCTGCCTCCACCAGAACCTCCTCCTTGTGGAGACCAAACACTGACACATCTCACATGAGCCATTAACAGCAAGACTTCAGTATTTTCCATAGCACATGGGGTGTTGTTCCCTCTTCATATGAAAAAAAAGTATATTGATGCAGTAAAGGGTGTTAAATTAAACCGGTATAATAACGCAGTACAATGAATTAAAATGTGTTAAACTGCAATTTTAAACAGTGGCAAGATTATTAATGGTTTTAAGGAAGAAAAGGGTACAGTAGCACAAGGTTTGCAGCTAAATATATGGTGCTGGAGGTGCTGGGAATATACCTATAAAACACTTATAATGAATTTGGAATCTCTTAAGACCCATTCACTTTTTTTACGTTTTGATCACATCGTTGGCTGAGCTCACAATGGCATATGTGCTTCTGAGCTAGCCAAGAGCCTGAAGGATCCTGCCTATATTGGCTGTCAGGCTGTCAGCCAAACAGGGGGGCTGTGGGCAAGCCCTATTCCCTCCCCGGGTCATGTGATCCTCAGTCTTCATCCTCCCTGTCGTGTTTGCCTTGCATTTTAAGAGTAAAACAGCGGACACTGTTTTGCGAAATTCGTCATAAGTAAAGCACCAAAATTTCAGATGCTTATGGCTGAAGAATTATGTGAAATTCACAAGAAATATGATTAGTTTATAATCAATTTGCACATTTCCAGTTCCGTCACTGATAACTGACAACAATCTGCTTTAGAGACATTTAAGAGGAAAAATGATGGGAGTGGGTGAATTGATCTACAGTTGTGCAGCTGCAACCATAACTTCTTGAGATAGGTGATAGTACAAAGGGGGCACACAATATATTTTCAAAAATGAAATTTTACCTGGCAGGAATCTATGCTTCCTTCAAGAACTCCAGCGCAAAGCATGTTCACAGTTACACCCTGATAGAATTCCTGACAATCGACATCAGAAAAAGTGGTAACGTTGGCACACATCAGTACATCAGGGTACATCACTGCAAGAAAGCAAACGTAGAAGAAAAACATAAACAAGTGGACGTCATTAAAATAGTGTCCAACCTTGTATATATAAGTTTATACAGGAGCAGAATTATAGCAGCTAAATTCTTATACATAAAGAGCAGGTATATATTAGCTATATCCTTGTACATACTGTAGGAGCAGTATTATAGTAATATCCTTGTACATAGGAGCAGTATTATAGTAATATCCTTGTACATAGGAGCAGTATTATAGTAATATCCTTGTACATAGGAGGAGTATTATAGTAATATCCTTGTACATAGGAGCAGTATTATAGTAATATCCTTGTACATAGGAGGAGTATTATAGTAATATCCTTGTACAAAGGAGCAGTATTATAGTAGTTATATTCTTCTACATAGCAGGCAGTATTATAGTAGTTATATTCTTGTACATAGGGGGCAGTATTATAGTAGTTATATTCTTGTACATAAGAGGCAGTATTATAGTAGTTATATTCTTGTACATAGGAGCAGTATTATAGTAGTTATATTCCTGTACATAGGAGCAGTATTATAGTAGATATATTCTTGTACATAGGGGGCAGTATTATAGTAGTTATATTCTTGTACATAGGAGGAGTATTATAGTAGTTATATTCTTGTACATAGGAGCAGTATTATAGTAGTTATATTCTAGTACATAGGAGCAGTATTATAGCAGTTATATTCTTATACATAGGGGGCAGTATTATAGTAGTTATATTCTTGTACATAGGAGGCAGTATTATAGTAGTTATATTCTTGTACATAGGAGCAGTATTATAGTAGTTATATTCCTGTACATAGGAGCAGTATTATAGTAGTTATATTCTTGTACATTGGGACAGTATTATAGCAGTTATATTCTTGTACATAGGAACAGTATTATAGTAGTTATATTCTTGTACAAAGGAGGCAGTATTATAGTAGTTATAGTCTTGTACATAGGAGCAGTATTATAGTAGTAATTTTCTTGTACATAGGAGCAGTATTATAGTAGTTATATTCTTGTACATAGGAGCAGTATCATAGTAGTTATATTCTTGTACATAGGAGCAGTATTATAGTAGATAATATTATTGTACATAGGAGCAGTATTATAGTAGTTATATTCCTGTACATAGGGGCAGTATTATAGTAGTTATATTCTTGTACATAGGAGATGTATTATAGTATGAAGAGAAAAACGGTCCAGCTTCACTGAAAAAATACTTGAGGCTTTATTTAAATCACGTGCAGATAAAAACCAACATACAGCAATGCAAAAAATCGTCCGGTTTCGGATCACTATAAGTGCGGACCCTTAGTCATGATGTGCCTTCAGCGTTGTTTTACAGTATTATAGTAGTTATATTCTCGTACATAGGAGCAGTATTATAGTAGTTATATTCTTGTACATAGGAGCAGTATTATAGTAGTTATATTCTTGTACATAGGAGAAGTATTATAGTATTTATATTCCTGTACATAGGAGAAGTATTATAGTAGTTATATTCCTGTACATAGGAGCAGTATTATAGTAGTTATATTCTTGTACATAGAGCAGTATTATAGTAGTTATAGTCTTGTACATAGGAGCAGTATTAAAGTAGTTAAATTCTTGTACATTGGAGGTAATATTATAGTAATTACAGTAAAGTTTTGTATATAGCAGGCAGTATTATGGTAGTTAATTCTAGCACATAGAGAGCAGTATTATAGTAGCTATATTAATATACATAGAGAAAGAATAGTATTACAGTAGTTATATTCTTGTACATAAGATGCAATATAAATGTAGTTTTATGATTGTACATATGGAGCAGAATTATAGAAGTTTTATTTTTATGCATGGGACAATATTATATTTAGTATATTTTTGTACATAGAGAGCAGGAGTATTATTTTTGGTATCTGTATTTATTGACCATTGTTGTTGACAGAAATTCTACGAGTAATGTTGAATATCTGTATATTGGTTGTTACCCTGAGGGCTGGTGGTTGTCCCCCATCCTGAGATTGAACAGTCTTCATCTTCCTCTACCACACTTGAGCACAAGGGTATGACAGCCACATGTTCATTAAGTATAGCCGGTGATGCCAGTTTCAGGAGCATAATGTCATTGTCATCTGTCATATTATTGTATTCCTTATGAAGACATATTTTCACAGCATATGTTAACTGCGCTGATTCTTCGTCATCTGTCAGATTATGTTTTCCGAGACGAACCTGGATATTCCTATTGAGCAAAAATAGCATAATATTGAAACATAATTTTTCTCAGCAATGCGGGACATATGAACATGGGATCAACACAGACACCTTCAGCTGCCGAGTGCACATGTAACAGGTCAGCCAGTGTTATAGGTACAAATCTGCCGACAGATGCCTTTTATTAAAGTTAATGAAAAAGTTAGCCCTGCTACATATGGACTACTCATTCTATAACCTTGAATATTTAATGGTCAGTCTTTTTGCATAGACTTTACAGAGAACCGACAAGTTAGGCTACTTTCACAATAGCACAGTGCTTGACAAATTTCCTTGGAATCTAGGAGCAAGGTAAAAAAGTTAGGAGCCAGACGGAGCCGCGTCATAAAGCCCCCAGTAGATGCCCCCATAGTGCTTCTCCTCCCCCCCCACTTCTTCATAGAGCCAACCAATGATGCATGTCAGTACATAGGGCCCCCATAGTGGTCCTTCCCCTCTTCTCCATAGTGCCCCCCATAATGTGCGAGTATATAGGGCCCCCATAATGTGCCAGTATATAGGGCCCCTGTTAAGGTATAACCCGGTATAGTGAGGGTTAATACCGTTCAGGCGATTCCCCTGGAGAAGAGCACAGCAACCCACAACCGCTGGAATCCACCGAACTGGAACCATACGAAGTCCTCCTCTCCTGGAACAGGCAAGAGAACGTTCTGACGTAGCAATTCCCCCCAAGTACGAGACGAGGCTCCGTATTGATGGTAAACAGGAATTCTCACTTTATTGAGGGCTACCTGCCCGGTATTTATGCAGGTCTCCCACCTGGTGGACACTCCCCTAGGGGACCAGAAGGAAGACTGCGACACGGGATACAGCAGCCAATCACACACAATGGGACAATACAGACACTCCCAGCATATCCCTCCCCTCTGCCTGTGATACAATCACCCTACACAGGTTAATGTAATCATCACAGGCAGGAGAATACACATTGTCTTCTGTCCTGGAGACAATTGAGGAGTCATTCAATTATCTCTCAGGACAAAGGGAAATCTCCAATACACACGTGGGGACAATAGGACAGACATCACTATTCAATATACAATGTCCCACCCTTTACAGTACACACAGACATTTAACATATCCCCAGATGGCTTGGATCTGAGCGCTCAATATATCCAAGGATAGAGGCAGACTCCATTGAGCACATGGTTTGCAAAAAGACATAAAATTACACAATGTTACAATTACTACATAAAACATATACATGCAACATATCCCCAGATAGCTTAGGTCTGAGCGCACATTATTGAATGGCGCTCAGACCACACACATCCAGTTCAATTGCCATGGAGCTAAAGTCTTTACCATAGTCTTTCATTATACGAATGGGCTCCATAGCAGAGCTATCTGGGGCATCACCGCTCAAACAGGACAAGCATACATGGGGCCATAGTCGCAGGGCAGGAGGCGAGCAATCTGTCCCCTCCAAAACCCAGGGGCGCGGTTGGTTTCGCCACAGCCCCCATAGTGCTTCCCCTCTTCAATTGGTTATATGACACGTCAGACGCTGCCAACATCCAAGTAATTGCCCCTGGTGGCCGCCATGACATGTGGAAACCCTTACAAGGATTAAAGGGTCCGGAGGGGAGGGCAGAGGGGTCCAGAGGGGAGGGCAGAGGGGTCAGGAGGAGAGGGCAGAGGGGTCCAGAGGAGAGGGCAGAGGGGTCCAGAGGGCATAAACACAGCGGGCACCATGACACTTTACTGAGCACTACAACCCCCAGCTGGTGCTCAGCCTGTGCAGTCCCCACATCACTACAACTCCCACCTGGGGCTCAGCCTCTGCAGTCTCTGTATCACTACAACCCCCAGCTGGGGCTCAGACTCTGCAGTCCCCAGATCACTACAACCCCCAACTGGGGCTCAGCCTCTGCAGTCCCCGAATCACTACAACCCCCAGCTCTTTCCCCCTCTTGTCATTCTCTTTCCCCTTCTTGTCACCCCCGCCCCCTTTTCATTCTTTTTCCCCCTCTTGTCATTCTCTTTTCCCCCTTGTCATTCTCTTTCCCACTCTTGTCATTTTGTCATTCACTTTCCCTCTCTTGTTATTCCCCCCCCCATGTCATTCTCTTTCCCCCTCTTGTCATTCTCTTTCCCCTGTTGTGATTCTCTTTCCCCCTCTTGTCATTCCCTTCCCCCCCGTGTCATTCTCCCCCCGTGTCATTCTCTCCCCCGTGTCATTCTCTTTCCCCCTCTTGTCATTCCCCCTCCACGTCATTCTCTTTCCCCCCTTGTCATTCTCTTTCCCCCTCTTGTCATTATCTCCACCCCCCGCCCCCGTCATTCTCTTTCCCCCTCTTGTCACTCACTTTCCCCCTCATCATTTCCCTCCCCTTTCATTCTCTTTCCCCCTCTTGTCATTCTCTTTCCCCCTTTTGTCATTCCCCCATGTCATTCTCTTTCCCCATCTTGTCATTCTCCTTCCCCTCTTGTCATTCACTTTCCCTCGTCATTCTCCCTGTCATTCTCCCCTTGTCATTCCTCTATCATCTCTTTCTCCCCTTGTCATTCTCTCCCCTTGTCATTCTCTCTCTCCCCTTGTCATTCTTCCTCTTGTCATTCTCTTTCCCCTTGTCATTCTTTTTCTCCCTTGTCATTCTCTTTCCCTTGTCATTCTTCCTCATTTGTCATTCTCTTCCCCTTGTCATTCTCCCCCTTGTCATTCTCCCCCTTGTCATTCTCTCCCCCTTGTCATTCTCTTTCCCCTCTTATTCTCTTTCCCCTCTTGTCATTCCCCCTTCCTCTAGTGTAGCATGGCCGAGCTCTGTATGGTCCACGGGTACAGGCGCTTTAGTTTCCTGTACCCGGGCGGACTGACAGAAAGTGCACACTGTGTGCGCACTTCATGTCAGTCCGGCCAGGTACAGGAGACAGATGCTCTCTGTACCCGCGGACCATACTGGGCTCAGCCACGCTACAATGAGGGACTGACAGGAGGGAGCGCTGAGCGCTTCCCTCCTGTCAGCCCCTCTCTTCATGCTGCGCCCGGGCGGTGCTCCCTCATCGACGTGCCAGCCCGGGCAGTGCTGCAGCCGCCTGAGGCTCTATATAAAGCGCTCGGGCGGCTGCAGCATGAAGGGGGCCGGCGCTCCTAGTCCGCCTATAGGACACGCCAGCCCTGCGCCCTGGCACCTTAGAAAACCAGGCTGGGATTTCTCGGGCCCTGCACTAGCGTTTTGGCTTTCCATTTGTGAGATCCATTCAGGGCTCTCAAAAGCAGTCCAAAACGGATAAGTTTTGCCCTAATTCATTCTGAATGTAAAAGGATCCACTCAGAATGCATTAGTCTGCCTCCGTTCAGTCATCATTCTACTCTGGAGGCGGACACCAATCCGCCCTGGCACACAATGTAAGTCAATGGGGACGGATACGTTTTCTCTGACACAGTAGAAAACTGATCAGTCCCCATTGACTTTCAATGGTGTTCAGGACGGATCCATCATGGCTATAGAAGACATAATACAACCGGATCCGTTTATGACAGATGCATGCGGTTGTGTTATTGTAACGGAAGCGTTTTTGTAGATCCATGACGTATCCACAAAAAACGCTAGTGTGAAAGTAGCCTAATGCAGATAAACAGGACACTTACGATGCATTGCAGTGAGCAGCTGTCAAAACCCAGGATTCAGTTATGAGCACTCCCCCGCAGATGAATGTATCAAAAAAGTAGAGCGCCACCTGCCATGGCTGTGAATGAGGGATACATTCCTCTCCTCCTATAATCCGTTCTATGGAATAGGCCTTCACTACTAAAAAGACAAAATAATACAGAATTATGTTCAGACAGGAGAATGCCGTGGGTCACTTTGGTATTTACTGTAAATTGCCTTTTGCCTTGGTTTAGCCCTGAAAAATCTCCATTTCACCTTAGGATATCAGAGAGCTAAGACTCTCTTTTAAAATCTGATTGCTCATATATAAAATATGAACAAACCATCCTTTATATGGAATAATAGATATATACCGGACATGTGATATTCATGTATAATAAGCATAATATTCACCATTATGCTCATTAGTAATGGTAATTATTTTTCCATATAATTCACCCTAGGATATCAGGGAGCTTATATAAACTTTTATGCAATGTATTCATATAGACATTCCTCTGTGGGCTAAATATAACTGCAATAACTGTGAATATTTATAATTATAAGTATCATCTTTATTTATATAGTTCTAACATATTCCGCAGCACTTTAACAACAGACAGTATATTTTCCATATATTTCACCCTAGGATATTAGGGAGTTTAGATGAATTTTTATGAAATATGTTAGTATAGACACTGCTCTGTGAGCTGAACATAACAGCAGTGACAGTAAATCATTATAATAATCAACATCAACTTTATTTATATTGGTCAATATATTCCATAGCACTTTACAATCAGAGGGTATACTTTTTATATATTTCACCCTAGGATATTAGGAAGTTTAGATGACTGTTTAGGAAATGTACTACTATAAAGGTAACAGCAGTACTTTTCTCTTACCTGTCCTGGACTCCAGGATGACAACTCTTGCCTGTACTGACACATTGGACTGAACAAATCAGCTTTGAAAAAATTATTCCAAAAATGTCAGAACTGATCTGCTGAAAGACTGAAATTACTTATGAGTAATTGGTGGGTTACCATCCTATACATTAGGCCCATTGTGCTAACATAACTTATCATAGAAAAGCCCTCATATGGTTCAGGAATATTCAACTGTACTTGCAACCAGACAGACAGCTTTTAAGGTGTGAGAGGGCCCTCTTATGTCGTAGGCCCCCATTAATCTGCACGGATAGCTCATCGGGCATGTTCACCTCTGAGGTTAGGATCCCCATACAATGATGTCTTACATCCCTATATATTACTATGTCTTTCCCATAATCTGCCATCTCACCTGCTGACCCCAGCAGAGCTGCCACAAGTAGTAATAACATCTTTGAAGTCTGAGGATATGTCACTAGTACGTTCCTATTTAACCAGAGATTTTGATTATGTGGTGAATTATTAACATTTGGGGCTTGCATCTCCGAGCATAGTATCCTGTGGACTACAGAAATCAACATTTTCAACCTTGGCCTTTATATCTAAGGATGAGTCAGAAAATTACATTTGTGGACCTTACGGATGATTGCCGCGTCAACCTCCTATATGGTGATGGGCAAAATAATGGCTAGATAAATGACAACTCATTTTCTGATCCAGATATGTGCAGAGAGCTGTTGTCACTTCCCCTCCCCCACTCAACTTTGACACTAATAGGATTACTCATCAGGGGCAAAAGTGAGCGCAGGAAGACGTTGCACCCAGAAGAATATAAAATCTGTGCTTTATTCTATGCATGCAGACAAGCTGCAAATCTAGGTATTCGAAGGGGGGGTATAAGGAAGCAGAGCCTCAATACCTATATTTTGAATGACTGAAATGACATATTGGATACGTTACTGCTCTCATTTATTCCAGCACTCCACCTCCGGGTGCATGATTAATACCTGAATACACACAAGTGGAATAATCTCTCCAAGACTCAAGTTTACCACCTGCGCCTTTCCCAGGCACTCACTGACAAGTGTGGCCACATCCAAGGTCTCAGGATACAGATTTGGCACAAGAATCACCACCTGACAAAGACTTAACACTGCAGGAATATACGCCGCCAGCAATGTCACAACAATAATATTTGTACATGACGTGGAACTGTAATATCTGTGACGCCATATCGTCACCTATCTGTTCTGAAAGCTTTAAGACGAATGTCTACCTCCCATCACCATGACGTTCTTAGTTGTAAAATTCTGGGACGATTAATCTCATAATTTGTTCACTGTTTCCTGGAATGGATATAGAGGTAAATAATAAACTCTCTCTGTTTTCTGGCACCACTAGAGGGAGGTGATGAGCTTACTTTAATGATATGGATGTGACTCTGCTGTCCTTGAAAGAAAGTTCTTCTCAAGAGTTCTCTTCTTTATTCAACCCCTAAGGGTCGTTGTCAGGCAGTTGGATTGGTTGGTGCGTTTGGATTTCACAGTGTTTTTTTACTTTTTGTTTACTGTCGCACAACTGTATACGTCGTGGTGGTAAGCTCTGAACTGTAAGCTGACATGTAAAAGCATCAGGTTACATTGGGTGGGGCTGCAGATCGCTTTGACCATGCTATCATTAGACAGCTGCGGTTTCAGTAAGGATCCCTGAGACCAAACAAAGTGGTCTCCTTGTAGCATTGTTTTAGAGGGTGCTACAATGATCCATCACAGTGTAAAAGCCGGCAAGGGAGCTTTCTTTTTTATGTGAGTGCCTCCTGCTGCCTGTAAATTTAGCTGTGAGCCTGCAGTCATTAAAAAAAATGATAAATTAATAAAAAGTGAAATGAAGAAAAAAAAAATTAAAAAGTTATAGTTATAGTTACTAGTTTTAGCAATAGTATAGCAGATAATGTTTATAGACACTTTTGACACAATTATTTTCTGTAGCTAAAAGAGGGTGCTATTGGTTATGAGCTTAGACAGGGTGCAGGCCCTCCTTAAAAAGACCAGCTGTATATGGAGACTTTTTAGCAGTGCTCCATTGTATGGAGACTTATTGTCAATGCTCCATACAGAAAACAATATGAAAATAGGCATCTCCAAGGGAAAGAGAACCATTTCGTTAGTGCCCCCTTCTGGAACTGGCTCCCTATGAGTCATGGTCCAACTTTTTAACAAATTTTGGAACATTACCAGGGAAAAGAACCAAGGCAAAGTGAGGAGAGCAATTTCGGCTATAAGGGGACACCATTTTCCTATTAGAGGGCACTAGTTGCTATTAGGGCACACAAAGTGGGCACACAAAGTGGGCACACAAAGTGGGTTGTTACTATAGCATGGCAGGTACAATGAAAGGGGCGAATGGGGCAGCAACAAACACAGAATTGGGGGTAGCAGCAAGATGGGGTGTTTGTGCAAGTTAGGAAAAGGTAGGTACTGGGTGCTGGAAAAGTGGGGAACCAAAGATGGCTGGGCAAGTAACTCTGCAGACACAAGCCTAGACTGGAAGGAGAAGTCTTCCTGGCAGTCTGGAAGAAAACAGGACGAGTGAATAGGTGCAGAGTGTCGCTGACTGTCCACAATATGGTCATGGTATAGTGGTATTATTTGGGCCTCGTATAGTGGTATTATTAGTAATATTGGTCTTTTTGTAAGTGACTGTGAATAGGGTACATAGTATATGATTGTATTGCTGGTATTTTAGCATTTCGAGCCCCAATTTCAATTTTCCCAGGGCAAAACTGTGTTTAAAATAGTTCTGGATGTCACAGCAGCTCATCTGACTAAAATCCATTTGTGATGTCATAGAAGTCAGCTAAAACCTACTGATGTCACAGCAGCTTACCTGACTGAAACCCAACTGTGATGTTACGTGGCTCTCTAGACTCAAAGTTACAGCATCACAGAGGCATGCTTGACTGAATCGTAGTTATAATGTAACAGGAGCATACCTGACTGAATCACAGTTATAATGTAACAGGAGCTTACCTGACTGAATGAAATTGTGATGTCAAAGTAGACAACCGGATTTTTGTTGCAAATTTCTTTTTATTGGATTTATAAACGGACATGGTACATGCATATAAAACAGAATTTAGAATAAAAGGTCCTTTAAAATGTTTTGCATATATCTTGCATATAAACAATTGCATGTTTCATACATTAAGAGGAAGATGAAAACATATTGAACGGAGTCCTTTTTTTGGCCTACAATAGGTTTGCCTTCCAACCAACAGGCGAGCAGTTAAAACAAGTGTTACGCATCTTTCGAATCTGTCCCACCCAAGAGTTGAAGAGAGCAGAATTATAACAAAAATAGCAAAGGTGAGTATAACAAAGACAGCAAAGAGTTCCAGGGGCCACCGCCAGCGTCAACACGTCAGGGAGGCGCATCACACATCTCTCCGAGCAGTCACATTTAGGGTCCAGACAAGTGGTCAGGGGTTAGCGCTGACATAAAGTTACTCCATGGATTCCAAAGTCTGTGGAACTTAGAGTGATTACATAAAGCTATGAAACAAAGCTCCTCCATACGGGATACTTGAGCCACTTTGGAGATCCATTGAGAAACCGATGGAGCAATAGTGTCTTTCCAATGCAAGGGTATAAGTGCTTTTGCAGCAACTACTAACGTGGCCCAAAGGTATCTGTTAAAGCGAGGAGGGAATGTCGGAGGGATGCCAAGAAAAATGATTCTTGGGTAGGGTTGAGCGAACAGTTCGAGCATAGTTCGGGTTTGTACCGAATTTTGGGGTGTTCGGGACACAGACCCGGACCCGAACATTATCAAAAAAGTTCGGGTTCGGGTCCATTGTTCGGCGATTTCTTCCCGCTTTCTGAAGGGCTGCACAGCAGCCAATCAGCTAGCGTTTTACTTCTTGCCCCAAGAAGCCATCACAGACATGCCTACTAATGGCATGGCTGTGATTGGCCAAGTGCAGCATGTGACCCAGCCGCTATATAGGCTGGAGTCACGTAGCGCCGCACGTCACACTGCTCTGATTAGTGTAGGGAGAGGACGCAGCTTCTGTGAGGGCGAGATTAAGCAGGGAAAAGTCAGCAACAGCACCTAATGAACAGATCGATCTACAGCTGTGAATGATTCAACTTCTGTTAGTTAATTGCTCACTGGTTTTTAGGCTGCACAGAGTGTTTTTCTGTCACTTTGATCGGCGGCCATTTTGTGTCTTGTGGTGCACCAGCACAAGCTGCAACCAAGTCCATCAATCCATCAATACTAGTATTTTTTTTTTTTTGCTATATCCTACATCAGGGGTTTGGCTGTGCTTATTGTCACCCCTAGAAACTCAGGATAGAAATTTCTATATCTATTAAGTTAAATTCAATTGCCAAAATAGCAATCCCCTAAATCTGGTGTTCCAGCTGTGGCTAGCCAAGTGTAATACTGTCTGCTGTCTGGAAAAGAATAGCTTATTTTCTGTGGTGAAATTCAATTGCCAAAATAGCAATCCCCTAAATCTGGTGTCCCAGCACTGGCTGGCAAAGTTTAATAGTGTCCGGCAAAGGATATATTTTGTTCTGGGGTGAAATTCATTTGCCAAAATAGCAATACCATAAATCAGTGGTTTCAGCTGTGGCTGGGCAAGTTTAATAGTGTCCGGCAAAGAATAGATAATTTTCTGGGGTGAAATTCAATTGCCAAAATAGAAATACCGTAAATCTGGTGTTCCAGCTGTGACTGGACAAGTTTAATAGTGTCTAGCAAAGGATTTATTATTTTCTGGGGTGAAATTCAGTTGCCAAAATAGAAATACAGTAAATCTGGTGTTCCAGCTGTGACTGGACAAGTTGAATAGTATCCGTCAAAGGATATATTTTGTTCTGGGGTGAAATTCACATGCCAATATAGCAATACCCTGAATCTGGTGTTCCAGCTGTTACAGGCCAAGTGTTAATCTGTCCGTAAAAGGGTATATTACACTCAAGGTGTATATAGAAGTGCTGAGAGGGTAATCCTCAATAACTTCACACGCTACCGTGCATCTCCCATTGTATTTCTGTCCGTTAAAGAGTATATTACACAAAGTGTTAAAATACAATTGCTGAAGGCATAATCCTACATATTTTTTCTCACGCTACTGTGCATCTCCAAGTGTAAATCTGTCCATAAAAGAATATTCAGCAGTCTCTTATGCTGTCCACCTAGCCCACCTAGCCCTTCCCCAGTGGTGGAAGACATAGAATGCACTGATGCACAAGCACTGATGTTTCCTGATGATGAGGACATGGGAATACCACCTCATCGGAGTCCGCACGTCTCTGATGATGACGAAACACAGGTGCCAACTGCTGCGTCTTTCTACAGTGTGCAGACCGAACAGGAGGTCAGGGAGGAAGACTGTGTGGAAGACGATGCAGGGGACGATGAGGTCCTAGACCCCACATGGAATGAAGGTCATGCCACTGACTTTCATAGTTCGGAGGAAGAGGCAGTGGTGAGACCGAGCCAACAGCGTAGCAAAAGAAGGAGCAGGGGGCAAAAGCAGAATAGCCGCCGCCAAGAGAGTTCGCCTGCTACTGGCCACCACCACCAGGGACCGAGCACCCCAAAGGCAGCTTCAAGGAGTTCCCTGGCATGGCATTTCTTTAAACAATGTGCTGACGACAAGACCCGAGTGGTTCGCATGCTGTGCCATCAGATCCTGAAGCGAGGCATTAACGTTCTGAACCTTAGCACAACCTGCATGACCAGGCATCTACATGCAAAGCATGAACTGCAGTGGAGTAAACACCTTAAAAGCAAGGAACTCACTCAGGCTCCCTCCTCTGCCTCGGCCTCTTCCTCCGCCTCGGGAGGATTGTTGGCACCTGACACCCACCAAACAGAGGATGTGACACCGACACCACCACCTGCGTCACCAAGCATCTCTACCATGTCACACGGCAGCGTTCAGCTTTCCATCTCACAAACCTTGGAGAGAAAGCGTAAATTCCCACCTAGCCACCCTCGAGCCCTGGGCCTGAATGCCAGCATTTCTAAACTACTGGCCTTTGAAATGCTGTCATTCAGGCTGGTGGACACAGACAGCTTCAAACAGCTGATGTCCATGGCTATCCCACAGTATGTTGTTCCCAGCCGCCACTACTTCTCCAAGACAGCCGTGCCTTCCCTGCACAACCAAGTATCCGATAAAATCAAGTGTGCACTGCGCAACGCCATCTGTGGCAAGGTTCACCTAAACACAGATACATGGACCAGTAAGCACGGCCAGGGACGCTATATCTCACTAACTGCACACTGGTAAATGTAGTGGCGGCTGGGCCCCAGGCGGTGAGTTCTTTGGCACGCGTCCTTCCGCTGCCAAGGATCGCAGGGCATCATTCTTTGCCTCCTGTAGCCTCCTCCTCCTACTCGGCTTCCTCTTCCTCTGCTTCCACCTGCTCATCCAGTCAGCCACACACCTTTACCACCAACTTCAGCACAGTCCGGGGTAAACGTCAGCAGGCCATTCTGAAACATATGTTTGGGGGACAGGCCCCACACCGCGCAGGAGTTGTGGCCGGTTTCTGCCGGTGGGCCTCAAGCCCAGCCTGGTGGTGTGTAATAATGGGCGAAATCCCCGACATGTCAGAGCTGCTGCATAAAGTGCGGGCCATCTGTGCGCGCTTCCTGCGTTTACAACATGTCGCTGCAGCGTAACTTCGGCCTTCCCGCTCACCCCCTCATATGCGACGTGCCCACCAGGTGGAACTCCACCTTGCACATGCTGGAGAGACTGTGCGAGCAGCAGCAGGCCATAGTGGAGTTTCAGCTGCAGCACGCACGCGTCAGTCGCACTGCGGAACAGCACCACTTCACCACCAATGACTGGGCCTCCATGCGAGACCTGTGTGCCCTGTTTCGCTGTTTCGAGTACTCCACCAACATGGCCAGTGGCGATGATGCCGTTATCAGCGTTACAATACCACTTCTATGTCTCCTTGATAAATTGCTTAGGGCGATGATGGAAGAGGAGGTGGCCCAGGAGGAGGAGGAGGGGTCATTTTTAGCACTTTCAGGCCAGTCTGTTAGAAGTGCCTCAGAGGGAGGTTTTTTTGCAACAGCAGAGGCCAGGTACAAATGTGGCCAGCCAAGGCCCACTACTGGAGGACGAGGAGAATGAGGAGGAGGTGGAGGAGGATGAGGATGAGGATGAAGCAGGTTCACAGCGGGGTGGCACCCAACACAGCTCAGGCCCATCACTGGTGCGTGGCTGGGAGGATACGGAGGACGATGACGATACGCCTCCCACAGAGGACAGCTTGTCCTTACCTCTGGGCAGCCTGGCACACATGAGTGACTACATGCTGCAGTGCCTGCTGTTGTAGAATAAACACCACAATTGTTACTACAAAAATATACTACAAAAATATACTGCTATCGATCTCTGACTTGTCTCAATACTTCCAGCACAGAACTACAAATCAAAGTCAAACTGTACATAGAAAGGTTACAGAAAGAGAAAATAACTATTCTGGACAAAACTGACATTTGAGGCAGAAACAAACAAATCGCTTTCTATAGACACCAAAACTAAAATGTGAACCAGCTCAAACTATAATGAATTCCTTGGTAAAAACTGCAGCACTAAACTAACCAAGATGTCTGCCAAACGCACATGCTCTTCACACAAAGCAAATCAAAGATGGCTGACAAACCACATGGCATGGTCTCACATAAAGGAAATTAAAGATGGCCGACAAACCACATGCCTGGACACACAAAGAAAGACAAGATGGTGTCTCCAAAATCCAACAACCTCTAAATGCTGTCTCTCCTGTACAAACACTAAAACAGAATGCTTCCTCTACAAACCATAATAACCTCTTACAAAATCACAGTAACATAAAAGTTACACAAAAACAGAGAAGTTACAACAAAACACAAACTACTCTATACTGGTCAGCACACACATCACAATCTGACCATACAATCTCAGTACAATCAACTCAGATCCACCAAAAACTATACAACGGAAAAGCACTTACCTTGTCCTTACACAAAGAGAGCCAAAAAGTTATTTTACCAAGCAGAAATTTCCTCTGTAGCAGCAGACAAAATTACACTTTACTCTCTCCCCTTTTATCTGCTATGCAGAGCAGAAAAAAATCAGTTGGTTGTACCTAGCTCGCCATCTGTTGTAGAAATTTCCTTACCCCGTGCTTACAAGCACGTGTATCAGCTCTTTTTGTGTAAGGAAAGGCCGCACTACTTCAGTAATCAGATAAGATGCTTCATTGTTGAGATCTGGTGAGACTGCCCTCCTCAGACCCTTTCTTTATTTACATAGACAAAAGGGATAACAATAGGAAGGGGCAGGCCCAACACCTGACCACTCCCCTCATGTACAGTACAAACATACAGGAAGTGATGACACACAACATTTCTCTCAATCACCACTAGGGGGAGTCTTGTTCAGCACCGATCAGTGATCAATGCTCAACAAGGCTCACCAGGATTCTCATGTGGGCCTACTTAGAGGAACAGCGTCACCATCTCCAGCGGTTGATCAGGAGCACTGGAAATAACGAATGCACGTTCCTTTCCATATATTGTTCTCTTAATAAATGCATCCACGCCAAGCCAATAAATCCGCTCTTTGGGCGGGGGCCCTAGCTGGCGCACATACATTTCCCAAGACAACACTGCTCTGCAAAGCATCAGTCTCCCCCTGGGCCACAGCCCAGTGCATAGCACATAGACTGCCAGCGGAGACCTCTGCGCCCGGCAGCTGATTGTTCTCTACATCCACAGTAAGATATACACTCCAATGGTTTACACACTGAGAGACATAATGACAATACATGACATTAAAAACACATCCTAATAAAATGTCCACAACACTGCGAAACAACAGCAGAGTTGCCCACATTTTAACGTGTGGGGACTACTGGGTTGCCATCCTGCCGGATCCCGGTACAAAGACAATGGGCCCACCTTACTTCCTGCACTGGAGTGTGATAGGAAGATGCGCGAGTACAAGCGCACGCTGGTAGACGCGCTCCTGAGAGCATTCCCAAATGTCACAGGGGAACAGGTGGAAGCCCAAGGCGAAGGCAGAGAAGGAGCAAAAGGTCGCCAACGCAGCAGTGTCACGGCCAGCTCCTCTGAGGGCAGGGTTAGCATTGCAGAAATGTGGAAAAGTTTTGTCAACACACCACAGCTAACTGCACCACCACCTGATACGGAACATGTTAGCAGGAGGCAGCATTTCACTAACATGGTGGAACAGTACGTCTGCACACCCCTCCACGTACTGACTGATGGTTCGGCCCCATTCAACTTCTGGGTCTCCAAATTGTCCACGTGGCCAGAGCTAGCCTTTTATGCCTTGGAGGTGCTGCCCTGCCCGGTGGCCAGCATTTTGTCTGAACGTGTATTCAGCACGGCAGGGGGCGTCATTACTGACAAACGCAGCCGCCTGTCCACAGCCAACGTGGACAAGCTGACGTTCATAAAAATGAACCAGGCATGGATCCCACAGGACCTGTCCATCCCTTGTGCAGAATAGACATTTAAAACTGCCTCCCTCTCAACCATATATTCTTGTACTCCGGGGCACTGCTTTATTGAATCCTCTTTTTTTAATTTTACCATTATATTGCGGTGCAACCAAAAGTTGAATGAACCTCTCCTCCGTCTAGGTGCCAGGGGCCTAATTATCTAAAAGTGGCCTTCTCCATTGGTGGGTGACATGAAGCCTGATTCTCTGCTATGCGACTTCTGTCCTCTGTCTGGGCGCTGGGGCCTAAATAACTGAAAGTGGCCTTCTCCATTGGTGGGTGACTTGAAGACTGATTCTCTGCTATGGGACCTCTCTCCAATTGATATTGCTTAATATTTATTTTATTTTAATTCATTTCCCTATCCGCATTTGGTTGCAGGGGATTTACCTACATTTTGCTGCATTTTGCAGCCCTGGACTATTTTACAGCCTTTTTAGTGCCCAAAAATTCGGGTCACCATTGACTTCAATGGGGTTCGGGTTCGAGTTCGAATCCCGATCCCGAACATTTTCGTCCGAACTTCTCGAACCCTAACATCCAGGTGTTCGCTCAACTGTATTCTTGGGTCAGGTATGGGGCCTCAGGGCAAATTTGTGCTATAAGATCCCCTATTCTCTTCCAGAATGATTTATTAAGGCCCCAATCCCACCAAATGTAGTTATAAGTACCCAGATGCGAAGAACAGCGCCAGCAAAGGTTGGGGATAGAGGCGTTGATTCTATGAAAGACAACAGGAGTTTTATACCAGCGGGACATCAATTTGTAGTTAATTTCCTGTAGTGTGATGCATCTGGAGGGGCCACAGCTATGTTTATAAATTTATAAATTTAGAGTCAAGCATTTGGCCCAGTTCCTGTTCCTAGGCTTTGATATATGGCAACGGGGGGTTCCGCGGAGGCGCAACCAGCTCCCTGTATATCTTGGAGATAAGCTTGGGTATTAGAGACTGAGTTGTGTATAGACGCTCCAGCCAAGTAATGTCTCAGGGCAGAGGACCCAGTTTCAGGAATGTCCTGAAGCCCAAAGTGATCTGGTTATCTGTTATCTGGGTCTCAGAGGTAGAAGGAAACTGATCGCGCATCTCTGGGATCTCTGGAAGAGTGCCGTCAACTAGTATGTCCCCAATTTTCCTAACATTTAAACTCTTTTGCAGAGGGAGATAGATGGAAGTGTAAGGAGTGTTAAGTCCGATAAGGTCTCCCACTGCAGTAATAGGGGAGGGGGATGACCATATAGGTGCAACTTTGCAAAGTGAGTACCACACTTGAAGGGTAGTTCTAGTGATGTCATTCAATGAAGAGGGCAGTCGCCTGCCGGTTTGAAGAAGTAAAAGGCCCTTGGTGAGTGGAAAGCTCAAGACTGTCTCTTCAATGGGAACATATAGTTTAGGGGAAGTTCCTCGGTGCCAGTCAGCTATCCTAGCCAAATGAACTGTGTAGTAGAGAGATTCTATGTCAGTAAGCCCTATGCCACCCGCACCTACGTATCGTCAAGATTTTATATGCTACTCTATGGCTAGTTTTCCACCAAAGGAACTGCAGAAACCGTCTTCTAGTAGTCGTGAAAAAAGACCAGGGAAGATGAATAGGTAATGTTTGGAATAGGCAGAGGAATTTAGGGGTAACCATCATTTTAAGCAGATTGGCTCGACCAATCCATGAGATGTATGGAATTTTACAGCTATCTATGATCCGTGAAACCTGGGCCTGTAGTGGCGTGTAGTTAAGTGTGTACCAGTTCTTCGGGTTAGCCGAGATGGAAAGACCTAAATATTTGATAGAGGTGTGGGACCAAGGGAAGGGAGATCCCGCAGAGGCTCTAGCGCCAAAGGGGTGGGAGAGAGTGCCATTGATTCATACTGAGGCTATAGTGTTAGAGTAGAGGGAGACCAAACTTTGCCAAGGTCTGAGACATGTAGTTCCAGTCTACTCAGTCAAACGCTTTTTCGGCATCTGTGGATAGGAGGGCTAAAGGGGTTTTGGTGGACCGAGCAAACAGCATCAACTGTAAAATCCAAAGCATGTTGTCTTTCCCTTCCCTCCCTTTTACAAAACCCACTTGTCCAGGATTTACTAGTCCTGGAAGTAAAGCGTTCAGTCTGTTTTCTAGTAATTGTGCATACAGTTTTATGTCCACATTGAGGAGAGATATAGGGCAGTAGCTGCCACAGACAGAAGGGTCTTTACCGTCTTTCGGCATTATTGTTATATGTGCTTCTAAAGTTTGTGCTGAAAACCCTTTCCTTTCCGAAAGTGAATTAAAAAGTGCACAACATTTGGGGGAGTAGGGTCTCTGAAAAGGACTTGTAATATTGTATGGGGAGGCCGTCAGGGCCTGGACTCTTGCCCTGGGGGATGTCGAGAGGGCCTGTTTTAGTTCTTCTAAGGTGAATCTTTTGTCCAGGTAAGCGCGTTGGGCTTTAGATAGCGAGGGAAGGGACAAATTGTCCAAAAAAGCTGTTATGTCTAACTTGCGTTGTGCCGTTTGGGGGTTCGTTTTTTCGAAATGATTAGGAAGTGTTTATGAGATGTCTCTAGCCTGGCAATCTCAGACATGAGAGAATCAACCTTCTTGGTCCATCAAGATTTTGCATATGCACCAATAGAAAGGAATTCACCTCAGACCAAGGCCTTATGGGCCTCCCAGATTGTTGTTAGGGCCACAGAGCCAGACACATTTTCAGCAAAATAAGAGGTGAAGACTTTTAAGATCCTCTGTTTGTAGAGCTCGTTGCTGAGAAGTTTATTCAGCCTCTAAGTGTAAGCACGGTTTGGCAGTTTCTGTATTTTTATCCCAACCAAAACTGGTGCATGTCCGATACGCGCTCTAGTTTTTAGGTGTTGGTGAGAGGTAGATACAAATATGTAATCCAGTCTTTGGTATGAGTTATGCGAGGAAGAGAAGTAGGTGTAGTCACGATGTGATGAGTAAAAGGTGCGCCGGGTATCTCTTACTCCTAATGACTGTAGGGCCAGTTTCACGGATCTGAGTTTCCGGAAGGACAGGTGAGACTTCATTGTGGTAGAGTCTAGAGCAGGCATCCTCAAACTGCGGCCCTCCAGCTGTTGTAAAACTACAACTCCCACAATGCCCTGCTGTAGGCTGATAGCTGTAGGTTGTTCAGGCATGCTGGGAGTTGTAGTTTTGCAACAGCTGGAGGGCCGCAGTTTGAGGATGCCTGGTCTAGAGGATGCTCTATAGCTACATTGAAGTCCCCACCTACAATGCAGAGGCCCTCTTTCAATGAACAAAACTGTCTGGTTGTCTCTTTTAGCCATTGATTTTGACTGCTGTTTGGGGTATATAAGCCCACGATGGAAACAGTCGTGTTGGCAATTGTGCCTTTCAAGAACAAAAATCTGCCTTCCAGATCGGATATGCTGGAGGAAAGTGTAAAGGAGACCGATTTTTTAAAATCAATAGATACCCCTCTGATCTTAGAAGTTGGGTGACTTGAGTGGAACCATTGTGAGTAACTAGTGTGTGTGAGTGTAGGAATTTTACTTGCCTTGAAGTGAGTCTCTTGGAGGACCACGACATCTGCATGCAAGGACCTCAATTGTTGAAAGACCCTGGACCTCTTTGCTGGAGAATTCAAACCATGGACATGCCACGAGACCACGTGAACAGTAGTCATGTAAGAGAACAATTGGTATACAATGTTAACCAAATACGAACAAAAACAGAATTAGTGTAATCCTATAGGGATAGCTCACTAGGAGCTATATAGGAGGATATGTGACACACTCCATGGGCGGGGAGGAGAATCCCACCGGGCCAATAAATGAGGGCGACCCAGTATCCGTGTGGAGAAGAGGGGGAGAGGTGAGGGCAGGGGCCCAGTGGTACCCTAGAGGTCAGGCTCAGAAGACCAGACCCCCCCCCCCCCCCTTCCTGCAGTCCCTGGGGCGCCTATAAGAACACACATGCACAATAACAGATAATTACTCTCCCTACAGGGGAGAGAATCATATAAAGCAAAATTATGGTACACGATCATACAGCTACTATGATTTGAACTGGAAAAGAAAAGACATTCAGTCCTCATTGGAGATTGCGGGTCTCTTTCTTGAAGCTGGTCCCATCACAGACTGCCACGGCGAAATATTAGGGAGCCGAGGGAGATCCAGAGTATCAGAGAATTGGAGCCAGGAAGGGATATATAAAGCGTCCACCTGTAGGTCCTAGCAGATGGGAGGAAGGTATTCCAGGTGGCGGATAACCTTCATTGAGCCATTGAGGGTGAAGGAGAGTCCGAATGGAAAAAGCCACCTATAGAGAATTTTCTTTCTCTTTAGGACCTCCGTGATTGGTTTGAGGCATGTGAGAGGATAGATCTTGGTAGAACAAAATGGAGGCTCCACTGCAGGTGATATTTTCTAGCTGACCTTAAGACAATGTCACGATGCTAAAAATTAAGGATCTTGCAGATAATGTTCCTTTCGGCTTCTTGTGAAGTGCTCTGTGAGCCCGTTCTAGGACCAGGCGAAGGGCCTCCTCTTCTGGAAGCAAGGGTCTCAGAATACCATAGACAGTGTCGATTAGAGAGGAAAAAGGGACATTTTCAGGGACTCTCCAAATCTGAAGGTTATTACTTCTGTTCCTGTTTTCTTGGTCTTCCAGGTGGGAAGGAAGATTGTTGAGATGTGAGTGACATGAGTGGAAGGCGGCTGTTGCAGCCTCTCCGAATGTGACAATAGATGCCTGATTTGTTTCTAATTGTTTTACTCTGAGGCCAATATTTCGAAAGTCATATTTAATGTCCGAGAGGTCATTCTTAAGTGGTTTAAGGTCTGTTTCAATAATTCGCTGCATTGCGGATTGGGATACTGATAGGATCTGATCCGCTTCATGGGGTCTGTCTCTGATGGGTTCCTCAGGGGTGAGATTATCTAGATGGTCGTCCCTGGAGGAGACGATGTCTTGTCTTTGGGAGTAGTTGAAGAGAAAGCGCTCCCTTTCTTCCAGAATTTCTCCATTTCGGGTTGTGCTATTTTCTTAGTGGGGAAGTGTAGTCCCTCCTGTTTGCCTACTTTAACCATAGTGAGGACCAAGGTGATGGAAGTCCCCATGAGGGGCAGACAGGTTGTTTGTACACAGTAATGGGCAACACGTATTTGTGTGATAGACACTGAACAAAGTGGACTCCCCTCTATGTGGCAAAGACACTAGATAGCCTGCATATTGCTTCTTGACTTAAAAAAATTGGGCCGAAGACCCCCAGAAAAATGCGCTGTCATTCAATTCAGTATAGAAGATTCGCCAGGGGCAAACCAGAATAAATTAGAGAGAAGCTCTTTCTTAAGTGGGAGCGGAAGCACAGTAAGTGCAAGGAGATGGCTGTTAACCAGGTGTCCTGGGTGGGAGAAGTGATCCGGGAGGACTCTGGGTCCAGTGAAGGAGCACTACTCGAGCGGGGGCCCTCCTTAAGTCAGTTGTCTATGCAAACAGGTAGGCGATAATAGGCTCCGTACCTGTGATGCGATATAGTGGGATGGCGATTTCTGGCTGCGACAGGAAGCACCTGGCAAGGAGTGATATTAAGCAAGGACCTGTGCAGAGGCCGAAAGTCTATACCGCTGATGTGCGTAGGCCATCAGCCAGGAGTGTCCAGGCAGTGAAGGGTGTAAGGGCACTTGCCTGAAAATGATGAGCTGATCCGAGCCGCAGGTGCTTCAAAGGTTTCCGTGTGGTTCCCCTGTCCTTATGTGAGGAGTATAACGTGCCACCATGGTCGAGACCTGTCCCTCGGTGGTAAAGGCAGAAATTTAGGCTGAGGACCAGTAGGCCGCTCTAGGCCCGACCGAAAGTCTCGATCGGGAGGGCCCCGGTGGACGGGAAAGGGGTCCCCTCTTTGGTGGTTAGGAGGAGAATGCAGTGGTGGTCGAATTTAGTCTGCTTGTGGGGTATAAGTGGGTGGATGACCGTGGATGTTGGCAGTTTGCAGGGAGATGCAATGAAAGCCGTCTGCTCAGCCCGGCGGTAAGCCATGCCCCCGACAACCGGATTTTTAACATAGAAGCTCATCTGACTGAAACCTACTTGTAATGTCCCAGCAGAGAGGCTGAGTTCACACTTCAGTTATTTGTTTTGGCTCACAATAACTGATGGAAATAACTGACCAAATAACTGAAGTGTGAACTCGACCTTAGGCTACTTTCACATTAGTGTTAATATTTCCCGGTATTGAGATCCGTCATAGGGTCTCAATACCAATAAAAAAATGCTTCCGTTTTGTCCCCATTCATTGTCAATGGGGACAAAACTGAACTGAACAGAACGGAATGCTCCAAAATGCTTTCCGTTCCATTCTCATACCGGAGAGCAAACCACAACATGCTGCGCTTTGCTCTTCATCCTGGGATGCGGAGCAAGACAATGCAAGTCAATGGGGACGGATCCGTTTTCTCTGACACAATAGAAAACGGATCCATCCCCTATTGACTTTCAATGGAGTTCATGAAATCCGTCTTGGCAATGTTACAGATAATACAACCGGATCCGTTCATAACGAATGCAGACGGTTGTATTATCAGTAACGGAAGCGTTTTTACTGAACCATGCCGGATCCAGTAAAAACGCTAGTGTGAAAGTAGCCTTACCTGACTGTACCAACCTGTTTCTGTAACTCTCACTCATTGTATGGGAAATACAGAAATATCATAGCGCAGAGGCTTACCTGACACCCAATTTTGAGGTCACATCAGTTACCTGACTGAAATCCACTGGTGATGTCACAGCAGCTAACCTGACAGAAATACGCTTGACACGAGTTACTCGACTTAAAGGGGTTCACCGGGCTTTTGATTTTGATGACCTATCCTCAGGATAGGTCAACATCATCAGATCGGCGGTGGTCCGACACACGCCATCTCCGGCCTCACTTCCTGCTTGCCATAGACATAGCAGCTGTGAGCAGGAAGAGAGACAGGAGCATGGCACGTGCCTTCTCTTCACACCACTTATCGGTGGGGGTGTTGGACCTCCGCCGATCTGATATTGTTGACCTATCCTGAGGATAGGTCATCAATATTAATAGCCTGGAAACCCCTTTAAACTTTCTTTATGCTATCACAGCCGAGTAACAGTCAGTTGTCAGGGCTTCTGTGATGTCACCATAGCGTACTTGACTGAAACACATTAGTGACAACCTAGAACCTCGATCAGACTCTGAGTCTAAACTAATCGACGCTAGAACCCAAACTAATGCAGACCCCAGGACACCCAAAATTAATATAGACTCCAAGACCCTAAATTAACATAGACCCCAGACCAGACTCCAAATTAATATACCCAAGACTAGACTACAAAGTAATTCAGATCACAATATTAATACAAACCACAGGCCAAACCTTAATATTATTTCAGACAGAATATAGACCCCAGGTCAAACCACAAAATTAATAAGCACCCCAATCAAACCTGAGCTGAGATGAAAGCAAAAAATTTATTTGAAAAAAAAAAAATAAGACCACAAAATTTTTTTTTTATACAGACCCCAGTCCCTGGTCCCAAGAGCAGATGAAGACTGGGGAGTCCTAAACAGTAAGTGACACCATCTATGCTCACCGCTCCCCGGGTCTCCTGTACTAACGAGTGCCCCCATGACTAATGGAGCTGCTCACTGGTTACAAAGATAACCAGAACAACGCTGCAAGAGTTATTTTTGTTCAATAAAATTGCATCTTTTCTCACCTGTGGCAAGGTGACACCCTAGGAAGTTGCCCAAATTTACTTACTCCTCATCCAAGCCCAGACTCCTACTCTGCAGCTCGCTGGCTTTTCCTGGCAGAGTGCAGGACTACAGGTAAATATTGCAGAACATTGTTTCTGTTGATTCAGTAGGATCACTGATGATTAAGATGGGATTTAGAGTTGAGAGGTGTGTTGACTTTGAGGGAGGTGATTACTGCAGGAACGTGTGAGAGTCACAGATATTTAGCCTGAGGTGTGAAAAGGAATTACCAGTACTACATCACTGCTAATAATTTTACACTTGCTGTAAAAAGACCCTAAGAGTCTACACAATATTACAATGGAAGAGTATGGTCTTATTCAGTAAGCATACTGTATTTACACCCTAGGATACCAGGGAGCTGAGGATAGATATGCTTAGAATATTTTCTCATTTAATTTATTATTGGTTAAGATTTAGGTATATAAGGCTTTGTTCACATCACCGTTCAGCCTTTCCATTCTCCTGCTTCGTTCAGGAGCAGGGAAATGGAAAGGACGGATTTGGCACATAACGGTGATGTGAACGAAGCCAAGGACCCCATAGACTATAATGGGGTCCGTTAGGTGTCCGCTCAGAAGATGATTTTGGAGGAGACAAAAGTTGTGCATGCAAGACTATTGTCTATTGGCTTTAAAAATCATCTTCTGAGCGGACCCCTAACGGACCCCATTATAGTCTATGGGGTCCTTGGCTTCGTTCACATCACCGTTATGTGCCGAATTCCGTTCTCCTGCTCCTAAACGGAGCAGGAGAACGGAAAGGGTGAACTGTTATGTGAAGAAGCTTTAAATATAAAACTTTAGTATTGGTTTAGAAGTATGCAGTTAAGGGTTTGACAAGCTGACAGAATTATAGATATGGTGTATAATTAAGGCTGTAACTGAATATCAGTACCAGTAAGGGCAGGCATGTGTAACTTACCCTGGGTTCACACCTGAGTGTTTCTGAGACGTTTTACGCGCGTTTTTGTCGCGCGTATTACAGCGCGTTTTTGCAAATAGGAAACACGCGTCATACACGGGTTCGTGACTCTGGAGACCAATTGAAAAAAGGCATATCTACACTTTAACGCGTGTTAAACGCGCATTTTACGCGCGTTCCCATTGAAGTCTATGGGTGCAAACGCGCGACAAAACGCCCCAAAGAAGCTCAAGAAATTCTTTGAGCGTAGGGCGTTTTACAGCGCGTTCAAACGCGCTGTAAAACACGCAAGTGTGAACTGAGGGTTAGGCTACATTCACACTAGCATTAACATTTTCAGTTTTGTCCCCATTCATTGTCAATAGGGACAAAACGTAACTGAACAGAATTGAGTGCTCCAAAATGGACTCCGTTCCGTTTGGTTGCTTTCTCATACCGGAGAGCAAACTGCAGCAAGCTGTGGTCTGCTTTCCATCATGACACACAATGTAAGTCAATGGGGACGGATCCGTTTTCTCTGACACAATAGAAAACGGATACGTCCCCCATTGACTTTCAATGGAGTTCATGACGGATCCGTCTTGGCTATGTTAAACATAATACAACCGGATCCGTTCATAACAGATGCAGATGGTTGTATTATTAGTAGCGTAAGCATTTTTTGCTGAGTCCTGCCGGATCCAGTAAAAACGCTAGTGTGAAAGTAGCCTGAATGTATTCATGCATTCATGAAATAAGCAAATAACGCCATATCAGCATGGCTTCATGAGGCATCGGTCATGCCAAACAAATTTAATCAGTTTCTATGAGGAGGTAAGTTCTAGACTTGACAGCGGCGAATCAATGGAAGTCGTATATCTGGACTTCTCCAAAGCATTTGACACCGTACCTCATAAAAGGTTAGTATATAAAATGAGGATGCTCGGACTGGGAGAAAATGTCTGTATGTGGGTAAGTAACTGGCTGAGTGACAGAAAACAGAGGGTAGTTATTAATGGTACACACTCACAGTGGGTCACGGTCACTAGTGGGGTACCTCAGGGGTCAGTATTGGGCCCTATTCTCTTCAATATATTTATTAATGATCTTGTAGAAGGCTTGCACAGTAAAATATCTATTTTTGCAGATGACACTAAACTGTGTAAAGTAATTAACACTGATGAGGACAATTATCTGCTACAGAGGGATCTGGATAGATTGGAGGCTTGGGCAGAGAAGTGGCAGATGAGGTTTAACACTGACAAATGTAAAGTTATGCACATGGGAAGGAATAATGCAAGTCACCCATACATACTAAATGGTAAAACACTCGGTAACACTGACATGGAAAAGGATCTAGGAATTTTAATAAACAGCAAATTAAGCTGCAAAAACCAGTGTCAGGCAGCTGCCGCCAAGGCCAATAAGATAATGGGTTGCATCAAAAGGGGCATAGATGCCCGTGATGAGAACATAGTCCTACTACTTTACAAATCACTGGTTAGACCACACATGTAGGACTGTGTACAGTTCTGGGCTCCTGTGAACAAGACAGACATAGCAGAGCTGGAGAGGGTTCAGAGGAGGGCAACTAAAGTAATAACTGGAATGGGGCAACTACAGTACCCTGAAAGGTTATCAAAATTAGGGTTATTCACCTTAGAAAAAAGACGACTGAGGGGAGATCTAATATCTATGTATAAATATATCAGGGGTTAGTACAAAGATCTCTCCCATCATCTATTTATCCCCAGGACTGTGACTGTGACGAGGGGACATCCTCTGCGTCTGGAGGAAAGAAGGTTTGTACACAAACATAGAAAAGGATTCTTTACGGTAAGAGCAGTGAGACTATGTAACTCTCTGCCTGAAGAGGTGGTGATGGTGAGTACAATAAAGGAATTCAAGGGGGGCCTGGATGTATTTCTGGAGTGTAATAATATTACAGGCTATAGCTACTAGAGAGGGGTCGTTGATCCAGGGAGTACTTCTTTCCTCTGGATCAGCTAGCAGGATGACAGGCCGAACTGGATGGACAGATGTCTTTTTTCGGCCTTATGTACTATGTTACTATGTTACTACTGGCTCTCGAATAATCCTTGATAGAATAACATGCCTAAAACATTATTTCATGTGTATTTACGGTACATGAGCTTTGTGCCCTGCATTTTTGTAGTACCCTTTTATCTTTAGGCAATCTAGGACCCTAGCGGAGTAACCAAAGGAGATGGACCCTATGGCTCTTCTGCCACATCGTTGGCCAGCTATACTGTAAATGCCATGTGTTTTTTCGAGGAACTATGGTGTAGATACCCTGGTCCCATGAACGTTTAGGTTATGTCCCATCAGGGAATAAACAGTAATGTATTTCAACCCAATAAAGACCTTAATTTATTTTTTGCTTTTTGCTTTGAGTTGACAACAAAGATCTATATCTTCTCAAACAAGATTGTCCTCATTAAATCTCATTTTTAAAAAGTTTCCAAATTCCCACGAACTAAATGTTCCTGGATTCATTGCTTTTAACAAAGAAGTACTAGAGTCTCATCAAACTTAAAGGAGCCACTTCCTCAATATGTGAGTCATGGGCGTGCTTATGAAGAAATCCGTCTGGCTTAGAGTAGACTGCACTTAGTAATCTCTCTTAAGTATCTTCAAAACATATTCAGTAACCTTCTATAAATTCTCACCAGGTTTAGAAGAAAAACAAATGGAGTGGTATTAAAGGATAAGCTCATTATTTGGCAGTAACTTTGGCCAAGCTCCAAAAAAAATGGGGAAGAGGAACATAAGAAAAGAAAAGCTTCGAACTTTGTAGACTTTGGGAAATATTTATGCCTTCTTCATAAAGGTAAAATCCACTGGTTATGTCATAGACATATGTCAGAAGATCTCCACAAGTCGGGGGTCACGATAGTTAGACTAGTGGACCTTATGAAGAGTAGTAGATGTAGGAGAGAGGGCATGTGACTCCATAGCATAGATGAAAATGGGCCCTCCATTATGGTAATAGACTTTGCCACTCAGAGAAGAACAGCCTGTTCCCCTCTACCCCATGCGGTCATTCATTGATTTTGTCTACTTCCTATAGATTTTAATGAGCACTGTAGCGTGCATAATTTCTCCTTCTACTACACTCCAAGAAAAAATGAACAATTACATAACCTCCACGGAAGAACAACATTCGAGAAGTTCAGTGAGCATTCTGCAAGATATTTCAGAGGAAAGGTGCCTATTGACAAGGGGGGGTTTCCCAACCAGGTAGAGAAACAGCTGGTGAGTAGAGGTTCCCTTTAAAAGGTTGTCACTGGCTTTCAGCCAAATGATGACAAATTGTAACATAAGAGAAGTTTTCTTTAGGATTTGCTGGGAAAACAGGTTAAGTCTGTGACACTAAGAATTTATTTTTGGTATTAGCCAATCTAAATAATGATTATGAGATTTGAGGTGACAATTATAGAATTGAGTCATGTGGACAGAGATGGATGTTGGCCATCAAGAAAAAGGTCGCTCAAGTTACAATATTAATTGGTTCCAGGACGACCAGTGTATGTTAAAACCATTGTAAGTTGAGTAATCGGCTCTTAAGCCCCAAAATGTCATCCAAGATAAGGGAAAATGCAGATTTAAGAAAAATAAGCAGATAACTAAGACAGTTAAAACAGGTCCTTACATAAAACATCCAGGAATAGCTGCTAAATAGCAAGTTATAGAACTAGTTTACCAGACAAGTGGCCTAGAGTGGTTGGATCCGAGTCTGAGACATTGTATGTTGAGTCTAGTTTCAACTTACCATGGGTCAGAAAAGACCATTGTATGTTGAAAATATTGTATCCTGAGGCCATTGTATCTTGAGTGTTCACTGTAATATATCGAAGTCTGGAAATTCATAGACTTGTATTAAAGGGGTTGTACTGACCTCAGTTTAAGTGGAAACTAAACCATAGCTGTGAAGAGGTGCCTGACCACACATTTCTCCTGCCCAGTGTGGTAAGGTGCAAGGTGTCATTTGCGATGGCAGGTACGTGTCACCGAGGTTGCTGGCCTCGGTGAGGTGAGAGCCGGGTTTTTGTCTGCAGCAGCTAGTGCTGTTTGACTCTTTTAAATAGCATGGCTGCAAAGCCGATCCGGGCCGGCTCTTACTGGGAGCAGCTAAAGAGTAGGGTGGGTGGCTGCTCCCCACGGTCCAGTCCGAGTTTTGGGCTGGGTATAAAACACAGCCATCAGCTGTGTCTGGGTGTGATTATCCTGGAGCCTGCTAACAGGACTGAGGAGTTCTCTGTGCTGGAGGACGGAGCTCAGCAAGGTGGTGTTTCCCTGCAAACTGAAGGAGGAATCGCCTGCGGCTGAACCGACTGCTAGGTGTGAACCGCACTTAAACCACCCAAGGTGACTGGACCCTGTGTTGGCCTGTTTTTGGTTTTGCCACATGATTTCTGTTGTGTGTGAACTGTCACCAAGAGACTGTTTTCATTTCTGGTGTGCAAGTGTGAATAAAACACTGTTTGATGCACAATCTGGACTCCTTGTTTTGCCTCTAAACTGCACCCGCACCGCTGTCTACCAGAGCGACTCCCCACATTTGGTGTCGGATGCGGGCATGCGCAGTGAGGCTGGCGTGAACGCCGAACTTTGTTTTTGCTGAGCAGAAGTGAATGTCCTATATTAAGCCGGCAAAGTTGCAGCCTGTGATCCCCGACAAAATGGAGGCGGCTGTGAAAGCCCTCATAGAGGCTAACGTGCAGCAGCGGGAGACCAACCAGCTACTGCTACAGCACGTGATGGCGTTGCAAGCGGCAGGAGCGTCCCACCGCGTCCACGATGCCCGGAAAGCTGTCCGTGCCGCGATCCCTAAGATGACCCCCTCGGATGATGTGGAGACCTATCTGGCGGTGTTCGAGAAGGTGGCCGTGAGGGAGAAATTACCCGAGAACAGTGGGCAGAGGTCGTCGCTCCGTTCCTGGCGTCTGGACCCCAGCAAGTATTTTTGACCTCCCAGATGACCAAGCCGCTGACTACCCGACCGTGAAAGGTGAGATCCTGGCAAGACTGGGGGTGAACGTGTTAGTCCGGGCTCAGCGGGTCCACCAGTGGAACTTTAATACGGCTGAACCCGCCAGGCCGCAGTATTATGAGTTGCTGCACAGGTTGCAAAAGTGGCTGCAGCCTGAGGTTCTAAGTCCGGCTGCTATGCTGGACCGTCTGCTGGCTGACATCTTCTGGAGGGCCTTGCCGTACCCCCTGCAGCACTGGATCGGCCAGGTGTCACCCACTAATGCCTTGGACATGGTCGACCTGGTCGAGCGCTATGAGGCCACAAAAACCTTGAAAGGAGGTGTTGTTGGGAGGGCCGGTCAAACCCCGGAGGTCTCCCATCCAGTCCCGACGACTGGTACCCGAGAAACCTGCTCGGGTGTACCCCTGTAGACCCGGCCCCGATAGTCTGCTGGCGGTGTCACGAGCCTGGCCATGTGAGGGCCGACTGTCCACAGTGGGGAGAACCCATGGAGACCAATTATGGGTACCGGGCTTCCATGTATGCCCGGAGACTGTGTGCGACCGGCACCCCGAGACCCTAGACAATCGTCATCTGTGCCAGGTGCAAGTCGGTGATAATCTTGCAGTGGCGCTGCTGGACTCAGGGAGCCTAGTAACCCTGGTAAGTGCTGCCCTGGTACAGCCCTCCCAGTATACGGGCCGGAAAGTTGGGGTGGTGTGCATACACGGAGACTTAAAGGACTATCCCACGGCTGTAATGTCTCTGTCCACGGCGGCCGGCACATGGACTTGTGAAGTGGCGATCTCCGCCAAGCTACCGTATGAACTAATAATTGGAAGAGACTTCCCTGGTTTTCCGTCACTATGGCCTGAGGTGAAAGTGACTAATAGCCCTGAGACAGGGGTAACCCTAGCAGAGTGGCCTGGTTCCTGTGGGAGGCCAGAGCCCTGGGAGCCCGAGTCCGAAGGGCCTGCGGTAGGGGTGACCACCACTTCTGTGATAGAGGGGAGACAACCCCACTGAGTGTAATGGTGGGAGACACGGAGGACTTGCCACCGGGACCTGAGTTGGCAGACCTCAATGTCTCCGGGGAAAATTTTGGGACCGCACAACACCGGGACCAAACCCTAACCAGAGCCTGGGAAAGTGTCATAATAATTGATGGTAAACCCCAGAAACCTGGGGCTGAATTAATGTTTCCGCGATTCATTGTCCTTCAGGATATGTTGTATCGGGTGAACCAAATCGAGGTGAGCCTGTTGAACAGTTGGTGGTGCCCACAGCGTATCGCAGGCTTGTCATGGAGCTTGCCCACCAACATGTTCTTGGGGGACACCTGGGGTGGCAGAAAACCCAGGACCGCATACTGCAGCGGTTTTTGGCCCAGTGTGTTCAAGGAGGTAGAGAATTATTGTAAGTCCTGTCCCACCTGTCAGATAACTAGCCCCCAGCCACATTTCCGTAGTCCTCTGGTACCGCTTCCAATTATTGAGGTCCCGTTTGAGCGAATCGCTATGGATCTAATTGGGCCTGTACCAAAATCTGCCAGGGGCCACCAACACATTCTGGTAGTTCTCGACTATGCCACTCGGTATCCGGAGGCGGTGCCTCTGCGACATACCTCAGCTAAACTCATTGCCAAAGAGTTAATGGAAATGTTTTCCCGTGTGGGCCTGCCAAAAGAGGTTCTGACAGACCAAGGGACCCCTTTTATGTCCAAAGTAATGAGGGAACTGTGTAAATTATTGCGTATAAAGCAGTTACGGACGTCCGTTTACCATCCACAAACGGACGGTCTTGTCGAGAGGTTTAACCAAACTTTAAAAAATATGTTAAAGAGGGTGGTGTCTAGAGATGGGAAGGACTGGGACCTGCTTCTGCCCTATCTCATGTTCGCAGTGCGAGAGGTGCCCCAGGCCTCTACTGGGTTCTCGCCCTTCGAACTGCTTTATGGCAGACACCCTCGGGGCCTGTTGGATATCGCCAAGGAAGCGTGGGAACAACAGCCTGTCCCCCACAAAAGTGTCATTGAGTATGTCACCCAGATGCAGGAACGGATGGAAAAGGTGTTGCCGCTGGTCCGGGAGCATATGGAGGCAGCGCAACAAGCCCAGAGTAGGGTGTATAATCGTCAGGCTCGGGTACGGGGCTTCAATCCGGGAGATCGGGTTTTGGTTCTGGTGCCCACCCTTGACAGCAAGTTCCTAGCTAGGTGGCAGGGCCCCTATGAGGTGATCGAGAAAGTAGGGGAAGTAAATTACAAAGTACACCAGCCAGGCGGCGCAAGCCGGAGCAGGTGTACCACGTGAATTTACTAAAGCCGTGGAAAGATAGGGACACGGCCGACGACCACAGCCCCCGGCCAGGGCTTCTAGGTGAAAAGGGTCCAGCCCCACAGTTCGAGGCCTGTGAAGCAGTAACCACGGTAAAAATTGCAGACAGCCTGTCTTCCAAACAAGTTCAGGAAGTCAGGGAGTTCATCAGTCGGAACACGGATGTGTTCTCGGACCTCCCTGGCCGCACGTCTCTCATCCAACATGACATCGCTCACTGAGCCTCAGGCCAAGATCCGGTTAAAACCATACCGGGTACCCGAGGCTCGGCGACGGGCCATCGCGGAGGAAGTACAGTTAATGTTGAAGCTCGAGGTCATTGAGGAGTCGAAAAGTGAGTGGGCCAGTCCCATAGTCCTAATACCCAAGCCGGATGGGACGTTGCGGTTCTGCAACGACTTTCGCAAGTTAAATGAAGTATCCAAGTTTGACGCGTATCCCATGCCCCGAGTAGACGAGCTGGTTGAAAGTTTAGGACAAGCCCGTTATTTTTCTGTGCTGGACCTCACTAAAGGGTACTGGCAGGTACCCTTAACGGAGTCGGCTAAGGAAAAAAACGCATTTGTTACCCCGCAGGGCCTGTATCACTACAAGGTGTTACCCTTTGGCCTGCATGGCGCCCCGCCACTTTCCAAAGGTTAATGGACATAGTGCTGCGACCACATCGTCGGTACGCCTCGGCCTACTTAGATGATGTAGTCATCCACAGCACCGACTGGGAAAGCCATTTACCCAAGGTGCAGGCGGTAGTGGATGCCCTGAGGAAAGCCGGACTGACCGCTAACCCAAAGAAGTGCTCCATAGGGTTAGAGGAGACAAAATATCTGGGATATGTAATTGGGAGGGAGTCATCAAACCTCAGGTAACTAAGGTAGAGGCCATTCGTAACTGGCCCCGACCGGTCACCACCAGGCAGGTAAAGTCGTTCCTGGGGATTGTAGGTTACTACATGAGGTTTGTGCCCCACTTTGCCACAATAGCAGCGCCATTGACAGACCTGTTGAAGGGGCGAAAGTCTGGGAGGGTTAGCTGGAGTGAGAAGGCGGAGGAGGCTTTCTCCGCGTTGAAGTCGGCCCTGTGTGGGTCCCCGGTTTTGGTGACACCCGACTTCAACAAGGAGTTTGTCGTACAAACCGACGCCTCGGAGGTAGGCCTCGGTGCGGTACTGTCGCAGGAGGTCAACGGGGAAGAACATCCCGTTGTCTTCCTGAGCCGTAAGCTCAGTCCCGCCGAGTCCAGATATAGTATAGTGGAGAGGGAGTGCCTGGCTATCAAGTGGGCACTCGAATCTCTCCGCTACTACCTGTTAGGGAGGAGGTTCCGTCTGGTGACCGACCATTCCCCCTCAAATGGATGAGTCAGGCCAAGGAGAGGAATGCTCGGGTCACCAGGTGGTTCCTATCTCTTCAAAATTTCAAGTTTTCCGTGGAACACAGGGCAGGCCGCTTGCAGGGCAACGCAGATGCCCTGTCCCGCGTCCACTGCCTCACGTGTGTTCACCCCTCAGGGTTGAACAAAGGGAGGTATGTGGTAAGGTGCAAGGTGTCATTTGCGATGGCAGGTACGTGTCACCGAGGTTGCTGGCCTCGGTGAGGTGAGAGCCGGGTTTTTGTCTGCAGCAGCTAGTGCTGTTTGACTCTTTTAAATAGCATGGCTGCAAAGCCGATCCGGGCCGGCTCTTACTGGGAGCAGCTAAAGAGTAGGGTGGGTGGCTGCTCCCCACGGTCCAGTCCGAGTTTTGGGCTGGGTATAAAACACAGCCATCAGCTGTGTCTGGGTGTGATTATCCTGGAGCCTGCTAACAGGACTGAGGAGTTCTCTGTGCTGGAGGACGGAGCTCAGCAAGGTGGTGTTTCCCTGCAAACTGAAGGAGGAATCGCCTGCGGCTGAACCGACTGCTAGGTGTGAACCGCACTTAAACCACCCAAGGTGACTGGACCCTGTGTTGGCCTGTTTTTGGTTTTGCCACATGATTTCTGTTGTGTGTGAACTGTCACCAAGAGACTGTTTTCATTTCTGGTGTGCAAGTGTGAATAAAACACTGTTTGATGCACAATCTGGACTCCTTGTTTTGCCTCTAAACTGCACCCGCACCGCTGTCTACCAGAGCGACTCCCCACACCAGGTAATACAAGGCAAAAATCACAGAAATAAACGTGGCCTAAATGGGTGGAACTGCTTAGCCCCAAACACTGTTGCGTGTTTCTAACTGGGGGAGCAGCTCCTCTGCATGTGGTTCGCAGCGAGTGGCCATCCCCAGCAAAAATTGCATACAATGGAGGATGCCGGTGCGAACCACATGCACCACACAAACATCCTACACGTTTTTTTCTGTGATTTTTGCTTTATATGTATTGAATGTGCCATAGCGTATGGCTGGTGACATTCTGTTGCACCTGGGAGCCTGTGTCACATGGTCTGCTGTAGGTGCGGCCTGCGGCCTCAATTTTCTCCCATTGCATTGTGGGTCCTGCAGTGCAGGTGAGTGGGATTGAGGCTGTGAGCTGGATATCTGCACCTTTCAGACACTGTTCATACACCATAGGTAGTCTAGAGGGTGGGACCCCATGACATGCTGAGAAACAATGACATAGTGCATGAGGGGCTCCAATATGTTCCTGACTGGGAGATATTGGCGAATGGCTCAGCTTTTAACATCAGCTTGAGGGATTAGCCAGTGTTGCCAGGTAATACAAGGACAGACCAGGAGTAGACCAGTAGATAAGGAGTTAACATGGATCCATGCCCACCTTGTCCTCATCGTGTCCATCTTGGCATTGGCAATGGGTTGGGTCACAGTCAAAGGGTAGGGCTTAGACAAAGGGACTGTGGATCATATTGCTATTGAAGATAGTAGAGTGGGACAAGGTTCCTGCTAGTGCTGACTGGATTCAAGCCAAATTACTAAGTACATGCAGGACATTGAAAACACCACTGCCACTGCTATAAAGAGGACCATCAGCATTGCATGGTAGTTAGCTAGCAAGTGGAGGTAATGACTTTTGCAAACTGCCACATCACCCTAGGTACCTAGGTAGATGTTAGACCGAGACTGACTAACTAAATCAGAGGGGACCGTCAAGCTGGGGCAGTAAATCCCAGAGCTTCCTAGCCTTTGTATAAAAAAGTTGGAAAATAACGAGCTGGTTACTAAGAAAACCGTATATTTTGCGGTACCTTTTGCTATAGGTTACCATTAGACTCTGTTGCGGCAGCAATAACACCTAGTTAAACTGTAAAGTGACTCTTGGTAGAGCATACCTACATTGTTATGTTATGTTTACCCATGCCTTTAAATCTTCTACTACTTGCATATTTATATGCTAGGTTGTCATTAAATGTGATTTTACATGTACGGGGACTTTAAGTCACTGTGAGACACCTGCAAGGGAATGGTAAATGTATGTGCACTACCATGGGTGAGCAGCCCTGTAAGCATTGCGACCATGGCGAGAATGTATAATGACGACATCATGAGCAGACCATGAAAGCATGGGGCACATTGGCCCGAATTGCCCTAGTTTACCCTCTCTTCATTCTTGTCCATCCCAAGGCATGGAGGATTTTCTCACACTGAGTCTGTTGAATAGATCTGCCATTGCTGATGGTGGCTATTGATCGCTGGCCCTACCATGCTACTGCTGCTTTCTGCTTGCCTACAATGTTTTACTGTTCTGTATGGCTGCTGCTGCCACCACCACCACCACTGCTACTCCACCCTCTATTACTTTCATTAGCTCTACCCATCTGACACCGGTACTGTTATTATTACCCCTACACAGCTGCATAAGCATTTACTGCCTTGCATGTTCCATGCTATACTGCTACTGCAGCCACTGCTATTGCGGCCACATGCCACAATTACCCTACCCTTTCCGCATCCACATTGTGCTGCTGCTGATGAACAATGTGGTCCAAAGAACATTGTTTTCGCCCAGGAACCCCTCTGACATGAAATGATCTGGTGCTCCCCAGTGCCTTGCACTGCATTGTGCAGGGCAAGCGCTTTTTTGTGTACATTTCTCACTGTTAGGCAGAGGCTTCCACCTAGCAGTGTTCCCAGTGACATCACCGGACCTGATTACAGGCTAGGACAGCGCTAAAGCCCATCCATCAGTGCTAGTGACTCTCTGAACCCGGACAACCCCTTTAAAGAGCTGTGGAAATATGGCCGGACCTTTAAGGGAAAGCTTACTTACCTGACTCCTGGCACTGGCTACATGCTCCTTCTCCTCTCCTCCTCTCAAACTGCGATGCTCAGGTAGGTTTCCTCTCTAAACACATCCGGTTTGACATTGCTGTCATCACCATGGCCAGATTGGCTGCAGCCATGTCTAACCGGATGTTTTCAGTGAGGGAGCCCAGGGAAGCATCGCAGACCGGGAGTAGAAGGAGCGGGGAGCCAGTGCCGCGAAGCAGGTAAGAAAGATTCCCTTTACAGGCCCAACCAAGTGTGTGTGAGGGGGTGCCAATCTGCCCCTCGTGAGTTCTGTAAAAATCACTTTGCCTGTCAGATTCCTTCTGCCATCCATGAGCGGGAGCCCACATATACCACAGACTGTCCACTAAGTGTAATGACACACCTGGTGAGCTGGATATTCCAAGCCACTTGTCCACAATAGTATCATGGATAGACAGTGCTGATCCAATAGGATGAAGACAGATGAAGCAGACCCAAAGAACTGGAGTAGTTAGTGTTGGTCTAATGAGGTAGCGTTAAATAGGGTAGTAGAGTAGTGGGTTCTGTGCAGCCTAACCCTCTCTTATTTAATCTCGTACTGTTGGGCCCAGAGTTGAACTGGCCTATCAGAATACCAAAAGAGGTCCCAGGCTCTGACACAATAATGAACTTCAAAGGTCCAGCAGAAGACAACCCCATTTGGAGGTCCTCTATGTAGAATGATAATAAAGGTTTACATACACATGTATACAGTTGTGTTCAAAATTATTCAACCCCCACTGAAATTGAGTGTTTTGGCCAGTTTGACATTGATTTTGATCATTTCAGTCATCTTGTTTACAATTAAATCAAAGAGGCTCTTGTAAGTCAGACAAATATAACATAACATTTATAATGAAATAACCACAAATGTCTTTTCTGTGCTCACATCATTATCAGTTTTATTCAACCCCCAAGTGACATTCACTCTTAGTACTTAGTACAACATCCTTTTCCAGTTATAACAGCTTTTACACGTGAAGCATAGCTTGACACAAGTGTCTTGCAGCGATCTACGGGTATCTTCGCCCATTCTTCATGGGCAAAAGCCTTCAGTTCAGTCACATTCTTAGGCTTGCGTGCGGCAACTGCTTTCTTTAAGTCCCACCAGAGGTTCTCAATCGGATTTAAGTCTGGTGACTGCGATGGCCACTTCACAATGTTCCAGCCTTTAATCTGCAACCATGCTCTAGTGGACTTGGAGGTATGCTTGGGATCATTGTCCTGTTGAAAGGTCCAACGTCTCCCAAGCCTCAGGTCTGTGACGGACTGCATCACATTTTCATCCAATATCTCCTGGTACTGAAGAGAATTCATGGTACCTTGCACACGCTGAAGCTTCCCTGTACCTGTAGAAGCAAAACAGCCCCAAAGCATGATTGACCCCCGCCATGCTTCACAGTAGGCAAGGTGTTCTTTTCTTCATAGGCCTTGTTCTTCCTCCTCCAAACATAGCGTTGATCCATGTGCCCAAACTGTTCTAATTTTGTTTCATCAGTCCACAGAACACTATCCCAAAACTTTTGTGGTTTGTCCACATGACTTTTGGCATACTGCAGTCGACTCTTCTTATTCTTTGGAGACAGCAAGGGGGTGCGCCTGGGAGTTCTGGCATGGAGGCCTTCATTACGCAGGGTGCGCCTTATTGTCAGAGCTGAAACTTCAGTACCCGCATCTGACAAATCTTTTTTCAGTTCCTCAGCAGTCACACAGGGACTTTTCTCCACTTTGCGCTTCAGGTAGCGCACAGCAGTGGAAGTCAGCATCTTCTTTCTGCCACAACCAGGTAGCCTTTCAACAGTGCCCTTTGCCTTGAATTTGCGAATGATGCTTCCGATGGTGTCTCTTGGTATGTTTAACATCTTTGCAATCTTCTTATAGCCATTGCCCTTCCTGTGAAGAGAAATCACCTCTTCTCTTGTCTTCCTGGACCATTCTCTTGACTTCACCATGTCTGTAAACACACCAGTAAATGTCTAGAAGGAGCTGAGTATCACAGTCATTTTACATCTGCCTAATTGGGGCTTATTATGCTTGATTGTTGCTCCTTGACATCCACAGGGGTTTTCAATACCTGATCGAAAACACTTGAATGAACCTCTGTTCTTAAGAGTGGTCGTCTTTAAGGGGTTAAATAATTGTGTCAATGAAGAAATCACAAAAAAAACATTTAATACTGTATTACAAAAACAATTGATGTCATTTTAGTTGCATTTGGTTCTTTAAAAAGTCCTTGTAAGATTTCATTCTGAACACAATTACAAATGTACACTAAATTCCCTAAAACCCTTTTCAGCATTGGGGGTTGGATAATTTTGAACACAACTGTAGATAGAAGATGGACCCCAGAATCATCTCCTCTGGCAGGTCCAAAGAACATTTTGGGAAGATGATAGACAATTAGGCTCTACCAGATTTAGTGTCCATAGCTCTCTAGCTCTCTCTTTTACAAATTATTGGCCTTCGGGTTCCTAACATCGTAAATCTTTTGTTCTCAAATATTAAAAATTGCAGGGTCAGAATTGTAGTATATTGTGAATCATTGTTTGATAAGGGCAGAGTGGTGAGAGTGGAGGCGATGTGGCAGTATTACATACTCTATAAACACATCAATATTATTGTAAGTGCTGTGTACACATCTTCACACATGCAAGACTTAAGATCTGGTCAAACATTATGTCCCCACCCGCCACGGCTCACCATATATAAGATCATACTCTGTCTGAGTGTCCTCAGGTTGGGATCGACCAGACGATACAGAGGTAAGAGCATTTACCGGAGTTTCCTCCAGCTTTATCATAATCCCATTCGTAGTGCTACAACTCCGAAGCCTGTTCTAGGTCAGGTGCTCCACTAAGTCTAGACAAAATTTTACAGGACATGTAGGACCTGAAACGCATATATCCTGTGTATTTCTTGATAAACTTTTCTTAACAGACCAGGGGCATAGCTATACGGGGTGCAAAAGTAACAGTTGTAACCATACACTGCTATCTGAGGGGGCCCAAAAAACACAACGGGCAAGCAAGATTTTCTAAATGAATGTTCGCCTTCTCCTTATCAGTATTTCAGGTAGAGCTCAGCCAACCTAAGGACCATGTTACCAGTGACTTCATTGCTGCTGCTTGGTAAGTGCTGTAAAAAAAAAATCTGAGATTCCAAAGCAAAATAAATATGATAATAAAAATAATAAAAAATATTTTTGCACAGTTTTGATTTCAGGGTTTGAGCAAGGATGGGCCAAATCAGGTAAGAACATTGTTTATTATTATTTGCATGCGACTTGGTGGTTATTTTTGCATTTTGCAAAAATTCTGAGAAACTAAGGTAGGAAAGAATTTCCAAAAAGTTATCCACATTCAGGATAATCTGGCCTAAAAATAACGAAGGCGCTTGTTCAGTGACTACTTGAGATTAGCAGTTGCCTTAAAGCAGGCATGCTCAACCTGCGGCCCTCCAGCTGTTTCAAGACTACAACTCCCAGCATTCTCGGACAGACTACAGCTATCAACCTACAGCAGGGCATTGTGGGAGTCGTAGTTTTACAACAGCTGGAGGGCCGCAGGTTGAGCATCCCTGCCTTCAAGGGTTTTGTCTTCCTTTTCATTGACAAAGCATGAAAATGGTCGGCCATAAGTGATAATGTTACATGTGTTGTGAGGAGGCATCACTCAAGAGGTGCACATATATTTGCATTGGCATAGAAAGATAGTAAAAAAAAAAAAAAAAAAAGTGCCTTCTGATTTCAATCTTCTTTAGATACTTTGGGTTTCAATCATTTTTCTTTAATGTTTTAACTATAGATTTTACATGCAATACCCCTTCTGACCACATGGCGTGCTATAATCAGGAAATATATCCATGAGCACCATTGGGCGCACGCCACTTTCATGGGTGCTACAAAATTTTAAATCACCGGATAAAAATATCTAGCTACTGCTTTTTTATATATAAAAATGTAAAGAAATATAAGTAAAAAATCTGGCTAAAATGGGGTCAGAATGTCTAACAAAATAAAAGTAGTAATACTTACCTGATCATTCTGGTAACTACTTACTGATCCCTCTGAACATTGGAAATGCTACTAGTTAGAAAATCCCTTGCTGAGGCAGGTCACCACTGTGGCCGGTTGCATTCCCAGTGTAGACAGGGACCAGAAAATAAAGAGAGGTGGGGACCTGGTAGCCATGGGAATGGGATCAGGCAGGGATCGGTCAGGTATGACTTTTTATAAAGGCTTTCTGACTTTTTTTTTTTTTTAATGTACTGGTCTACCCTATAATGCAAAAAATTTCGCACTGTCCCACAAGACTTTTGAAGTCTGAAATGCACCAGGATTCTGGTAAGTCTTTAGAAATTTTTGGATTAATAGAGTTGGATTCTGTCCTTCTGGTGAAGCGAATTGTGGGTAGAATTTTTTTCGAACCCTAAGACTTACCTGCAAACCCCAAATTACTGAATTCTGCTCCATTGTTGACTTGGTTTATTCCCCTGATCTAGATAATGTTCTCTACCCATATGGTAGCGATCAGGGTGACGAAAAGACCCCCGTTGAAGATGATGGAACGTCTGGTGAAGTCCCGCTCTCCATTGAATTTACATTTTTTGGCAAAAAATACAAATCTCTTCACGTAAGAACATTTTCCTGTCCATTACCTTCATGTCTAGTGTCTTATTGTAGAATTTTTGGACCCCACCATTTGTAAAAGTTGTTTTCATTTAGTGGGTTGAAACGGGCATGTCTTTAGATTATAAAAAAGATAACTGGATGTCCTCTGGTTGTCCTATCATACTCCACGCCTTGTGGAGATCCAGCAGGTAGGGCTATGCTCGTCGGGGAAAAAATTTGCAAAATAGATGTCCTACAGAAGGAAGGAACCTGTGTCTATCACTCAGACAAACCAGAAAATTTTTGGTGGTACCAGACATATGGGTTAAAGGGGTTGTTTGGCCTAGGAGCCAACAACCCCAACGGACCTAATCTGTGCCCTATTAGAAAAGATAACACTAGCCTGTCCGTGGTCCCAGCACGACCATCTCAGCCCAATGTAGGTCAAGGACAAGTTAGGACAATTGGGATTGTCAACTCCTAGGCCAGACAACCTCTTTAAGGAGGACGATTTTGCACCGTTGCAGTAGGGATGAACCGGGAAGATGGTATCTTAGCTTGACCTCCAGATAAGATATATGTCATCAGGTCAATCACCAACAAAGTCAATGGCCGTTAATGTAGACCCTAAGTGAGAAATGAAAGAAAATTATGGGAAATGAGAGGACCCTACCTGGGGGTAGTCGTAGCCACCAGATATTGTCCATATTCCAGACCATGAACAACACGTGGTGATATGAAAAGTCCAAAAGAGAGAGACAAGACCCACTCCACAACCGTAAGGATTAAAGATATTGTACAAGATTAGAAAAACATGGCTGCTAATTCCAAAAACAGCGCCATTCTTGTACCACGGCTGTGTCTGGTATTTCAATTCAGTTCTATTCACTTTCATGGATCTGCCGTACCAAAAGCAACCCACAGACAGGTGTGGCGCTGTGTTTGGAAGACATCAGCCCATCTAAAAACTCATAGTTCTTCTCCCTCGCTACTGGGGCTAGACATGCTGGTGGCAATTATAGGGAGGTGACACTGGCAAATCCATTATTTGGGATTCCAAATCTACACCCAAGAGGGGGAGTTCTCTGTTAGAATACTAGGAAAACACTGTGTTTGAATTGTCGCCACCTGTTGGCGGTATGTGGTATCTCAGGCTCCGTAAAAACAATCACAATTTTATCTTCTCCAGTTATGAACTTAATATTTTCATGTTTGACAGGTGAATAACAATGGAGTGATTTCATTCAGCACGGCAGTGTCCCAATACACCCCGGATGCTTTCCCCCTGACCAGCGGAGAAACATTTGTCACCCCCTTCTGGGGAGACGTGGACAATGATTTGGGAGGCACAGTGTTCTACAGGGAAACCACGGACCCCAGTCTCCTGGATCAGATATCAGAGGACATGGGGAGGCACCTGCCACATCTGCACTATAAGGCCACATGGGCGTTCATTGCCACCTGGGACAAAGTAGCGTATTACGGGTCTGCATCCAAAAAGGTCAGAGTTATGTCTGTCTGCGCCTGTACGACGGATGGAATGATAGATAGATAGATAGATAGATAGATAGATAGATAGAGATGGATAGATAGATAGATAGATAGATAGATAGACATGGATAGATAGATAGATAGATATTAGATGGATAGATTGATAGATAGATAGATAGATAGATAGATAGATAGAAGATAGATAGATAGATTGATTTTAGATCGATAGATAGGAGATAGATAGATAGATAGATACGATAGATAGGTAGATAGATAGATAGATAGATAGATAGATAGATAGATAGATAGGTTTTAGATCGATAGATATGAGATAGATAGATAGATAGATAGATAGATAGATAGATAGATTTTAGATCGATAGATATGAGATAGATAGATAGATATGAGATTGTTAGATAGATAGATAGATAGATAGATAGATAGATAGATAGATAGATAGATAGATAGATAGATAGATAGATAGATAGATAGATAGATACAATAGATAGATAGATATATAGATAAGAGATAGATACATTGCTTTCTCTCGGTTCTGCAGATGTTTCCTGCAGCGATGCATTATGTATATGACCGGTTCATAGTTCTGCTCTTCTCCTCCATCAGGTGAACACTTTCCAGGCCGTCCTCACCAGTGACGGTTTCCATTACATTGCCATCCTAAATTATGGGGACATTCAGTGGACAACAGGAACGGCCAGTGATGGAGACCCTTACACTGGTCTGGGTGGGGTTCCTGCTCAGGTATGTTACTACAAGCCTTAAAGGGGTTGTCCACGTTCTGGCTACTGTTAACTAATGTGTTTGTAAGGTGAGTATATGACAGTTACTAATACAGCCTTTGTTAAAATTCTGTGCCATTTTATATATTTTATGAGGTAAGCCCCCTTGTTGTCCATAAAATGGCTGCTGATGGAGGGTCATGTGACCAGACACATCACTACATAAACACCGCTCACAAGTAGCCAGGAAGGGGACAACCCCCTTGAGGGATATCTTCCATAAACAGCGCCTCCTGTGTATTGCTGCCCCCTGCTGGTGACTGTTGGGTGTAGCATTTCCAGTGGACTGTCATGGGAGAGGAGTAATGGGGACTGGTATCCTGTTCACAGGCGGGATTCAACAGCGGAGATAACACTCATTACTTCAATATCCCGGGATCCAGGACCAAGGAGGTGCTGAACATTCAGTCTACATCCAATGTCAACTGCCCGGGACGATGGGTGTTCCAAGTCGATCATTTTAAGGTTCCTGGAGGATGCGTATTTCAAGGTATTTATGAATCTTACATCTATTTTCTATCTGTCTTTCTATCTATTTCCTATTATCTATCTATCTATCTAGAAAATAAAATAAAACTCCACAGCACTTCCCAAAAAAAGTGTGTTTATTCACCCGAAAGCTTTCTGGTGGGTAAACGCCCGTTTTTTTGGAAGCGCCATGGAATTTTTTTATTTTATTTTGTTTAGTTGGTGGATAGCCTCTTTAGCCGCTGGCACTCCATCTTTACGGAAATACTGTGGTGCTGCCCATTATATTTATTTTTCCTATCTATCTATCTATCTATCTATCTATCTATCTATTTCCTATACTATCTATCTCCTAGCTGTCTATTTATCTATCTCATATCTATTTATCTATCTATCTATCTCATATCTATTTATCTATCACATATTTATCTCGTCTATCTATCTATCTATCTATCTATTATCTATCTATCGATCTATCTCATATCTATCTATCTATCTATCTATCTATCTATGTATCTATCTCATATCTATCTATCTATCTATCTATGTATCTATCTCATATCTATCTATCTATCTATCTATCTAATATCTAATATCTATTATCTATCTATCTATCTATCATCTATCTCGTCTATCTATCTATCTATCTCGTCTATCTATCTATCTATCTATCTATCTATCTATCTATCTCATATCTATCTATCTATCTATCTATCTATCTATCTATCTCGTCTATCTATCTATCTACTTCCCTACATGATACCTATTCATGTAAATGGCCACCATGTAATGATTTATTTCTCCTGTCTATCTATCTATCTATCTATCTATCTATCTATCTATCTATCTATCTATCTATCTATTATCTATTATCTATCTATCTATTTATCTATCTATCTATCATCTATCTATCTATCTATCTATCTATCTAATATCTATCTCGTCTATCTATCTATCTACTTCCCTACATCATACCTATTCATGTGAATGGCCAGCATGTAATGCTTTATTTCGCCTCTGGAGGCGCTGCAGGATCACTGAATACCTTCTGGCAGGTTTGCCCACATGTTGCAGGATCTGTAGGGAGTCCCAGGCAGGAGATCTGTTTATTGTCAGGTTGCTCTTCTAATAAGTAGGGAAGCGGAGAACCCCTTTGTAACTCTCTGGAGGAATGCACTTAAGACGTCATACTTTCTTATAATCGACACTGATTCTTATTTCACAGCTAAGTTTGCTAAAGAAGGTGAAGACTTCTGGAAAGAAGAAGCCTGCAGCACTAAGTGCACATGCCGGGATGGCCGGGTGTCCTGTGTGGAGGAGGTCTGCCCAGAGTCCGCCACCTGCGAAGCCTCCGGATCCTTCTTCACCTGCAAGATCAAGGAGAAGATCTGCATCTAAGATGATGGACATCTCCGCATCTCCTGACTTCACCTGCCATAATTCATGATCTTCCCAAAACTAGCCAAAAACGACCAATTGGGGCCACCCACAGAGGTCCCATGGATAGGTGGGCAGAGTGGCTGATACAAAGACCCCTTCATCTGTACTGCCCCCATTACTCATTGTGTAATCCATTAATTATGCCCAGCTGATTGACTGCTTTGCACATAATTGCTTCAAATAAAGTGAGGAGGGGGATGCAGCTGCAGATATATAAGTGCAACCATGAGAGCAATTGTGATTTTTTTTTCTTCTGGCTTTTTCAAGATTTATGAAAATACCTGATAATGGCTTCACTGTAACCAATAAAGAACATAAAAGTCAATAACAACAGCACAAACCCTCAAAGCAGCTTTATTTCATGGATTATATAGCACATAATCCACAACTTTACTTAAAGGGGTATTCCGGGATTGTACTATTGTGTACAGTACAATACTGTATGCATGTGATGTGCAGTACAATACAATATATGTATAATGTGCAGTACAGTGCAATATGTGTGTATTGTGCTGTACGGTGCAATATGTGTGTAATGTGCTGTACGGTGCAATATGTGTGTAATGAGCGGTACAGTGCAATATGTGTGTAATGTGCTGTACGGTGCAATATGTGTGTATTGTGCTGTACGGTGCAATATGTGTGTAATGTGCTGTACGGTGCAATATGTGTGTAATGAGCGGTACAGTGCAATATGTGTGTAATGTGCTGTACGGTGCAATATGTGTGTAATGAGCGGTACAGTGCAATATGTGTGTAATGTGCTGTACGGTGCAATATGTGTGTAATGTGCTGTACGGTGCAATATGTGTGTAATGTGCTGTACGGTGCAATATGTGTGTAATGGGAGGTACGGTGCAATATGTGTGTAATGTGCTGTACGGTGCAATATGTGTGTAATGGGCGGTACGGTGCAATGTGTGTAATGTGCTGTACGGTGCAATATGTGTGTAATGAGCGGTACAGTGCAATATGTGTGTAATGTGCTGTACGGTGCAATATGTGTGTATTGTGCTGTACGGTGCAATATGTGTGTAATGGCGGTACGGTGCAATATGTGTGTAATGTGCTGTACGGTGCAATATGTGTGTAATGTGCTGTACGGTGCAATATGTGTGTAATGTGCTGTACAGTGCAATATGTGTGTAATGTGCTGTACGGTGCAATATGTGTGTAATGAGCGGTACAGTGCAATATGTGTGTAATGAGCGGTACGGTGCAATGTGTGTAATGTGCGGTACGGTGCAATATGTGTGTAATGGGAGGTATGGTACAATAGGTGTGCGATGTACAAGACAATACTGTATGTGTCACGCACTCTATACTATATACATTACTCACAAAAAGTTAGGGATATTTGGCTTTTGGGTGAAATTTCAGGATGAACCTAATATGCCCTCTAACCTTTACAGGTGAACTTAATGTGACCTTCTCTAAACTTTTGAATGCTCATGTCCAACTGTTCAATGTTTCGATACTTTTTGCTGTTCTCTAACAAGGAGCCTTAATGGCAAAATTCACAACAGGTGTTTGATCCATGAATCGCCCAATACATTTTCTGGTTCAATTGGAATTGGTACTTAAACAGTCCTCCTCATCATGCTGTTCACATTTTGACATCATGAGACCAAGACGACACCTAACAATTGATCAACAGTACCTCGCCATTGTGAGGCTTCAAACAGAATGTTCTCAGACGGAAGTGGCCCTTCAGCTTAGAGTGTCACAGAGTGTCATCAGCAGGTTGTATCAGAGATACAGAGACTGGAAGAGTCACAGAAAGGCAGAGAAATGGATGTCCTTTGGCCACATCCCACACTGATGACCGCTTCATTGTGAACAATGCCCTGCGGAACCGGATGATGAATGCCACACAACTCCAGGCACATTTAAAAAAGGTGAGAGGCACCCAAGTGTCACATCAGACCATTTAAAACCATTTACATTAGTGTGGTCTGCATGCTAGACGACCTGCAATGGTACCTGACCAATCGCGTCATCGTCTTGCATGGGCCAGGGAGCATCTACACTGGACGAGAGACCAGTGGGCCTCAGTGCTCTTCACTGATTAAAGTCGATTAACGCTGAGCAGAAATGATGGCCACCAACGATGTTAGAGACGTCAAAGAGAGCGCTGTGCATCAGCCACTGTTGTCACCAGAGGCAGGTGTGTCTAGTCCATACAGAACTGCCCTACACTTTGTAAATTGTACAGTGACGAGCCCATACTACTTGAAGAACATCATAAATCCAGTCATTGTGCCTCTGCATGAACAACACAGGCCTAATGTCATCTTCATGGAGATGCACCAGCTCATCGAGGTCGCATCATTAGGGAACGGCTGGAGACTGGGGGACCTCATATGGAGTTGCCTGCACTTTCTCCAGACCTGAATCCCATTGAAAACCTATGGGATCAGCTGAGTCGCCATGTAGAGGCTCGTAACTCTGTACCCCAGAACCTCTATGACCTGAGGGCCGCCCTTCAAGAAAAGTGGGATGCCATGTCTTAGCAGACGATAAGTCGCCTTGTGAACAGCATGAGACATCGTTGTCAACCTGTAATTGATGCTCAAGGCCACATGACAAATTCCTGAGACCCTGACATTTTTGTGGGGGTATACCCAGCACTGGTGTGGGCTTTTGTTTCAATAAATTGTTTGAGATGAGGAAATCACCATTGCTGCTTCTACTTAATGCCCGACTTTCATGATCTAATATAACAGCATAACTTTCATCTGAAAGCCAAATATGCCTAACTTTTTGTGAGTAGTGCATATGTTACAGCTGACCTCCTGCTGCAACACCTGGAACTGGAGTGAACAACCACAAAAGCGAAGTGTTTTTCCACAGAGTATAGTCACCCCTGCAAAACCACCCAAAAAAGTAATTAAATATGATAAGAGTCATATGCACCCAGAATATTACAATCTTTTTCTCTAAAACTACAAACAATACGCTCAGTTTCTCCTGCTCGCAAACCAGACACCATGTTCAATGTGACAGGTTCCCTTTTAACCATCCTGTCCCAGTGTGCAATATAAAAAACACTCCTTTAACCCCTTCTACCCCGGGCCAGTTTTCACCCTCCTGCCCAGGCCCTTTTTTTGCAAATCCGACATGTGTCACTTTAGGTGGTAATAACTTTGGAACACTTTTACTTATCCAGGCCATTCAGAGACTGTTTTCTCATGACACAATGTACTTCATAAATCTGAGTCAATATATTCCACCTTTTATTATGAAAAAATCCAAAATTTATAAAAATTGTGAAAAATTTGCAGTTTTCAAAATTTCTATTTCTCTGGTTTTAAAACAGATAGTGATACCTCATAAAATATTTATAACTTAAAATTCCCCATATGTCTGCTTTATGTTGGCATCATTTTGTAAATGTCATTTTATTTTTTTAGGATGTTAGAAGGCTTAGAATTTAAAAAGCAATTCTTAAAATTTTTTTAAAAAATTTCCAAACTCCACTTTTTAAGGACCAGTTCAGGTCTGAAGTCACTTTGTGGGGCTTACATAATAGAAAACCCCCAAAAATGACCCAATTTGAGAAACTCAACCCCTCAAGTTACTGAAAACTGATTTTACAAACTTTGTTAACCCTTAGGCCTCTTTCACACGGGCGTCACGTTTGACGCCCGGATAGGATGCGTGTGTGTTGCGGGAATATGTGTGATTTTTCCACGCGTGTGCAAACGTTTGTAATGCGTTTTGCACGCGCGTTGGAAAAATCGCAATGTTTGGTACCCAAACCCGAAGCCGGACTTCATCACTGAAGTCCGGTTTCAGGTTGAGTATTCTGGAGATTTTATTATTTTTCCTTTATAACATGGTTATAAGGGAAAATAATAGCATTCTTAAAAAAGAATGCATTGTAGAATGTGGATTAAGGGGTTAAAAATAAAAAACTTAACTTACCTTAGCCACTTGATCGCGTAGTTGGCGATCTCTCTTCTCTCTTCAAGCTTTAGCTGCATTCTAAAGTGACCTGTGATGACGTCACATCACATGGTCCAATCACATGGTCCATCACTATGGTAAGATGGACCATGTGATTGGACCATGTGATGTGACGTCATCACAGGTCTTTAGAATGCAGCTAGAAGATCGGGTCCCGCCGCTAGCAACCATGCGGGAAAATCGCACTGCATCCGCACTCTGCTTGGCGGATGCTTGCGATTTTCCGCAGCCCCATTCACTTCTATGGGGCCTGCGTGTGTGAAAACGCAGAAACTGGAGCATGCTGCGATTTTCACGCAACGCAGAAGTGATGCGTGAAAATCACCGCTCATGTGCACAGCCCCATAGAAATGAATGGGTCCGGATTCAGTGCGGGTGCAATGCGTCCACCTCACGCATTGCACCCACGCGGAAAACTCGCCCGTGTAAAAGGGGCCTTAAGGGTACTTTCACACTAGCGTTTTTCCTTTCCGGCGTAGAGATCCGTCGTCGGGTCTCTAATCCGGAAAGGAACTGATCAGGATTATCCCCATGCATTCTGAATGGAGAGCATTCCGTTCAGGATGCATCAGGATGTCTTCCGTTCAGTAAGTGAACGTTTTTAGGACGTTGACAAAACCGCAGCATGCTGCGGTTTTGTTTCCGTCCTGAAAAGCCGGAACACATGCCTGAACGCCGGATCCGGCCTCAAGTCCCATTGACTTACATTGGGGCCGGATACGGAATTAAAAAAAGACTGAAGGACGGATCCTTTAAAACTGTACAAAAATGCAAGACGGATCCGTCTATCCGCATGGCAAACGGAGAGACGGATCCGTACTTGCAATGCATTTGTAGACGGATCCGCAAGCCGGATCCGTCTACAAATGCTTTCAGTTGTCAGGCATTGTCACGGATCCGGCGGGACGGAACTGCCCGCCGGATCCAAAGAACGCAAGTGTGAAAGCACCCTAAGGTATTCTACAAGAATTAAAGCAAAATTTCAAAATTTCACTTTTTGGGCAGATTTTCCATTTTAATCCATTTTATCTCTAACACATCAAGGGATAACAGCCAAACAAAACTCAAAATCTATTACCCTGATTCTTCGGTTTTCAGAAACACCCCACATGTGGTGGTAAACGGATGTAAGGGCACACGGCAGGGCGCAGAAGAAAAGGAGCGCCGCATGGTTTTGGAGGACAGATTTTGCCGGACTGGTTTTTAGACACCATGTCCCATTTGAAGCCCCCCTGATACACGCTTACAGTAGAAACTCCCAAAAAGTGACCCAATTTTGGAAACTACGGGATAAGATGACAGTTTTATTGGTATTATTTTGGGGTACATATGATTTTCGATTGCTCTGTATTACATTTTTTGTGAGGCAAGGTAACCGAAATGGCTGTTCTGGCGCAGTTTTCATTTTTTGTTTTTTACAATGCTCATCTGACAGGGTAGATCATGTGCTATTTTTATAGAGCAGGTTGTTACGGACGCGACAATATCAAATATGTCTACTTTCTTTGTTTCAGTTTTACATAATAAAGCATTTTTAGAAAAAAAATATGTTTTTATGTCTCAATTTTTTGAACACCATATTTTTTTTATTTTTCTGCCGATCGTCTTGTGCAGGAGCTCGTTTTCTGCAGGAAGAGTTGACGTTTTTATTGGTACCATTTTTGGGTACATTTGATTTTTTGATCAGTCAATATTACACTTTATGGGGCAAGGTGACCAAAAAATTGGTTGTTTTGGTGTTGTTGTTTTTTGCGTTCACCTGTGGGGGTAGGTTATGTGATATTTTTATAGACCTGGTCGTTATAGACGTGGCAATAACTAATATGTATACTTTTTTTTACTTATTTCACTTTAACACAATAAAAGCATTTTTGAAACCAAAAAAAATTATATTTTAGTGTCAGAGCCATAGTTTTTTAATTTTTTTGGCCGATTGTCTTAGGTAGGGTCTCATTTTTTGCAGGATGAGGTGACAGATTTTGGGGGGCATACGCCTTTTTGATCGCTTGGTGTTGCAATTTTTGTGATGTAAGGTGACAAAAAATTGATATTTTTATAAAGCAGGTCATTAGGAATGTGGCAATACCTAATATTCAAGTTTTACACAATAAAAGCATTTTTGAAAAAAGAAAATGATGTTTTAGTGTCTCCATATTCTGAGAGCCATAGTTTTTATTATTTTTTGGGCGATTGTCTTATTTAGGGGCTCAGTTTTTGCTGGATGAGGTGACTGATTGGTACCATTTTGGGGTGCTATGACTTTTTGATTGCTTGATGTTGCCCTTTTTGTGATGTAAGGTCACAAAAAATGGCATTTTTTACGGTGTTTATCTGACTGGATAGATTATGTGATATACGGATGCGGCGATACCTAATATGTGTGTTTTTTTCTATTTTTTTTATTATAAAATCAGAGGAAAGGGCTTTTTTTTTTTACTTGAAACTTTATTTTTTATTATTAAAAACATTTTTTTTTTTTACACGTTATTTCTGTCCCACTCTGGGACTTCAACTTTTGGGGGTCTGATCCCCTCAGCAGTGCATTACAATACATCTGTGATAATAATACAATACACTGAGTCATACACTAACAGGTTGCCTAGGAGACCGGGCCTGGGGCTGGATCTCCTGGGCCTCTGTAGAAGGCAGGTCCCGATGCCTCTGCAAGGCATCGTGCTGCCTTCTCACCCATTGGGTCCCCGTCACCACAGCGTGGGGACCCAATAGGATCCCTCACCCGCCGAAAACACTTTCTGTTCCCTGGTCAGCGCTGACTGCGGCATAGAAGGGGTTATTCCACCGACATGGGGCTTTTACAGGGGTTGAATCACTAACCAGCTAATGTTTCTCTCGATTTTCTACATCGTTTCTAACCCTGGTCCACTTTCTTCTTGCTAATTTCCGCTCTTTCCCCACCACACCAAGACGCTCTGCTAATCTTATAAACATTTGTGGGGTCATATATCAAACTGGTGTAAAGTAGAACTGGCTTAGTTGCCCATAGCAACCAGATTCCTCCTTTCATTTTCCAAAGGAGCTGTGAAAAATGAAAGGTGGAATCTGATTGGTTGCTAGGGGCAACTAGGCCAGTTCTACTTTACACCAGTTTGATAAATGACCCTATTGCTGTTTTTTTATTTCCTTTTTTAGGCTAGTGTCACACAGAGGTTTTTTCCTTTTTTAGTTTTTGGGTTTTTTTTGTGAATTTTTTTAATTGACATTTGTCATTTACTACCAATGCCTGTTGACATTTTACTGGCTTTTTTGCACCTGTGTATTTTTCCCAGGTTGCTCTAAAAGGTTGACACCAGAGGGGGCGCACACGCTACAGAAAAATGCTGCACAAGTCAGGCCTTTGAGGATGTGATTTTCTCATTACTTCTTTCTCTCAAAATCTCTCAACCTGCTGGATTTCATAGAAACATGGCTTCAACAATCGGACACGGCTTCCCCTGCTGCTCTATCTTTTGGTCGTCTACATTTCTCTCAGACTTTCAGTGGTGAGAACAGACATGGTGGTGGAGTCGGCCGACTTTCTTCCCCACAATGCACCTTCCAGGTCATTCCCCCAGTACCATCACTTTGGAAATCAGTAGCGATAAGGGCCCATGCACATGATCGTGGTTTTTGTTGGCATCAGAGCCACGTTTCACTTCAACGGGGTCGCAAAAGATGCGGATAGCACACCGTGTGCTGTCCACATCCATATGTCCGTTCCGCAGCCCTGCAAACAAATAGAACATGTCCTATTCTTGTCCGTTTTGCAGACAAGAATAGGACAGCTCTACAGAGGGCAGGAGGTACCGTTCCACAAAATGTGAAATGCATACGGCCGGTATCTGTGTTTTGTGGATCTCCACAGACTTGAAGATGTTTTGCTAGTCATCCGACTGACTTTCTCAATTAAAAAGGCTTGTATGAGAAATTTCCGGCATTAAATACCAGTGACTCATGTTTCTGTTATGGAGGTAAGATGTTGATTGCATTTGCCTGACTGAAGCTATTGGATGTTATTAAATTGCCTCAGGAGAGGTGTTAGAACAGATTTGTAAGTGGCAGACAACAGATGTCACACCTATCCACCTTTATTCAAGATTGATTTCTCCATTTTAACAGGTAGCTTCTTTCACACATCTTTTGATCCTCTGTGTCTAAGATGCAAATCTTGCTGTCATCAAACAAGTGTCTTTCCTCATACAAGCCTTTCTAATTGATAAAGCTAGTCAGATGACTTGCGAAACATCTTCAAGGAAGACAATACAACAAGTCCAGTTGCTCTGACTTATTACTACTGATATACCATGATCTCAATAAATGAGAACCTTCACAGCCTGGATCACTTTGCTGCATGGCTTCCACATTTCCTTTTTGAGATTCACCAACTCTCATTTTGGGTGACTTTCACATCCTCATAGACACTTTTATCTCCCATCTACCACTGTTTCTAACCTCTTCTATTGGTATTTCACAACTTTCTAATCCTCCTTCGAATTCTTCTTCTGGCTCTGCTTGATTTGTGCCGTAATAAGTTCTCTTCTCCTGCACTCTGACCACAACCTGCTTTATTTCGCTGTTAAGAATTCTCCTCTTTCTCAGAAAATCTCATACACCACATGATTTCCTCCATTATAAATGTATGATGAGAAGAACCTGTAACTCCGCCCTCCACCTCACCAAACAGACCTATTTTACGACTCTGATCTCCTCACTGTCCACAATCCCAAACAACTCTTTTCACTCCTTCCTTAGACCTAGAGTGCAGAAGTCAATCATTGACCTCTGTGTAGACCAGGGGTGCACAACCTGCGGCCCTCGATACCATTCTGTGTGGCCCCCAAACATCTGGTAAAAGACATGTAGGTCTATGTCTTATGGCTTCTTACATGTATCTTTCATGTATTCTCCTATTAGATGGGAGTCCTAGAACTGTAATTAGACATTTATAGTATATACTGTATGTTCAATATGCCAAACATACAGTATTTCAGTTGATAATACCCCTTTAAGTTTTATTTTCGGCCCTTGGAATTGGTTCAGGCTGACAATGTGGCCCCCAACCAGAAAAGGTTGTGCACCCCTGGTGTAGACGATATGGCCACCTACTTCAAAATTGAATCCGTCAGGAACTTATCTCCCAGTCTCCAAGTGTCATCGACCCCCTTCCCTCCTGGGCTTCCTCTGGTTCACTCTCTACATTCGAACCAATCACAAATGAAGTCTCAGTCTCTCTTCTTGGCCATCACTACTAACCTGACTAGAATATTGAACTTCTGTATCTCTTCTGGTATTTCCCCTCCTCTGTCAAACATCCTGTCCAAATCCCATTACTAAAAAAACATTTGTGATCCATTCTACACAGCTAACTTCAGACCTGTCTGTAATCTTCCCTTCATCTTTAAACTTCTGGAACCCCTTTTTTACTCTCGCCTCATCCACTATTTCTTGGCTAAATATCTCTTTGACCTCTTTTAATCTGGTTTCTGCACTCTGCAGTAACTACCCTCACTAAAGTGTCTAATGATGGCTAGTGGTAATGGTGACTACTCTCTAATTATTCTTCTGAATATCGCTGTGGCATTTGACACTGTTGACCAGTGTTCCTGAACTCCAGTCCTCAGGATCCTGTCATCATGTTTTCAGGATTTCTTTAGTATTGAGCAGGTGATATAATTCCTCTCCGTGCATCAGGTGGGCCTTAAGGACTGGAGGTGAACACCGCTGCAGACCACAAACTTCTCCTCACCATGCTCCAATCTTTTGAACTTAAAAGGGTTTTCCAGTAATTTTTTAGCAAGGGCCTGAAGCCTGCCCCCTGAAACGTAAGATTAATACTGACCTGTTCCACACAGCTCTGGTCTTCCGTGCTGCCTCTGCTTTCTCCATCTTCCAGTCCCTGCATTGTTTATATCTGGGGTTGCATGACCGTGGTCACATGCACCGCTCCAGCCAATGACTGACTTCAGTGGTGATGTGGCCACAAGCAGGAAGTAACTGCTGAAGCCAGTCACTGGCTGGAGCGGTGCATGGGCATGGGCAGATGTAAACAGTGCAGAAAACGGAATAAGGTTAAAGTGTAGGACTGGAGTGCCATGAAGCTGCACCAGCTCTCTGGAACGCCCTACCCCAAGTATTTTTTAGGTCAGTCTATCACATCTCCTAATCAATCCCTTCTCTGTTCTCTCGCTTCTAAATGATTCCTTAGAACCTGATCCATTCATCCAGTATTACCCCCATCATACACACACTCCATGGTCTCAAATGCACTTCATATCTCTACACAAATATCGGCTGGTGACGGCTCATGCAGCTTTCTATGTACTCCCCTATTGTGTTAAGATGGCTGGACCATTGTACAAAACAATCAATTTCTACCTTTTGTGCCACTCCGATTTCCTCATAGATTATAAGCTCTTGTGAGCAGGGCCCTCATTTCTATGGCTTGGATTGTTGATTAGTTTTCCGATCTTGTTTATACAGGTATATGAGGTGGACCCTGTAAGCCAATTGTCTAGAATAGCTTCACAGAGAGGTTGTGGACAAACAGATGTAGCACATCCAGAGAACAGGTGGGCAGAATGCAGACCTGATGCATTACAGTTCAAAATAGAGAATTTTGGTTGAGTTTTACAGTATGGCAGAGATGATACTACAATGCATCATGTTGAGGCTGTGCTGTAGAAAAGTTGATGCTGTAATGAGGTAGGGCTGATACAACAATGTAGCAGAGTTTGTGTAGCAGAGCTGAGGCCAAACACAGGGAGATATATCAAAGAAACGGGGAACCAGAAACAAATATCCATAGTGGCTATAAATTAAAAGGCGGATCACCAAGGAGTTATCCTGATCTATTAGATTCTGTCCTGCTGGACACTCCCGGTTTACCTGGCCACCCTATGTGCAAGAGGGGAGATTGGACCGGCAGGAAGAGGGGAACGCAGCCCCAGCCCTGGGGATCTGGGACAGGGAACAATTGTAACGTGCTGCAGAATATGTCATTACTATGGAAATGAAGTGTTCATTATTATTACCAATCCTTACTTAACCCTAAACTGTCAAACAAGAATCCACTTACAGTGGTGGATCAGCCCTGAGTTGCTGCTGACCAAACTTCCGGCAGTGCAGGAGAAACACCTTAATTTCCAGAATATAGGGTGCTTCCAGTGGTGGACTAGTAGGAAGTGGCTCTGGAAAAAACCTAAAAGTGGCCTCATGTTGTCCAAATTGACAGAAGGTGTATCAATGCAAGTAGGCAGAGCCAAAACATGTAAGCCAGGACAACAGGACTAGAGAGGACCATCTGTGAGGTTGATAAACAGTCACCATTGTCTGAATACTGTGTATCTGCATTTTGATTTATTAGCACTGTCATTCTGCTATTTAACCACTAGAGGCCGCTGTTTCCCCACACAGCTATTTTAAATGTTGCGAGCTTGTAAATAACCCTGTGCCCATCGCATACACGATGGAGCCTATTGTAATATATTAACATATTAATTATCTCACTGGAATACACTAAGCATCTGGTAGAGTCACATTAGAGAATAAATCGTTATTGCAACACTTGCTGCTATAATTCAGTGACATCCTGATTGTTATTAAGTGTCAGGCAGTAAGAATAACATGGTTACGCTCCAAGCCATGAGATAAAGTTACCTCACTAAACATTTCATTTTCTTTCTCGAGGCTGAAAGTATCAGCACAGCGTAAAAATACTTTTTATCTGTTCAATTTGATACCATCTATGGCTATAATTGTATTAGTATGACCAAGTATGATTATAATACCCAGTCCCAAAGCAAGCGCCAATAAATCTATGTATTGTCAAACAGCCATTGGCATTACTGTAGTGCATTGTGGAGCCAAAGTGCAGGCAAAGACGCATATTGTTAGAAGTAACTAGTGCGTCCATAGTCATTTTTAATTCTATCTCCTAAAGCTACCACGTTAGAATGCTGACGTAAAGAGAAGATGATATAGATGAAATTAAGTCGGGGTGAATGCGCTTCCAACGTTACCAGTTTCAAATCTAAGTGTCGGCACAGTCGCAGTAGATAGATCTGTTTCGTAACTAAGTGTAGACGCAGGCGCAGTGTGTAAATAATAGAGAGCCGTAACTAAGTTCTAGAGCATGCGCTTCAAAGTTCACCGTTTTAAATTCTAAGTGTTGGCACAGCCGCAGTTGAAAAGATCGTCCTGCAGTTTAAGTACTAGCGCGTGCGCACTCAATCAGAACAGATCGCGATGTAGTGTAAGTACTTGCGCAAGTCAGAAATGCGCAGCACGTCACTAATACAAGACCAATGGAAGTCTATCTGGACGTTACGCTACTTGTGATAGGGCTGAATAACGGTCATTGACGGTATATCCTGTGTGATTGGAGGTTGACTCAGCAGTGAAGCTATAAATAAATGTACTCAGCGTTGTGCATTCAAGTCTGTCCATACCCCTGAAGACGCCAGCGTGTGCTGGCGAAACATGATGGGGGACGGATCTTAATGTTTTTATTTCTGTCTAATTAGTACCAAGAGCTTTAACCCCAGTACTAAATGGTGGAGAAAGAGCAGTTGTACTGCAACCTCCTATTACACTTTAATATCGGGAACAGTTAATACCTCTGAAGCGGCACGTAGTGGGCCAAGTGAGTGGGGAGTGCACACCTACAGTTGCTCAGTGCCTTATTGGCTACAGGCTTTTTGTTGGCTATTTAGGCAGTAATTTTATCCTTTATTGCTCACTTGTTACTTTTTTATTTAATAATAATAAAAGTTAATTTTTAATATCAGGGATAAAAGTGGTGTCTAATTGCTCTTTGGAGCATAAGTAATTTGTCCCCACACAGCTAACACACTGCAAGCATTTGAATATTCATAGGAGGTGGAGCTGGACAGTCTGGAGAAGAACTGGGAATCCGCTGCAGCTGCCTCCATCTTTAGAGGAACAGAGAAGGACTGGGTGTGAAACATAATCTGGTCGCATCCAGGCGTCAGGGTGTCCTGGAGTGTCCGCAATTGCAGGTGAGTGAGGTTGGTCACCGTCCAAGACAGATCCTGTCTGGAGGAAAAGGATTGTTTTCCAGAAAGGCTGTTAGGAGCTTTGGAAGGGAACGCTGCCTAGCCTGCAGGACCTCATGGTTGCTGAAGTGACTTGTTGCTGCTCAGTTTAAAGACATCATCGGATACAGAACAAGACCCGGGTCAGTAAAAGCGTGCACGCACTAATTTGCAGTTGGCGCCTAAGAAACTGAGGCTAGGTCTGTTATTTAGTTAGATAGGGACTCTGTGTTATATAAGGCCAGAAGTGTTTGACACGTTTACTCCAAGGACTCCATAACTAAAAGAGACTTTGCGCAATTGAGAGCTGACAACTTGACCACGACTTCAATTCAGCTCAGCACATTGCTCAGGAACAATAATCTGTTACGGGTTCCTGGACTAGTCATGGGAGGGGAGGTATTCTAGAGTTGATAAGATTGTAAGCTGCTGTGCTGCACCATAGATAACCCCGTATTAAGCACTTACTCAATCGTTTGTGACGTCAACAGGGTAATAACAGGTATGGTGGGGTAGTTCTAGTGTACCCGCCAGTAGATAAATTATAGAAAACTTCCTCGGTATCCATCAGGGGGCATCTTGCGGTGCAGCACAGGGGTTCTCGGCTGTGGCTGAGTGTATGTAACTTCATCTTATTTGCTACATATTTGGGATTGTGTTTATTGCTATATCTTTCAGTAAAGAAAGTTCTGTTTTGCACAAGCTGGTGTCGGTGTTGCTTTCCTCATTTCTGACTTTGTTGTATCCTGGAGAGCCCACCCCGGTACACGGCTTACACATCAACACAAAAAGACCGCCCCAGCAGAACCACATACCACAATGCAGCACAAAATACTGCCTGAGTATAAAACTGAATCATCGTTCTGAGGACGGTAAGTTGAATTTAGGAGGGTACCTGTGGCTGCCGGCCAGGTACATAAGGGCCTGATGCTCCTACACTAATTACTGCTGAGAGTATTAGGTTTTTATCTACCTGGCTGTCGGCCATAAGAAAGACTTGGGTGGCCCCCTGGGCATCGGCCCACCGTGAAATTTCCCCATAGGGTCTATGGCCAGTCTGCCCCTGGGTACTTCCCTTTTTCCGGTAGGGTGCTGGACATTTAAGTGATCTACCAGAAGACCAGGGACAAGCATGCGTAATTTACTCCACTGGTCACTTGAAGGGGTTCACTATGACCTCACATTCAAAAGTGATATAAATCCCTTAAAATATGAAATATTTTAAGAGCAGTGATGTCACTCCTACTTTACAATGTATCAGTTCAAAAAAATATTTACATTTAGTCATGACATCACAGCATGCCTTGTTTGATATAATACCAATGGGACATCCTCAATGGGAGAGGACTATTGCAACAGACTAAGGGTGGGTTCACACTAGCGTTATGGTTTCCGTTATGGCTTTCCGTTATAACATGGTTATAACAGAAAATAACGGAATACCTAAGACAGAATGCAAAACGGAAGCCTTTAAGAGGCATTCCATTTTGCTCAGTCCTAATAGAAGGCTATGGAAAAGCATAACGGATCCGTCTGGGTTCCGTTATGCAAGACGGAAAACAAAGTCCTGTTGACAGGACTTTTTTTTTGTCTTCCATAACGGGAACCAGATGGATCCGTTATGCTTTCTCATAGACTTCTATTAGGACAGAAAGCAAATGTAATGCCTTTTAAAGGTTTCCGTTTTGCATTCTGTCATAATACAAGTCTATGGGCTCCAGAACGGATCTGTCCTCCATTTTATAGATTCCGTTTTTTTCCGTTATAACCATGTTGTAAAGAAAAGCCATAATGGAAACCATAACGCTAGTGTGAACCCACCCTGACTCTGAAGAACCACATTAGTCGATGCCTATGATGGCCAATCTGCAACACGCAGAAGAATTTAGCAAAATACAGTACATGAATAGCTATAGTGACTGGACTTTATAAGACAGAGTAACTTTAACCAGCAGCCCTTGCCTCAGAAATTCTTTTATTAGCATTGAAATCACTGAAAGATATAATGTAATGTCTACAGATGTTCAGGACTAGAATGCGTGAACTGGTCAACAGTGTTATTCCATAGTCAAAGCCCAGCCGCAAAATTCCTTTAACCCGGCATCAATGGTTAGTCCCAATTTAAAGAGAACGCCATCTGGTGAATAGTGTTATTTAAAGTGGATGCCTCAGGTTTCCATCCGAAGGCGGCATAGGATACAGGGCGATATTATCAGGTCAGGGATATATAGTTTTCTATGATTTTATTGAGAATCTTTATGTAAAAGGTTGTTCATAGAGTATATATACCAAGCTGTCAATCATTCGGTGTGGGTGGAGACAGCAGGACTCATAGGCTTTCTCTATGAGTCCTGACATTGAAACAGCTTTTTACGTAAAACTACTGAGTTACTTCATAGAAACCTATATATCCCCGAGCTCAGCATCTCCCCCTCTATCGTATGCTGCCCTCAGATAGACACCTGACAGATCCACTTTAAATACAGAGAAACTCCTAAATCCAATGAAAATGATTGCCAGTATAACATAGCCTACATTTTTAATTATAGGCATAACCAAATTGGTTATCTCCTTAGCGTACCAGAACTAAGTGCCAGATTACTGGAATTATCTGATTATAGGAAACTGATTAAAGGAACTTTACATTGTTCTATAATTGTGGCTCGAGATTTTGCAATGGGCTGCAGATTATAGTATGACGATATAAATACAAGAACTATATTGCTGATTACAGTTGGATGACATTCCCCTTTATTGGCATGTATCAGGTACAGATGTGCCACACAAGAAGATAAGATATATGAGTTTTCACTGTACCCCTAAATTTTACATTCAGTTATAAATTCCATTCCATGTTGATTTGTACACCTTTGGAGTGATTCTTCAAGGGATAGAAAGTACTGCAAAATTCCTATCCAAACCCATTCTACATCAAGTATGGCTGACTTCATCAAATTAGCTTCTAGGCGCATGCAATTTGGTGGGAATTCTTCTAGTTCCCTCTCAAGATGTTGGTCAAGTGGTTGGAGCCCCTTTCTTCTTTGTGGTTCAAGGTGCCACAAATGCCCTAACATGAAGGCTCCGACTTCTTACCCAAAACCTTGAGCGGAATGTATGGCATGTTAAGTCTTCATTCCCAAAATCTCTTCTTCGCCTTCCCATGAACAATGAAGATGGAAGCTAGAGAAGTAAGAAGAACTGCAGAGTAGACAAGAACTGAGCTATTTATTTAATGTGATCAAGAGAAAAGGAGAAGTGGAAAAACTGATGTGAATCTTCATATCTGACATAAACAGAGGAATGCCAGACCAGGTTGACTGCCTTCTATCTTCTGGACCATGATTAAAAGTTTTGGAGACTAGAATAGGACACCACTGAACTTATCCAAAAAGAGAAGTCTTCTTCTAATCAAAAACTTGGTCTAATTTCTATCATGTAACACCAGATATGATAGAGTCTGGAGAATTTTTTGGATGGATGCTATGGTGGAACGTAAAGGGTTGGGTTCATTCTATCGGTTATAACTAAATAAGATTGTGGAAAGTAGCTGATAGACTGAGAGAGGAATGCAAGCAAGGGAAGCAGACCCATCACAAGATCTTTAGATGGAGTCCTAGCAGTCCACCTCATTGATCTGGCACAAGTAGTGTCGTCCTGAGGGCAGACAGACCAGACCTTCATCGCATGGCTTTTCTTCACACTGCACTCTCCCGTTGTGCCTACAGGAACATTTTTTCGAACATGTTTCATCACTCCATATGACTTGTCCATGATGAAGAAAACTATCTGCAGATAGGAAATAAGACAGGAAGATGCTTTATGAACAGTGCCGAAACCGAAACTTTGGCAGAAGTCAAACCTCTTTTTGGCAAAAGCTTGGTTCTTCCATGGAAACATTCTAAACATGTAACATTCTACTTTCGGCTGTCATATAGGCAGCTTGTGGATTGAAGAGCACCCTTTCTAGTTTCTTGCCTGCAGCCCAGATATAACCTAAGTAATTTAGATGAGACTGGTTTCTACAAAATGGTTTGTCCATAGTCCAAGTCGCTAGCAACCCATCAATTGTTTAGCTTAAAAGGGTTGGCCGAACAATATTCAACAACTGTGCACAGGATGGGTGATAAATATATTATTCCTGGGTTTCTGACCAAGGGTTCCCCTCCGATCGCCATAAAAGGGATCCTTGAGCCTCCTATTTGAATGGAGTGGTAGTGTGCCTGTGTGACCACTGCTTCATTCAGTCTATGGGACTGACAGAAATAGCCTACTGTTCACTCATGCACACCACCATTCACAGAAGAGACTCAGAAACCCCCATTCTCATGAACGTGGAAGATAAAGTGGTTGAACCCCCTCGATCATATAGTATATTGTGGTCCAACCACATTAAAAAGAGGTTTTTCTATAGGATATGCTACCAATGGCATACCAAGAAGACTCCAACGACTGGCAACTCAACCAATTCCAAGAATGTATGGAGCTAACTCAGCAACCCAATGGGCACTGTTTCCAGTTTTATGAGGGGAGCCATGTTGCAGTGCCTATACGGTATTAGGTTGGGAGAGCTGCCAAGGGGAAGACAACCCAATGGGCCACTGTGCTTTACTGTTGCATATTCTTCACTCTAGAAGTCCAAGTTTGGACCTTTACAGATAAAACATTGGCGAAATATCCTAACAATATGCTATCAGCTGGGACCCCCTTACTTGTGATCAGTGGAGCACTTCTAAAAAGCTCTAGATACATACCGAGGTGAATGCAGCCACCAGGCACCATGAAATCATCTACTCGGAAGACCCAGCGCCCAGGAATGCCAACATTGCTGGTAGATTTAATATTTAAAACATGTTCGGTCCTGGAGAGGGGCATGTTGAAGTATTCCTCCCCTGTGTTGAACCCAGCCTATTTGGATGAAAAAAGTCTATTAACTTGACGTTACAATTAGGGATAAGCGAATCTACTTTGGATGAAACATCTGAAGTCGATTCGCTCCTCCCTAATTACAATATCCATTTATTTACCTCCCAGCATAGGACAAAATAGCGCACAATATTTTTCTATTGTGCCCTCAGCCATAAAGGTTGCAGTATGGTTTCTACACTCTAGCAACTAATGGCCTCCATTTTCTTCACACCTGTGCCACCAAATAAATGTCAGACTCTACACCTAACATGATTTCCCCTTTACAAATGACACATGACAAACTCTACTCAAGGGGAAAAAAATTTGGGAAAATGTGATGCAACAATGAGGAACCAAAATTAAGCTTTTTTTGTTTGTATTTTTGGAGTTTAGGCACATGCCTCCTATGATAATTGCATAGCCTATATATACATACCTGGGCAGGGGTGCCTCCAAGACCTGTCATAGGGTCTCCTCCACTAGCTGTGCCTGTTGTCCACTGAATGTCATGGTAGTTAAACATAACAACAGACTTGCGACCATCAGCCACGAGGATGGCCTGGAAGGTGTTTGTCTGGCAAAGAGAAGAGCGTTAGTTTGATCCTTAAGATGTTAGGTTGCTACCACTTAGGTAACAATTATGGACGCCATCAGATGACTTTGACCAACTAATCAACAGTGATCTAATCAGCTGGAATTTTTCATTGAACCCTTTTACTACAGCCTAGATAAGCTAATGGTGGAAGAAACTTTTTGATATGGGATTTTCAAAGATGGAAATGAGTGGTGGTCAAGTGGTTTTACCAACCTTTATTCAGAAGTTATCCTATAAATGTCTTATAGGTTATAGACCCCACCTATGAGGAGACCAACAAGGTGGCCACATCATGCTTCAGACTGAATGGGAGTCGAAAGGTGACTTTGTCAGTTAGTTGGATGGATGGTTTATCCTCCTAAACCTCAGAAGAACAGGGTTCCCAGTCATTGCTCAGCTGTATCCATTACTTCCACAGACTTGAATTGGGCCAGAAATCCGGGGCTTGTGTCCCGAATATGCAGTACTAGCGACGCTCCTGGTTTTAGCTCAAAATGTTTCATTTCAAAAGCGGCCTACGTAATGTTAAGCAATTGCTCTGAGGACAGTAGTACCCCATATGTTGTCATATACTGCTGCTTGGGGGCAAAGCAGGGTACTGAAAGGGACAAAGTACTATTTGGATTTTGAAATGCAGATTTTGCTAAAATTATTTTTAAGAGCCACAAACTTTTTATTTTTTGTTTAAAAATTTTGAAGGAGAAAAAAAACTGCAATGTATAACATTTTTATTTTTCCATCAAGGCAGCTTGTTTTTTTGTTTTGGCTTTTTGCGGGATGGGGATGTAGATTCTATTGGTACCATTTTGGCGTACATATGACTTGATCGATTTTGAGAGGCAAAGTGAACAAAAAACAGCAGTTTTTAAACTTTTCTTTTTTTACCGTGTTTATCTTGCTGAATGATCAAGTTCTAACTTTGGTCATTACGGACACAGTGATACCAGTCATGTGTAGCATATGAAAATTGTATTATTTCATAAAAAAATAAAATAAATAAATATATATATATATATATATATATTATTTTTTTTATTTTTTTTGTTTTTAATTCAACTTCGAGGACTTGAACATTTGATGCCTATATCGCTGGCACAATACTTCTGTATTGCAGTGCATTATACCCGTATTATATTGACAGTCTGCCTATTAGGGTCTAATTGGCCTCCGTTGATGTCCGATCCAAAAACCATTGTTAGGCCTCTAGGACGGCAGTCATTATCATGGGATGCTGATGGGGTACAGAGGGAGCTCCATCTCTTCGTCAACTGCTTAGATGCCGCAGTCAGTTTTGATCACATTTAAGGGGTTAAACGCCTGTGATTGTTGCTAGCGCTGATCTCTGCCACTGTGGCGGGATCAGTACCGAACCTGTACCTGGAAATCAGATGTGTCAGATAGAGCACCAGGTACGCAGACTCAGATATTCACCTTGTTGGATTCAGTTCCGTGATATGCCACGTTGTCCCAGGTCACAATAAAGGCCCATTCTGATTCAAATGCTAAATTTTGAAACAATTTGTTTATGTCGTCGGATAAACGTTGCAGAATAGCCTTATCCGTCGTCTGCCTGTAATAGATGAGCCCTCCGCATTCATTGTCCACGTCTCCCCAAAAGGGGCAGATCATACAGAATTCGGCAATGGGAAACGCGTCAGGGGTGTATTCAGTGACTGGCACTTTAAATGAGATAGCCCCGTTGTTGTTGACCTGCAAGCAAAAGAAGTCAGCAATGAGATGACAAAGACTGACAACATGAACCCCATAAACACCTCGTCGCGTCTCGACTTACGTAAAGACCTCTGTACATTTCATTAAAGAAGGTAAATGAATGTGTCAGGGCGATCATGTCTGTGCCGCCATCATCCTCAATTTCAGTGGTCATGTCGTTATAAGCCTCCCCATAGGGGTAAAGGAGCGAGCCTGCGAGAGATAATGACATGTGACAATCCCACATCAACCCCAAAACTAAAACTGGTCATACACATTAGATAGGATCAGCCGAGTGTGCATGTGTTCTCAGTAGGGAGATGGGTATTGAGCCAAAGCCAGACACCTGTGTCTACTCCAGACCCCTCTGTCCCCTCCGGACCCCTCTGTCTCTTCCGGACCCCTCTGTCCCTTCCGGACACCTGTGTTCTCTCCAGACCCCTCTGTCCCCTCCAAACCCCTCTGTCCCCTCCAGAACCTGTGTTCTCTCCAGACCCCTCTGTCCCCTCCAGACACCTGTGTCCCCTCCAAACCCCTCTGTCCCCTCCAGACACCTGTGTCTACTCCAGACCCCTCTGGACACCTGTGTTCTCTCCAGACCCCTCTGTCCCCTCCAGACCCCTCTGTCCCCTCCAAACCCCTCTGTCCCCTCCAGACCCCTCTGTCCCCTCCAGACCCCTCTGTCCCCTCCAGACACCTGTGTCCTCTCCAGGCACTTCTTTATTCCGCAGACGCCTTTGGGAGACACCTCTGCTCCCTCCACAGTCCTCTGTCCTCTCCAGATACTTCTGTCTTCCCCAAACTCCTTTGCCAGGCACGTCTGTTCCCTCCATAGTCTACTGTCCTGTCCAAACACCTCTATTCTCTCCACAGACACCTGTCCCCACCAGACCCCTTCTGTCCTCTCCAGATCCTTCTGTCCTCTCCAGAGACATCTGTCCTCTCTAGACCTCACTTTCCTCTCCAGACCCCTCTTTCTTCTCCAGACCTCTCTTTCCTCTCCAGACCTTTCTTTCCTCTCCAGACCTCTCTTTCCTCTCCAGACCTCTCTTTCCTCTCCAGACCCCTCTATCCTCTCCAGATCCCTCTGTCCTCTCTACACCTCTCTAGACCTCTCTTTCCTCTCCAGTGACATCTGTCCTCTCCAGATCCCTCTGTCCTCTCTAGACCTCACTTTCCTCTCTAGACCCCTCTTTCCTCTCCAGACCTCTCTTTCCTCTCGAGTGACATCTGTCCTCTCCAGATCCCTCTGTCCTCTCTAGACCTCTCTTTCCTCTCCAGACCCCTCTTTCCTCTCCAGATCCCTCTTTCCTCTCCAGATACCTCTGTCCTCTCTAAACCTCTCTTTCCTCTCTAGACCTCTCATTGCTCTCCAGGCCTCTCTTTCCTCTCCAGTGACATCTGTCCTCTCCAGACCCCTCAGTCCTCTCTAGACCTCTCTCTCCTCCTGACCTCTTTTTCCTCTCCAGACCCTTCTTTCTTCTCCAGACACCCCTGTTCCTTCTAGAGACATCTGTTCCCTCCAGACCCTTATGTCCTCCTCAAGACTTCTCAGTCCTCTTCCAGACACCTCTGTTCCTTCCAGACACCTCTGCCTCCCTCAGACCCCTCTCTTACCTTCAGGAATCTCAGTCAACAGCTTATCTTTACTGACAACAAAAGCACTCGGTATCCAACATGTGCGACCCCATTTTGTCCCTCCTGGGAAAGAGTTGGGCGCCCCATACACCTTAGGAAGTTGGCATGTCACACCAAAATCAGCAGGTTGGCCAACTTCCATCTATTGTCTTGTATCTCTCTACAGTCGTGGAGCTTTCCATATGTGTCCCGCTACACATACATTGTTTCTAATGGCTCAGCCAGTGATTGGCTGCAGTGGTCACATGTCCACATCAAGAGGGATCGGCAAGTAGAGAACGCTGGGGCATTTTCATAGATGCCATTACTTTTACAACTGAAGCTAGAAGCAATATATAAGCCACACTTGACACACAACCCCCGTTTTTCTAATTTTCCATAAGATGCAGCCACTTACGGTACCTGGGTGTGTATACGCCAAAGAGAGAACCGACGGCAGCGCTGAAAAACAAGTGCGGATGAAGATTAGTAACCGGCAGCAAATCTAAAGTCAATCAGCTGTGAATCTGAACGGGATTATTGCTCTCTGTTATCAGCTGTTTCTGGCCATCTGACTGTAAGGCTACATGCACACGACTGTTGCCTGCCTCCACGTCCACTCCGTCCGCAAATTTTGCGGCAGTCAAAAAAAACGGATGACGGACCGTTTTTTTTGACGGATACCTTTTTTTGGCGGATCCATTGTAATAATGCCTATCCTTGTCCGCAAACGTGAAAAAAATAGGACATGCTCTATTTTTTTGACGGAATGTAAACACGGACCATGGATGCAGAACAAAAACGGTTGACCATCCGCATTTTTCGACGGACCCATTGAAATGAATGCGGAAACATCCTATCCGTGAAAAAAAACAGAACGGACGCGGAAACAAACAACGGTCGTGTGCATGAGGCCTAAAGTGCATAAACCTCCCTGCCCCCCATAATCCCTACGATGTCCCATATCTCCAGTGCTAAGAACCTCCGGAGACTTTTACATTGATATCGCTCCTCTGATAACGTTCCAGCATCGTTAGGCCACAATCACAGTTAGGCGAATGCGCATGTTACACCCTACAGCGCCTTTTTCCGTGTGCAGTCTTAAAAACCGCATGGTGGAAAAAAGAATTATCCTGTCCATTCTGGATGAGGATTCTGCGTCTAGAATTCCCATTGCAAATGGTTACGAATGAAAGAAAATTCACGCAAATCCTTATTTAAAAAAAAACACATCCAAAAAAGTGATGCGGATTCTGCATCAAGTTTTTTTTTTCAGCACAGAAATAGTGTGGACATACCCTTATCAGCTGACCACTTTAGGGTTACTGGCCCTTTAAGGACTAGAGGACCCGCTGTCCATTTACTTACCCAGGAGCAAAGTCATTAAACAGTTCCAGGTCCCCATGTTAGTGTTTGTTTCCCTTCTGAAACACAGGAGGATGAGAGTAGTTGGTGCACAATGATAGGAAATCGAGGACGTGTAATTAGCGCAGAGATGAGTCCGGAAACACTAGAGCAATGGATTATAATCCGGTAATGTACAGTAAGACATATCATCTGTGATACTGCCTGCTGAACTGCTGTATCTAAGCACAGTCATGCGTGGTACTATATGCTGAGCTGCTTTAGGTAAAGTGTTATCTTTGAGCTTTGTATCTAAGCCCACCATAGGTGATACTATTTGCTGAAATACAGTATATAATATAAGCGTATCATGTGTGATACTGTCTGCTAAGTCAGTGTATCTAATCTCTATCATGTGTGATACTGTCTGCTAAGTCAGTGTATCTAACTCTATCATGTGTGATACTGTCTGCTAAGTCAGTGTATCTAACCCTATCATGTGTGATACTGTCTGCTAAGTCAGTGTATCTAACTCTATCATGTGTGATACTCTCTGCTAAGTCAGTGTATCTAACCCTATCATGTGTGATACTGTCTGCTAAGTCAGTGTATCTAACCCTACCATGTGTGATACTCTCTGCTAAGTCAGTGTATCTAACCCTATCATGTGTGATACTGTCTGCTAAGTCAGTGTATCTAACCCTACCATGTGTGATACTGCCTGCTAAGTCAGTGTATCTAACCCTATCATGTGTGATACTGTCTGCAAAGTCAGTGTATCTAACCCTATCATGTGTGATACTGGCTACTGAACTTCAGTATCAAATCCTATCAAGTGTGATACTGCCTGCTAAGTCAGTGTATCTAACCCTATCATGTGTGATACTGTCTGCTAAGTCAGTGTATCTAACCCTATCATGTGTGATACTGTCTGCAAAGTCAGTGTATCTAACCCTATCATGTGTGATACTGGCTACTGAACTTCAGTATCAAATCCTATCAAGTGTGATACTGCCTGCTAAGTCAGTGTATCTAACCCTATCATGTGTGATACTGTCTGCTAAGTCAGTGTATCTAACTCTATCATGTGTGATACTGTCTGCAAAGTCAGTGTATCTAACTCTATCATGTGTGATACTGCCTGCTGAGCTGCTGTACCTAATCCTAACTTCTGTGATACTATCTCCTGGGCTATGTATCTAATCCTATCATGTGTGATACTATCTGCTGATCTTGAGTATTTAATCCTATCATGTGCGATACTGTATATTGATCTGTGTATCTAATCCTATCTAGAGATGTCGCGAACATAAAATTTTCCATTCGCGAACGGCGAACGCGAATTTATGCAAATGTTCGCGAACAGGCGAACCGCCTGCATTAATCACACTGCGAATTCAGCTTAGAGCTGGGTTCCTAATGGTTGTATTGCTAGAATATAACGAAGATTGAAAATATAGTGCTATATTCGTGATATTCGTTATATAATTCTAGCAATACAACAGCCATTAGGAATGAATCTAAGATGGATGCCGTCCTTGCTTTTTAATAGGAGGTGGGAGGGTCTGGGAGGGAGGGTATGCTGCTGATTGGCTGGAATGTGTCTGCTGACTGTGAGGTACAGGGTCAAAGTTTGCTCAATAATAAAGTATAGGGGCGAACGCGAACATAGCCGGCGAATAGTTTGGGACATCTCTAATCCTATGATGTGTGATACTGTCTGCTGAGCTTCAGTATCTAATCTTATCGTGTGTGATACTGTCTACTGATCTGTGTATCTAACCCTGGTGTGTCATACTGTCTGCTGAGCTTCAGTATCTAATCCTGTTGTTTGTGATACTATCTGCTTTGCCGTTGTATCTAAAACTATCATGACTTACACGCGATATGTCTAATAATGTCTGCTGATATTTGTATCTAAGCCCACCATAGGTGATACTATATCCTGAAGTGCAGTTTATATAAGCTTATCATGTGTGATACTGCCTGCTGAACTTCTGTATCTAAACCTATCATGTGTGCTACTATCTGCTGAGCTTGAGTATCTAATCCTATCATGTGGGATACTTTCTGCTGAGCTGCTGTATCTAAAACTATCATGTCTTACACTGTGCTTATCTAAGCCAATCATGTCTAATCATGTCTGCTGAGCTTTGTATCTAAACCTATCATGTGTTATAATGTCTGCTGTCACGATATCTAAACCTATTGTGACACTGAGTGTATCTAATCGAATCATGTGTAAAAATGTCTTCTAAAATGGTGTATCTAAGCCTGTAACGAGTGCCATTTTCTGCTGAGGCAGTACATCTAATCCGACGTGCAAGTATAAACCTGTAGCCGCTCTCCCTGCATTTATCGGAGGCCATTTGGCACCAGGAGAGGTAGAACTTAATGGAGGCCAGTCTGGAGGTAATATGTAGTGTAGCTTCCTGTCCTAAAGAGATCACCTTGCCGTTGGCGGACAGGCACAAATTATTTTGTATGAGAATCTCACATTTCTAACATAACATTGGTACATTTTCTATAGTGAGCATGGTGCTATTTACATTACTTTATTATTTGTGTTTGTAGAGCGTTGTTGTATTGTGTTTGTTTTTTGCTTTTGGTGTCATGCACCTGCGCACTGCGATGTGCTGACCGACTCCCAATGTTATTGTATTTGTAATGCTACGTGCAATACTGTCTGCTGAGTTTGAGTATCTAATCCCAAGCAAGTGTGATACTATCTGCTGGGCTGCTGTATTTAATGCTAGCATGTGTGATACTATCTGCCAATCTGTACCTAAGCCAGACATGTGTGATACTGCCTACTGAGCCATTGTATCCAAACCTACTGTGATGCTCACTTAGCGAGCCGTGCAGACCTACCTAAACCGCCATCATGTAATATTTATCTTCTTATATACAAGGACCTCTATATCTACATCACAGAGCTGCCCTGGAGCACAGACCTTCTCACTGAGCCCCTCTCTAATATTCTTAAAGGGCATCTGTCAGCAGTTTTGTACCTATGACACCGGCAGAGCTGTTACATGTGCACTTGGCAGCTGAAGGCATCCGTGTTGGTCCCGTGTTCATATGTGTCCGCATCGCTGAGAAAAATGAGGTTTTATTGTATGCAAATGAGCCTCTAGGAGCAGCAGTTGCAGAGAGGGCAGAGCCTCTAGGTGTAATGGTAACGCCTCCGTTGCTCCTAGAGGCTCAGTTGCATATATTAAAACCTCATTTTTCTCAGCCATGCGGACACATATAAACACGGGACCAACACAGATGCCTTCAGCTGCCGAGCGCACATGTAACCAGGTCAGCCGGTGTCATAGGGACAAAACTGCTGACAGATGCCCTTTAAGCGATAGAAACACAAATCAGGGAAAATAAATAAATAATCAGAAATAATAAACAATGTAACAATTTATGGTCACCATTATTTGTAAATAATAACACATATCAGATACTAATGACACATAACATCCTGCAAATCAACATGAAAGGTTTGCAGATATCGAGCGAAGATATTTGCTTTTCCACTCACATCCAAAGCTGCATCAAGAATTTGCTGGTTTCTAAGGCTACTTTCACACTAGCGTGTTTTGCGGATTTGTCATGGATCTGTAAAAACGCTTCCGTTACAATAATACAACCGCATGCATCTGTCATGAACGGATCCGGTTGTATTATGTCTTCTATAGCCATGGCAGGATCCGTCTTGAACACCATTGAAACTCAATGGCGGACGGATACGTTTTCTATTGTGTCAGAGAAAACGGATCAGTCCCCATTGACTTAGATTGTGCGCTTGGCTCTGCTTCATCAGGCGGACAGCAAAACGCTGCAGGCAGCCTCCAGAGCGGAATGGTGACTGAACGGAGGCAAACTGATGCATTCTGAGCGGATCCTTTTCCATTCAGAATACATTTGGGCAAAACTGATCCGTTTTGGAGCGCTTCTGAGAGCCCTGAACGGATCTTACAAACGGAAAGCCAAAACGCCAGTGTGAAAGTAGCCTGAATTTCGGAGTCAGCTCTGGATGTCAATGGATAGAAACGCTTGAAATCTCTGCGCAAATGGACCTGCCGTGCGGATTTGGAAATCTGCAGCATGTCAACTAGTGCTGAGCGAAGCGAGCTTCGGATGCTTCGTTCAAAACTCCGGAATAAATACTGTACGGAGATTCATCTCCGTACAGTATTAGAATTTACGGGCTGCAAAGAGCCGAAGTTAGTTATTCACGAAGTCGGAACCAAAGCCGAGTTTAAAGTGTTTTTCTATTTTAAAGTCAACTGGCGAAATTATTCTACGAAGTCACGCGCAACTTTGCGAATAACTTACTACGGCTCATCGGAGCCCAAAAATTCTAATACTGTACAGAGACGGATCCCTTACAGTATTATTCCGAAGTTTTGAAGACTTCAGATAAAGCATCCGAAGCTCGCTTCGCTCAACGCTAGTGTCAGCTGTAAACTGTGCGATTTTTGGTGCAGATTTGACCCTTTTCAATGAAAGGGTGAGATCTGCGTCAAATCAGATTCAAACCCGCACCAAAAAAAAAGTAACACATGCGGTTTTGGGTGCAGAAATGCACAGAAATCCACATGGAAAGCAGCGCGGAATTTCCGTTTGGAAATCTGCACACGTGCGCAGGTACCTGTTCATACACTGCAGATTGGTTGCAGAAACTTCTGCCCGAGGCATGACGCTGGGATAACTGGAACCTCTGCACCCTCAACAGCTACTGGTTAAGATAATGTATTAGGCTAAGCCACATTGTGATCTCACCATGAGCTGCGCAAACTCTACTCTGCTACATCTGAGTTATTAGGTAACGGCTATTTAGGCGAGGCTGACCTAAAATCGTCTCATGTCGCTGGATTCTGTAAAACTGTCATATATCATCCAGAGGTCCCCCCCCCCCAGTGGTGCCCGCTCCTACCTCCTCCTCTGCTTCTCCGCTGTAGAGTGAAGGGCAGTGCCTGCAGGTGGCACACCCTTTATAACTGTGGATTTGGGGGAGTTGCTTACATGTCAGCACACTGTGCCGTTAGGAGCTTACATACTAATGATGCTAATGGTGTCGGTATGAGAAAAAAAAGGTTTTTAGAAGTCACGCTCCAAACTGCAGTCGCTTTACGGATCGTGCTAAGCAATTTCCTTCCATGTTAGAGCTGCTCCTTTCTAATAGAGCAGGACGGAGCCCAGAAGGAGAAGCCCCATCATCTATAAGGGGTATTTCACACTTCCGTGATGACACTCATTACAACACGGTCAGTAGTTCATCTGTGAAGGATCCGTGTTTGGACCGCGTGGTCCCGTTTTTTTGCCTTCCGTGTGTCATCCGTTTTCTACAGACATTGCTAGACTGAGAATTATTTTCCAGATGATCCGTGAAAAATCACTGACAGAACACGGCCGCAGAACGGATGTGCTGATGAGGACCCATTGAAATGAATGGGTCAGCATCCAATCCGCAAAAAAGGCAGATCAGATGCGGACTGAAAATACGTTCAATGTGCATGAGCCCTTAAGCATTAAAGTCAATGGGGGTCATTTATCAAAGACTGGCTTTTTAAACTGGTCTTGGTTTCCCCCTGCGCCTACTGAGGATGCGCCTAATTTAAGACGAGGAGCGGGCCTGATCATGAATTAGGCGTCCCTCCAGCAGACCCTCCTGGAAATGTTAGTTATGAGCTCATGCATACGAACGTATTTTGTTTCCATGTGCGTTCTGTTTTTTTTTTTGCAAATAGGATGCGGACCCATTCATTTCAATGGGTCCGCAAAAAATGTGGATAGCACATCTGTATGTCCGTTCTGTAGCTCCGCAAAAAAGATAGGGAATGTACTATTCTTGTCTGTCTTGCAGACAAAGGATCCTCAAAAAAAAAAAAAAAAAAACGGATGCAAAACGGACATCACACGGACGTCATCTGTATTTTTTGCAGATACGTGTTTTGCCGTTCGCAAAATACATACGGTCGTGTACATGAGCCCTAAGTTTGTAGAGGCAGATATCTCACCCCCGGCCTGGCCCCCACTGCTCTCAACTGGAAAGTATGGCACAAAATATTGTCGCACTGGCGCTGAAAAAGAAAACACCAAAAACTGCCAAAATGATGATGGTAAATGACCCCCAACGGGTATGTGTGCTGTTCCTGGAGAACATGGACAGCACAAATCCGTGATTCATTAATGCGTGAAAAAGGCCCAGGGTTTCACGCGTTAGTGAATCACGGATTTGTGCTGTCCGTGTTCTCCACGGACAGCACACATACCCATTGGGGGTCATTTACCATCACCACTTTAGCAGTTTTTGGTGTTTTCTTTTTCAGCGCCAGTGCGACAATATTTTATGCCATACTTTCCAGTTGAGCACGCAGAGTAACTTCGGTTTTTTTGCGGACCCATTGAAATAAATGGTTCCGTATACGGTCTGCAAAATAAATGGAACGGACAGGAAAATAAAATACGTTCGCATGCATGAGCCCTAATTCACGTATATGTGAAGCATCTTGGACTAAGGCCTCTTGCAAACAAACGTTTTTTTTTTTGTTTACGTTTCGTTTTTTGCATTCCATATACGGACCATATACGAAACCATTCATTTTAATGGGTCCGCAAAAAAAATGCCTTCCGTTTCCGTATTTCCGTTCCGTTCAAAGATAAAACATGTCCTATTATTGTCCGCATAACGGACAAGGATAGTACTGTTCTATCAGGGGCCAGCTGTTCCGCTCTGCAAAAAACGGAATGCACACGGATGTCATCTGTATTTTCTGTGGATCCATTTTTTGCGGACCGCAAAATACTGAAAAAGCCATACGGTTGTGTGCAAGAGGCCTAATGTTTGTGTGGAGAGGAGAGATACAAACCAGCTCAGCAGGCAAATAACACAGCCATACAGCGTCCATATTACGCGGTCAGACAGTGGCCAGTAACCGCGCTATACGGCACATAAATTAGACCACCAAATAGTGCTATACCGCCAGACAGTGGCCAGTAATAGTGCTACACAGAGTCTAAGTTATACCACCGAATAAAGTCAAATAAGCGGCATGCTATGTCTGCCTAAAACATTACCAAAATACTACATTACAAGGAAACGTAGAGGCCACTAATAGTGTGTAGTGTTGGGCGCGAATATTCAAATTGCAAATTTTAATTGTGAATATCGCCACTTTGAGAATTCGCAAAGATTTAGAATATAGTGCTATATATTCGTATTCGCAAATATTCTAGATTTTTTTTCCTCTGAACCCATGACCCCTCCCTGCTTCTTGCTTGTGGGGCCAATGAGAAGGCTGCAAAGTCTTTGTCTGAGCTTAGCAACATCCCTAGCAACCAATAGGAAATATGCCGACCCCTTACTATATAAGAACCTCCCCAGCAGCCATTTTCTGCAGTTCATTACAGTTCTGAGAGAGAGAGCAGTGTCATTGCTGTGCTCTGTGCTTTCCACATTACATTACATTAGATAGTTAGTTAGTTAGTTAGTTAGTTAGATAGTTAGTTAGTTAGATAGTTAGTTAGCTTATATATATAATACAGATAGTTGGTGGGAGATAGTCAGTGTAAGGCCTCATGCACACGACCGTTGTTCTGGTCCGCATCCGAGCCGCAGTTTTTGCGGCTCGGGTGCAGACCCATTAATTTCAATAGGGCCGCAAAAGATGCGGACAGCACTCCGTGTGCCGTCCGCTTCCGTTGCTCCGTTCCGTGGCCCCGCAAAAAAATATAACACGTATTTACTGATTTGCGCAATCGCGAATATATCGGAGCACTCTATCTGCATATAAAGCTACTGTAATGTTCTGCCGTGCCAACCATTTTCTCCAGTCTCAGGAAACTTTTAGCAGCTTGAAAAATGTAGCAATAGTGACCGAGGTCTGTATTGCACGCGTAATACGCGCATATTACATTGCCGAGTGTCGCAATCAAGAAAATAATGGCGAATTCGCAAATTTATGATGAATATTCGCGAAGTATCATGAATTCGAATATTGCCCCTGTCGCTCATCACTAATAGTGTTCTACTGAGCCTGACACATACCACCATCCAGTCTCACACAACTTTATTGGCCTAATAACGGCGCTAGGGATCCGATATTGATGTCCTCTCCTCAGAATATGTCATCAATACAGATGAGCAAAGTTTTGAAAAATTTGATTTGGACGATTCGCTGAAGTTCAATTTGTTTCGTTCCGAATTAACTCATCACGAATCACAATAACGCAGGTATACCCAGGCCGCTCAGCATATACGCCACGGCAGTAGCTTCTGTGTGATGGTACCAGAGATGGTACACAGCATTGAGACAGGAAACCTTCATCAAAGCAATACGATTTGGGGGATAATTCCATGTGGATCCCCCATAAGGTCCGGGATCCTCAGGGGTGCACCACCAATGAGGCAGCACCAACAGATGGGCCATGGGCAGTGAGCGCTTTCATTGTGGTAACGCTCATCTCTACATATTCAACTGTATCTCAGGACAGCAGCACAGTTGAATGCTGCGACTGGGCATGGGAGCGATGTCCTCGAATAGGCTTTAGTCCTAGTTCCTGCAGCCTATCAGAGGCCGGTGTCATCATTATCACACTGCCTGAGCCGGGAGTTTCCGTTTTCGCCTCAGGCAGCAGAAAGGCTAGGTGCACCCCTGGGGATCCCTCTCTACTATGAACCTAATGGTATTTCCCTTTTAAAATTATTAGGCTTAAAACCAGAGGCCGAACACGATGGACGGATCAAGCATGACCACGCATGAGCGCTCGCCACATCTCTCCCTACGCTCAGCTCACAGGACAATGGCGGAGACCGCGCGGGATGAGGCTTTTATAGGGCTGTGACATCACAAGGGGTGGCTACCTGCGGATTAGCTGGCTGCACGGCATTACGGGTGGGCTTTTTACTTTCACTTTGCAGCCGCTATTTTAGGAAAACCTGATTCGTTACCACGAAGCGCAAGGAAATTCAGCTTAGTTGCAAAACTAAGTTTTTCTAAACTTTGGACTAGAGTTGTTTCGATACCAAAATTTTGATTCGGTATCGATACCATAAAAAAGTATTGCGATACTCGATACCACGCCAAAAAAATAAAACGCCAAAAAAAGTCACATGCATTCCACATTTTATGGAACAGCCGGGCCATAATACAACAGTCCTATCCTATTTTTTGGGGGGACAGAGCGACTAAAAGAAAATGGCGAATCGTGTAGTTTTTATTTAAATTTTTTTTTTCTTTAACGGTGCGGGCGTTCACCACATAAAAGAGGATTTTTTTGATAGTTTGGACTTTTCGGACGCAGCGATAGGTAATAATTTATTTATTTATCGTTTATATATTTTATATGTAAAATTGGGAAAGGAGGTGACTTATACTTAATATTTTCGTGTACTTTTTTTTAAAAAACTTTTTTTTTTTTTTTTACAGTTTATTTATTAACTTTCCCCCCCTGGGATGAACCTGGAATCATTTTCATCCTATTCCCCCTGATACAGCTCTATGAAGGTGAATAGGATCTCACCCTCTCCCTGCTGCCCTGTGCACAGTACACACAGCAGCAGGGAGCTGACTATGGCAGCCAGGAGTTCAGTAGTGTCCTGGTTGCCATGGTAACTGATCAGAGCCCCAGCATTACACTGCTGGGGCTCCGATCACTGCCACCATGAGGAGGAGGTGAGGGGACCCTGTGGCCACTGTCACCAATGACTTCAATACTGGGGGGGGGGGGGATGGGGCACTGGCCACTCTTATATTCAATACTGGGGACAGGAGGGGAGGGGGCGTTGCATGTGTGAGATGAGACAACCCCTTTAAGGAGGGAATACCCTTTAAAATAGCAGATTGTACTGGGTACGTGTACTCCAGTTAAAATAAAAAAAAAAATTTAAATCTGAGATGTTGAAACCTGGCCCAAAAAGTAGCCACTGGGAACCCTCTACGTGGAGTCATATGTCCTTGGGCTATAAACGCAAAACCACAAGTATAAACAAGGAAGAGTGATCACTCATCTACGACGCGGTTCAGCGGAGGTTTCTAATCCCTACAGTGTGTGCAGAAGGGATTTACAAAGGTTAAAGTTATTATGGGTGAACCTGGGAGCCTTCCACAGCCGCTTCATTGGTCACTTCAACCTTCATGCTTTCGTCCACCAACGACCACAAGTCATGGATGTGTTTGACCAGTCGGCCATCATGCGTACCTTCCAAAATAAAAGGATTAAAAACGAATGGAAAAACTAACAAACACCATTTTCTTGACTGCGACGATTCCTCCAGACAGACCTCATTAGTAGAATGTACCTGATTTACGTCTTCAAATGGGGGAGGAACCTGTGGGTCAACTGTTTGAGCTGGTTCCTTCATGGTTGGCTTTGGGTGAAAGGAAAGTCTTTGGTGTTGGTGGGGTTATAAAAATTGGTTGAAAGTAAACTTCATCCAATCGAGTCACTATTAAAACCAGTAAGAGCTGTGGTCTGGTTCAAGTTGTTTTTGAATTGTTTTGACTCTTGAAAGAAACTGTAGCAGGGATCAGCAACTTTCGGCACTCCAGTTGTGTAGAAACTACGACGGAAATCTATCTGTATAGCGCCACCTGCTGTTTGCTCTTTTTCTAGTTTCTCTGTTCTGCTTACTAAGATGGAAGCACATGCTCAGTTTCATCTTTCAACTGCTACCACCTGCAGCAGACAGGACACACCCATCCTATGAGAAAATGAATGCCCAGTCCACCCCTCCCCCCCCCAAATGAGGCCTTACAGGGCTGTTAGAAAGAGATTTTCATGTACTATACGATGTCTGATTTTTATTTTTTACACTGATCATGGGATAACTCCTTTAACATAATAGCATTCCTAGGTAAGAAAAAAAAAACATGATTTTTGCAACTTTTTGTGCACAACTGAAAACATCTGCACAATTTCGACATCTATATTTAATGCCCAAACTCATGGAAGTCAATGGAAACAGCAAGCAGGCCTGAACTTTTTATTGACTTTTCAGGACCATGAATTGTACAAAGGTGGGCACAAGGCTCGAGTTTTAGGCCCCAGTACTACAATGATAACACAGCTGCATTTAAACGCATGTATTGCGCTTATTTCCTGGCCACATTTTAGTTTGGGTCACTAGGTCAGCCTTTTTTTTTTTTTTATGCTCTCATTTTGGGCTTCAGATCATTTTTTCAGTTGGTCTTGATTATAAATTGTCCACGGCTTATGTTCTACAGGGTTAAGTTAAGAGCTGCTCTGACGGCTGGATGTCCAGACCTTATCCCTGAACTCCTGACAGCTCATCACTTTAATGAGAATTTAGGAGCTGTAAGGAGCTCAGAGAGGCTACAGCCTGCGCCATCAGTGCAGCTTCCTGACAGTTCAGTGTGAAACTGGAAGCAGGACACTCGGCAGACAGCAGGACACTCGGCAGACAGGCTAAAACTTAAAGGGGTATTCCCATTACGCTCTTTCATACTTACCTGCTCCCGGCGCGCCGTTCACTTCCTGGTTTCAGCAGGGGGCGGGCTCCATCTTGATTGACGTCTTCTCCGGCCGGGCCGCGCGCTGGACTGAACGCGCACGTCGCCGCGCATGCGCCCTGGTGACTTCTTCCCAGCAAGTATACTATACTAGCCAGGAAGAAGTCACCATAGTGCATGCGCGGCGTCGGCGTGCGCTTTCAGGACTGCGCGCGGCCCGGCCGGGAGAAAAGAAGAAGTCGTCTGCGCAAGTGCGGCCACCGCAATTCGGGAGGAGAGCGGTGGCCGTAACCAGGGGAGACGGAAGACAACAGTCAGGTAAGTATATCTTTATTTTCTTCGAAGGAGTGGGAATAAGTTAACCATATCTAGAAAAATGATCACTGTTAAATCATCAACAGATTTAACAGTCATCATTAAGATGGGAATACCCCTTTAACCCTGTAGGACAAAAACTGCTGACAATAATTAAAAAAACAAAAACAAATGAAAAAAATGAATATTTAAACCAAATAGAGTAAAATGCAATCATAAAAAAATGCCCTCAAACTTGTTCAGAATATTTAAAGGAGTTGGCCAAAACCCAAAACCTGTCACCTATTATCCACATGATAGGTGACAAGTTTCTGTTCAGTGAGGGTCCAAAAGCGGAGACCTCTCACTAATCATGAAGAGTCTTACGGCCTGTGTGAATGAAGCAGTGGTTGACTGTGTGCGGCATGCGCCACCCTTCCATTCAAATTTTTGGAGCTGCCGGAGTTGACAGCTGTTCCAAAGGGCTAATTTTTCTGTGGAGGACCTTTTGCATTAGATCATGAGGACTTATTTGGAGTCAATTAGATTTTTGCAGGTTACCTGTTCAGAACCTGTGCGATACGTGAATTCCCATTACCTTCTCTAGCTTTCCTTGTGTTGCCCCACTTGGTTTTACCAGGAACAGTTTGCAATGTGAAGAATAATGAGTCATACGTACAAAAGGTAAAGTTCAGATAGAAAACATCCTGGGCGGAATCAGGACCATCTCGCAGTCCTCTGGCTGCCCTGACCATCTGTATTTAACAACCACAGAGCATATCAGATGCCTGTAATATGCTTTGTGGAGCACGGAGAAAGCTGATCCAAGGCCAGGAGGTGCATCTCTCAAAGCAAACTTTCCCCCCGCTTCATGATGCAGCTTTTTTAACCTGTTAAAGGGATTTTGCAATCCTCAAGATAGGTCAATCTGTCGATCGATATGTGAACGATGGGGGTCCTATTTTCAGGCATAGCCTCCAATCAGTTGTCAGAAGGTACCACATCACTCAGAATGACTGAGGCCGCTCCACAGGATATCAAGCACAGCGGCGAATATTTTGTAGTGGCTGTGCTTTAGACTGCAGCTCAATACCATTCACTTGTATGGGAATAAGCCACAGAAGAGCCATGTGACGGGCATACATGACATCACAGGACGTGGAAGAGGCAGCTGCACTCACCCAAATAATGCAGCCTCTTCAAAGAGCTGATCAACAGGGATACATGGGGGGGGTGGGCAGACCACCTGATGACCTATAATGTGGACATGTAATCAATACCTCAATCCTTGAACAGTTAAGGGGACATTAAATATAATACTTGTACATGAATATATTATAATACTGCTCCTATGTACAAGAATATAACTACTATAATACTGCCTCCTATGTACAAGAATATAACTACTATAATACTGCCTCCTATGTACAAGAATATAATTACTATAATGCTGCTCTTATGTAGAAGAATATAACTACTATAATACTGCTCCTATGTACAAGAATATAATTACTATAATACTGCTCCTATGTACAAGAATATAACTACTATAATACTGCCTCCTATGTACAGGAATATATCTACTATAATACTGCTCCTATGTACAAGAATATAACTACTATAATACTGCTCCTATGTACAGGAATATATCTACTATAATACTGCTTCTATGTACAAGAATATAACTACTATAATACTGCTCCTATGTGCAAGAATATAACTACTATAATACTGCCTCCTATGTACAAGAATATAACTACTATAATACTGCCTCCTATGTACAAGAATATAACTACTATAATACTGCTCCTATGTACAAGAATATAACTACTATAATACTGCCTCCTATGTACAAGAATATAACTACTATAATACTGCTCCTATGTACAAGAATATAACTACTATAATACTGCCTCCTATGTACAAGAATATAACTACTATAATACTGCCTCCTATGTACAAGAATATAACTACTATAATACTGCTCCTATGTACAAGAATATAACTACTATAATACTGCTCCTATGTACAAGAATATAACTACTATAATACTGCTCCTGTGTACAAGAATATAACTACTATAATACTGCTCCTATGTACAAGAATATAACTACTATAATACTGCTCCTATATACAAGAATATAACTACTATAATACTGCTCCTATGTACAAGAATATAACTACTATAATACTGCTCCTATGTACAAGAATATAACTACTATAATACTGCTCCTATGTACAAGAATATAACTACTATAATACTGCTCCTATGTACAAGAATATAACTACTATAATACTGCTCCTATGTACAAGAATATAACTACTATAATACTGCCTCCTATGTACAAGAATATAACTACTATAATACTGCTCCTATGTACAAGAATATAACTACTATAATACTGCCTCCTATGTACAAGAATATAACTACTATAATACTGCCTCCTATGTACAAGAATATAACTACTATAATACTGCTCCTATGTACAAGAATATAACTACTATAATACTGCTCCTATGTACAAGAATATAACTACTATAATACTGCTCCTATGTACAAGAATATAACTACTATAATACTGCTCCTATGTACAAGAATATAACTACTATAATACTGCTCCTATGTACAAGAATATAACTACTATAATACTGCTCCTATGTACATGAATATAACTACTATAATACTGCTCCTATGTACAAGAATATAACTACTATAATACTGCCTCCTATGTACAAGAATATAACTACTATAATACTCCTCCTATGAACAAGAATATAACTAGTATAATACTGCTCCTATATACAAGAATATAACTACTATAATACTCCTCCTATGTACAAGAATATAACTGCTATAATACTTCCTCCTATGTACAAGAATATAACTACTATAATACTGCTCCTATGTACAAGAATATAACTACTATTTGAGACCCTGATCCGACCAGTTACGGACGAGGAACTTGGAACTGTTTTGCAGTCCATACCCTCTGGGAAAAGTCCAGGCCCTGATGGGCTCCCTATAAGCTATTATAAGGCGTTTAGAGATCAATTGGTACCTCATTTCACAAAGACTTGCAATTCTCTATTAGATGGCGGTAAACTACCCCCTCAGACGCTAGAGGCCCATATAACAATAATACCGAAACCTAATAAAGATCCCGCTATATGTGGTAATTACAGGCCTATTTCATTGTTAAATAATGACGTTAAATGGTGGTCTAAATTGCTGGCTGTTCGATTACAAAAGGTGCTGCCGGACATTATAGATAAAGAGCAGGTTGGCTTCGTTCACGGCCGGCAGGGGAAAGAAAACACTAGGAGACTGCTTCACCTGATTGATTGGGTTAGAACTCACAACATCCCCATGGCTTTGCTCAGCACAGACGCTGAGAAAGCCTTTGACAGAAGTGAGCTGGAACTTTATGACAGCTGCCCTGGCAAAATTTGGCTTTCCACCCCAGTTAATCTTAGCGATCCTGTCTTTATATTCTGCCCCCTCAGCTAAAGTCAGGGTGAATGGCTCACTATCTCCTTCTTTCACCATTACAAATGGCACTAGGCAGGGTTGTCCCTTGTCGCCCGCCTTATTTATAATCGTGATGGAGACCCTCCTCTGTAAGATACGCCAAACTCCTCAGATTGCAGGTGTGATGGTTCAGGGAGGAAACATGTCACCGCTGCTTTTGCAGATGACCTCCTAGTATTGACATCTAACCCAAGCACGTCTTTTCCTGCATTAGTGCACATATTTGAGGAGTTTGGCTCTATCTCTAATTTCAAGATTAATTATTCGAAATCTCAAGCGCTTAACATAAATTGCCCCATATCTATTGTACAGGACCTCCGAACATCCACCCCTTTTACATGGGCCACTAAATCTATCCAATATCTAGGAATACATGTACCAGCTGATCCCACGGACCTTTTCGACCTGAACTACCTTCCCCTTCTGAAGGACACTCAGAAACAAATTCACTCTCTCAAAATCCCATTTATGTCATGGATAGGGAGGAAAAATTACTTAAAGACGTATATCTTACCCAAATTCATTTACATGTTGCAGGCGCTACCTATTTGGCTTTCCAATTCATATCTCACTAATGTAAAAAGACTATTCTCTGTCTTTATCTGGAGGGGCAAGAAAGCTAGAGTGGCATATTCAACTCTTATTCGGGAAAAGCGTTTTGGGGGTTTTGGTTTGCCAGATGTCAGCACTTATTATAGAGCCAACCAGTTAAATAGGGGTTTGGAGATTCTTTCCCCCAGACCAGAATCCCCCTGTGCTCAAGTAGAATCAGCCTGCCTCACCTACTCAGCTAAATTGGTCATGTGGGGGGTACGCCCCTGCACGGCAACTTCCAAGGGATTTCCTTACCTGTGGAAGGGCACTATTTTGGAATGGGCAAAGCTTTATAAGACTTCAGACTTGCCATTTCCACTTCCTAAGATGCCTCTATGTTTCTTACAAGCGTTTTTGCATACCACTTTAACAGCCCCCACGGGCTTATGGAAATCCCTACAGGAACGTACGATATCTGATATCACACTTCCCTCAGGCCTCTTAAATTGGGATTCTGTTCTAGCTTCCCGCTAGTTTCTGAGGCACATTTCATGCATCAGTTGAGTTTTAAGAATGATATTAAAAAGTTACACCTTCCCACTAGACCAGATACCACCAAATCGTGGATGGAGAAGCTGCTGGATTCCCCTATACAGAGAAGAAAGCTCTTTCTAGAATGTATAAGATCCTCCTCTCCTCTACTCCTCCTAATGTATCTTACATCTCTGCTTGGGAGGCAGAGCTAAAAACCAAATTGACTGAACCTGAGAAAGCGGCGGTTATGCTTAACTCGCATGGCTTCTCGAGATGTATTATAACACAGGAAAACTCTTACAAACTTACCACGCGTTGGTACAAGACGCCGATCTTCTTAAATAAATTAAATCCGACTGTCCCCAGGGAGTGCTGGAGGTGTGGAGGAGAGGAGGGATCACTGTCTCATATTTGGTGGGACTGTCCTAGCATACGCCTATTCTGGACCCAGATAGAGGAGATCATTAATACTAATTTCTCCCTACGGAGCCCAATTATATTGGACCCTAAATTGGTGCTTCTTTGGTGCCCCAATTCAACCTATTCACCAGCTAAAAATAGTTTGCCGACCTTGCTCCTTGCTGCAGCCAGGCTACTCATACCGCTCAAGTGGAAGGCGGTTACACCTCCCTTGAAAGCCGAGTGGATTGCGAAATTGGATCAAATTATGAGATTGGAAGAATTAGTGGCTTGGGAGACGGACTCACACCAAAGGTTCCTGAGGACTTGGCAGTCTTGGAAACTATATAGGGGATTTGGATAGATGCCCTTTGCAGTTTCACATGGCACTTCATTGATTACTAGTCTTACCCCCCGCCCTTCTTCCTCCCCCATGTCTTGTCATGTGTCTATGTGGTTTTTCGTATATGTCTCTGTGGAATTTTGTATATGTTTTATTTTCAAGATACATAAGATTCGATCTAACTCAGTAGGTCATGTTCTTATAATCTACGATGGGAATCGTTGAATATGTTTCAGTACATACCAATAGACAGATGCCCCTCAGGGGTTATACAGAGGCTCTACTATGCAACCTTTGGTAATTATGTCATACTAATCCTTTGTTGGAGCTTTATTTAAAGTCATGTGATACGTGAAACTTGATTTTTTATTATATCTTATGTGAATCATCAGATATGTTCATGATATATGTACTTGTTGCTATCTTTAATAAAAAGAAATTTGGCAAAGAATATAACTACTATTATACTCCTCCTATGTACAAGAATATAAGTACTATGTCCGTCTCCTTCTCTGATCCTGAAAGAGCTTTTATACTTACTCATTGGATTCAATCGCTGCATAAAGGTTCAAGCCAATTCATATAAGCTATTGACGAGGTGGTACAGGACACCTGAGTTTCTTCACAGGCTAATCCCCAGCATCCCTGACCGTTGCTAGAGATGTGAGGAGGCAGTCGGGTCCCTGTCCCATATATGGTGGGACTGTCCTAAAATGTTGCCTTTCTGGTCCGAGATTGAGCTCCTGATTAATAGGATTTGCAAGTCACAGGTCCGGCTAGACGCTAAGTTGATCCTTCTGTGGTGTCCCAATGATACTATCACCCCTCTAAAATTAACCTCCCACTATGCTTTTGACTGCTGCTCGCCTCCTAATCCCGTTCCTATGGAAAAATACCTCCCCTCCGTCCATAGCTATGTGGCAAGACAAAGTAGACCAGCTGTACCGCTTTGAAGAGCTAGCCCATTGGGAATCTAATACGAGACCTGTTTTCCTGAAGCTCTGGTCGCCCTGGACCACATTTAGGAAATTTTGACATGGTTTGGGCTTCTAACACGGCATTTTCCCACTCCCTACCCCTACCTCCCTTTCTATCCCTTGTCTTGTCTTCCCCCTACATTTGAGATTTATATTTTGTTTTCTTTGCTGCAATCACAACATTTATATGCTGGCCCTCCGTGCTGCGCACGGACCTGCCTTCCACATACTGTCTATATTCTGCCGCCAGCTGCGACTGGCCTATACTTTGAGATGTAAGTGCCTTGTGATTCTTTGCTATACTCTCAATAAACAGAGATTTGGTTAAGAATATAAGTACTATAATAGTTCTTTTATGCCTGACTGAGGTCTGATGAGGGTTGGAGATCTGATAAATGTTTTCTTATTTTCTTCCTCTAAATCCTAGGTGCGTCTTATGGTCTGAAGGGTCTTATAAAGCAACACATATGGTATATTTTATGGGGAATTATTTTATTTATTTTTTAGTGCGGAATTAAAACAAAACAAATAAACAGACCAAGGTACCTCCGCCAAGCACAAAAATATATTATATATTCCTTCCCGTTAGTCTATATGCAGATATGTCTCACACTAGATCATAAACTTATCTTCATCTGAAATAAACTTTGAGAGAGCTTAAAGTTACAGTACACCATTAAAGTGGTGCGGTCATCTGAATATGCCATGTAAGGACAGCATATCATCGGGACGTGCCTGTTCTATTAGCCTTGCAGAGGAGGCAGAAGGAAGCAGAGTCCACCCCTCATAACTATGAGCCTAGCATCTGTCAGCAGATTTGTCCCTATGACACCGGCTGACCTGTTACATGTGCGCTCGGCAGCTGAAGACATCTGTGTTGGTCCCATGTCCCTATGTGCCCACATTGGTGAAAAAAATGATGCATTATTTTATATGCAAACAAGCCTCTAGGAGCAATGGGGGCGTTACCATTACACCTAGAGGCTCTTCTCTCTGCAACTGCCGCCCCGTCTCTGCACTTTGATTGACAGGGGCAGGCAGTGAAAACATCATCACACCTGTTCCCGAGTTCTCCTAAAATCAGACTGCAGAGGGTGCAGCAGTTTCAGAGAGAGCAGAGCCTCTGGGTGTAACGGTAACGCCCCCATTGCTCCTAGAGGCTTATTTACATATAATAATGCATAATTTTTTTTCACCAATGCGGGCACATAGGAACATGGGACCAACACAGATGCCTTCATCTGCCGAGCGCACATGTAAAAGGTCAGCCATTGTCAGAGGTACAAAACTGCTGACAGACGCCCTTTAAGATGACAGATTTTCACAATAGAAACAGTCAACAAGCTGCTGCGGACAGATCTGCTATTTGTATCTCCCTATTGAAGGGTGTTGTCTCAATTCAGCAAGTGGCATTTACCGGGTAGAGAAAGTTAATACAGGGCACTTACTAATGTATTGCGATTGTCCATATTGCTTCCTATGCTGGTAGGATTCACATTCCATCCCTTTAACTGCTGCTTGTTTCCACGGTTACAGCCACGGTGTAATCCAGCAGCAGTGGTTGCGTTTGCTCAATATAGGAAAAAGTGGCCAGGACCGCCGGAGTGCACATAGTCCAGCACTTTTTTTCTATAGTGTGCAAGCACGACCACCACCGCTGGATTATAGGGTGGTCGTAACCATGGGAATCGGCAGTGTATCATGTGACGGAAAAATAAATCCAGCAAAGGAGGCAATATGGGAATCACAATCCATTAGCAAGTGCCTTGTATTAACTTACCCTGCATGATGAATGCCTTTTACTGAAGTCAGACTACCCCTTTAAGTACCTTATGTTCAGGACCATCAGGTAATAAGCCAAGCTGCTCTGCTCCGTTGACAAAGGCAACAGACGAAAAAGTGCACAAACTAACTAAATACACTAAAATGCTATAGATTAGTAACAGGAACTAGTTCTAGAAATATCGAAATATAAAACTTCTACTGGCAGGTAGTTTGAGGTCGCCTTCAGTATCTGCGGCGCAGGGCCGCTGCGTACATCTTTGGTGATAGCTTAGAAGATTGCATTTGGTCAGTGTGTTACTTCTAACAGTAAATGGAAAATTAAAGGGGTTGTCCGAGTTATATTTATTGAGGACCTATCCTCAGGATAGGTCATCAATATCAGATCGGCGGGGGTCCGACAACCGGCACCACCGCCAATCAGCTGTTTGAAGAGAAGGCGCGCGCCGTGCCAGCGCTGCCTCCTCTTCATTGTTTACCTGCTCGCTGTCGCATCTGCAGCGGTGAGCCGGTGTAATTACGCACAAACCGTCCCGTTCATTTCAATGGGACGGCTCTGTAGTATACACTTGTATAGGAACGAACCGTTATATTGAAATGAATGGGACGGCTTGGGTGTAATTACACCGGCTCACCGCTGCAGATGTGACGGCAAGCAGGTAAACAATTAAGAGGAGGCAGCGCTGGCACGGCGCGCGCCTTCTCTTCAAACAGCTGATCAGCGGGGGTGCCGGACCCCCGCCGATCTGATATTTATGACCTATTCAATAAATATAACTCGGACAACCCCTTTAATAAAAAAATAAAAATGTATTTCTGGGAAACCAATATGGCCGACATTACAGGAGTAGTCACCCAGCTTTTCCAGGAGTTTGAATGGCAAATCCACTTAGTTATGCGCCAGTTTAAGGGGTTGTCTGGGCGTTATTAGTTATTATAAGTTATTACTATTGATTACCTATCCTTAGGATAGCAGTCCGACACCCCCGCTGATCAGCTGTATCAGAAGAGAGCGCGCGCGCAGTGAGCACATCTTTCCCCCTTCTCTCTTCCGGTTCACCGCAGCGCGGACAGCACGTGCACACTGTGAGCGCTGTCTTCTTATACAAGTGATCGGTGGGGGTGCCGGGTGTCAGATCTCCTGCCGATCTGATATTGATAACCTATCCTGAGGACAGTTCATCAATAGTAAACGCCCGGACAACCCCTTTAATCCCCTTTGCAGAACCAGACAGATTTGCCATTAAAGACGCTAGAAACGATGGGCGAGAAACCTTCTCGAAGCCATATTGGTCGCTACCCAACTCTCCAGAACAGATAAAACTGACGTCTTCAGGACCGATATTTTTGCCTTTCCGTTTCAGCAACGGATTATACATCAGAAGTCCACACCTTTCAGCTTTCGGGTTTCTGCGTCGCTCAGCGGTTCCTGCGCCAAAAGCTTATGGTGAAGTTTATGGTGTTTGCCGATTCCCAGCTTGGGGAGACCCCGGTTTAGACCCTCCAACAGTACGCACGCCTTGCAAAGTCCCTGGCTGGAGATGTAGCCGCAACGTGAGCAGGTTCCTTGCACAGGCATCCGGACATCTTCCTTCACGGACAGGTTTTCTCCGGAATGGATGATGTCAATGATGGCGCTGGGCCTCAAAGCCTCCAGATCTTTCAGGAAAGCCCGGGCGTAGCCCCGATAGGCATTGGGGGAGTAGATGCACTCGGTGGAAAAATAGTCCAGCTTTTTAAAATAGGCGTAAAGCACAATCTCCTTCTCGTAGGCGTATTTCAGAGGCTTACACCGCGGGATGGCACCCTCGCTGCCGGTGGTTATCGCCGTGCATCGTCGTAAACGGGCAATGTCCCCTCGGAGGAAATTCATCAGGACGGTCTCCGCTATGTCGTCAGCATTGTGGCCTGTGAGCATAAGAAACGAACGAAGAGGTAATTCATAAAATAGGTCTGCGATTTAAGGGGGTCGTCTACGGGAGTGGTGATAAGTGGTCTGATAGTGGGGCGGGGGGGTCTGACCGCTGGATCACGAGGACGGAGGCCATATTTGAATGGTGTGAATAGTTGCACATGCATACAGCCACTCCATTTAATGTCTATGGGACTAGAGAGGATAGCCAAGTGCTATAGTGTTTGCATGGAGCAGCACGTGTGACCGATTCATTCCATAAGGACCCCCATTCTCGTGGACGGTAGGGGTTCAATAGTTGGTATTAAACAATCATCACCCATCATGTGGAAAGGCCGTACGTTGTCATGTTGGAACAATCTTTTAAAGGGATTTTCCAGTCTTATAAGATTGATATCTGATCGGCGGGGGCCTGACACCCCGCACACTCATCGATTCTCTAGTGGATGGAGCTGGTTACTCCAGTGGTCCCAGTTGAATGGGAGCAGTGCATTTCTGGCACCAGAGCTATAGCCGACCAGCAGGGGCGTGGTGTGTTGGACCCCCACCAATCGGATATTAATGCCGTATCCTGAGGATAGACCTTCAGAATTAAAGGGGTTGTTCAGGCTTTTACTACTGATCTCCGTCTCTTGTCTCTCTTCCTGTTGCTGCTAGGTCTATGGCAGGGACGCTCAACCTGCGGCCCTCCAGCTGTTGTATAACTACAACTCCCACCATGCCCTGCTGTAGGCTGTCTGGGCATGCTGAAAGTTGTAGTTTTGCAACAGCTGGAGGACCGCAGGATGGGCATCCCTGGTCTATGGCAAAGCAGCAGAAGAGCGAAAGCAGACGGCACATGCACACTGCGCGCGCCGTCTCTTCAAACAGCTGATCGGCGGGGGTGCTGGGTGTCGGACCCCCGCCAATCTGAGGAACGGTCATCAATATTAAAAGCCTGGACAACCCCTTTAAAGTATCAGACAACAACTCCAACTGCGTGTAGTCTGGAGAGGCAGTCTACTGTACTGCACGGTCACAGAAAGCCCCATTTGCGGCACACGTGGTCATCACATGTTTTTATCCTGAGATCCTGTATAGTTTGTTTTCTCTTCTTTTGTATTGTCTGGGTAGAAACAACATAAAACAAGTCTGTGCAGCAAACAGAGGCAGTGTACTGCACAGCAGAGAAAGCTTACTGCATCTAGACATATACCCAAAAGGTGGTCACCAAAACAATAAAATTCAGTAGGCTGCTAGGCAATGACCACACCCTGCCGAATACAAGGGGGTGTTAAAGGGGTTTTCTGACTTTCTTTCCCAACAGCCAGGACCCCTGCCAATCAGCTATTTGAGAAGGTGGAGGTGCTCACAGGAGCGCTGTGGCCTTCTCGCAGCTTAGCCTAGGCCAGTGACATTAGGTTCATCGTTCACGTGGCCTAGACGCCGCTCAATGCATGGAGAGGTGGCAGGCGTGCACATGGTTCTCTCCGTTCACTTCCTATAGGAGGCGCACTTCGCCGCCAAGACAGACCCCCATTTTGGAGACAGGTGCTGTCTCAAAGGTATGACCCACATGAATCAAGCATATCCTGAGGATGGAAGATAGGAATACCCCTTTAAAGAATGGTGCTCTTATTGGAACGCCTTTAACCCTTCAAAAAGTATCCAAATTAAAAACAGAATGCTACTAACCTGTGCATATCTTGTTAACCCCCAGCATCATGGCGCCACGGTCCAGAGCTTGCCTTCTGAATACCCCACAAAACGTACAGTTGTTCTTGAGCCCCACTTGCTTGACGATCTGGTCCATGGTCCAGCCGTACAGATCTTGATAAGACACAATTTTCAGGGGCAGCTCGTACTGCTGTTGGTTCCTTTTCACGGTCTCCAAGGAGTCGTCTCTGTATCCAGAGATCCCTTCGTCCACCGAAATCAGAATGAGCTCCAAGCCATAATTATAGCGTTCATTCAGAACCTTTAGGACGTGGGCGAGGACCGTGGAGTCTTTCCCACCTGAAGCTCCTATGCCAACCTTCTCACCTGGCTGAAAGAGCTTGGCAGATACTATGGTGTGGTGGACCTCCTCCTCGAAAGCATGGAAGAAGCATTCCTTACACACCGAATGACCAGTCTTGGGTCTTCGAAGGACCGCACGTTGTGTCTCACAACTACTGCAATTCACGGGCATCGTAGCAAATCTCTGATACAAAAAGAAGCAAGTCAAGGAATCATCACCCGGAACGGGTACTAGATACTACAATATTTGGAACATAGTGGCTCTACACATGAAAAAGTTGTGTCATCAAGGCAAGCAATGCATCCATGAAAACTGGCCTTCAGATAAAACCTCTTAGCTTGGAAGAACTGTATGAATTGAAATGAGGAGGACATTGGTGGAGGTCCTAAAGGGATTCCAAAAAGAAACTTTTGGCACTGCTCAGAAACATCAAAAACTATGGCTGGCCGAACATTTCAGCAGTACCATCTGACCATTTAACGTGTATGGGAGCCTCCGATTCTTTCTTGGTGACGGATATTAGGGGGAAAAATGGGTCCACCATGTTGGATTTGAACATAGTTGATCCTGTTCTATGCAGGGGAGATAAGCTGCTGCTCGAGGAGCCTGGAAAAGAACAGAGGTGTGTTGCAGCAGATTATCTCCCTCTCTGGTTAGAAAGTGTACAATCACCTCAACATTCGTAACAATGCATTTCATAGACTTGAAACTGCAGGTATATAAAACAAACAATGGTGGGCCTGAAACGCGTTGTAAGAGCTTTTTTTTGTTTTGTTCCCCAAGCTATGATTACTAAAGATTTCTACATTCACTGAGTAAAACAGGTGTCTCTTTATGTTCCTAGGCCCCAATGTAAACTCTGTAAAATCAGCTACCATTTATAATATTGATGACTTCTGAAGTGACAATAGGGGCCCCTAAGACACCAGGGCCTGGTTGAAATGTGTGACCACAGATATAGGCAAATACATGACACATTGTGGTTGGCAGCAAACAAGGAAACCTTAGTAAACTGTATGCATGAAACATTGGATCATATAAGATTGACTACCTAGACCCTCGGCGATTGCTGGGACAGAGGATTTCCATCTCTGTTCAGCAGAGCAGTGGTGGCGAGAAGTTAAAGTATCTCTCACATTTTTGTAAATATTTTATTCTATCTTTGCATGGGACAACACAGAAGATTGGACATATTGATACAATGTAAAGCAGTCAGTATATGGCCTGTATAACAGTGTAAATTGGGCGTGCCCTCAAAAGAACTTAGCACACAGTCATTAATGTCTAAACCGCTGGCAACAAAAGTGAGTACACCCTTAAGTCAAAATAGCCAATTAGTGCCCAATAAGCCATTTTCCCTCCCCGGTGTCATGTGACTCGTTAGTGTTACAAGGTCTCAGGTGTGAATGGGGAGCAGGTGTGAATGTTACATTTGGTGTTATCGCTCTCACTCTCTCATACTGGTCACTGGAAGTTCCACATGGCTCCTCATGGAAAAGAGCTCTGAGGTTCTGAAAAAAAAAAAAAAAAAAAAGAATTGTTGCTCTACATCAAGATGGCCGAGGCTATAAGAAGATGGTCAACACCCTGAACCTGAGCTGCAGCACGGTGGCCAAGACCATACAGCGGTTTAAAAAGACAGGTTCCATTCAGAACAGGCCTCACAATGGTCGACCAAAGAAGTTAAGTGCACGTTCTCAGCACCATATCCAGAGGTTGTACGAGTTCTGCCAGCATTGCTGCAGAGGTTACAGGGGTGGGGGTCAGCCTGTCAGTGCTCAGACCATAGGCCGCACACTACATCACATTGGTCTGCATGGCTGTTGTCCCAGAAGGAAGCCTCTGCTAAAGATGATGCACAAGAAAGCCGGCAAACAGTTTGCTAAGGACAAGTAGACTAAGGACATGGATTACTGGAACCATGTCCTGTGGTCCGACGAGACCAAGATAAACTTATTTGGTTAAGATGGTATCAAGCGTGTGTGGCGGCAACCAGATGAGAAACACAAAGACAAGTGTATAAAAAAAGTTAGCACCACTCCTTTGTTAAAAGGTACAACGAGCCACTATTACCTTTGCTTTTTCTACAAACACAAGTGTGTCCTGCCTAGAGTCAAGCATGGTGGTGGGAGTGTCATGGTTTGGGGCTGCATGAGTTCTGCCGGCTGTGGGGAGCTACAGTTCATTGAGGGAACCATGAATGCCAACATGTGCTGTAACATACTGAAGAGCATGATCACCTACCTTCAGAAACTGGGCTCGTATCCTCAACAAAAAAGAAAGAATTTATAACCATTGACCATCCCACCACCCCAATTTATCATCTCCCAAAAGTACACAAAGACGCAAAAAATCCTCCGGGCAGACCAATCATTTTGGGCATCAACTCGAACTAGTAACCTTTCACATTCTGTAGACCTCTTCCTTCAAAAACACATCACCAATCTCCGCTCCTATCTTAGAGATTCCTCCCAACTCATAACACTGCTAAAAGACATCAGTTGGGATCCCTCATACCTGTGGCTTACACTGGATGTCGCCCTCCTTATATTCAAACATCCCGCACGAGGCAGGCATCAGTACATCCAGTCACTACCTCGATACTGATGACCAACTTTCTCCAAAGCACATGATTTTCATCACGGACGCAATTCTGTTCATCTTGACGCATGACATCTTCATATTTGAAAACAGTATCTATAGACAGTGCAAGGGGACCGCGATGGGCACGGGATTCGCGCCAAGCTTCGCGAATCTCTACATGGGACGATTTGAAGAATTCATCTATAGCGATCATGAGTGGAAGGACATGATCGTGTTCTATAAACGCTACATTGATGATCTCATCATCATCTGGAAAGGTAGCAGTAAGGAAGCTGAAGCATTCATTACCCACCTCAACGCCAATACCTGGAATCTCACATTTACAGCCAACAGTTCAACATCATTAGAATACCTGGACCTTCTCCTGTATTCAAGCGACAAAACCATTCTAACCAAAACCCTTTTCAAAAAGGTAGACGGGAACAACTATTTGGATTACAGAAGCGCACACTACAAAAAAAATGGAAAAATAATATACCATTCAGCCAATTTAGACGAATACGGAGAAACTGTTCAACCGCGACTGACTACCACACAGAGCAAAATATTACATAGCAGATTCTTAACCCCTTAAGGACCCATGACGTATGGGTACGTCATGGGTCCAGTCCCTAAGGATGGCGCCAGCCAGCCATAGCTGACCCCCGCGGCTAATGATCGCGGTCGGCAGCGATGCCGATCGCGAACATTTAACCCCGCAGATGCCGTGGTCAATCCTGACCATGGCATCTGCACGCGCTAAAACTGAAAGTAAAACTTTCGGCAGCGCTCCGGCTCCCCCTAGTGGTGATCAGGGGAATTGCAGTGCTGGATGTAATAGCCTCGAACTCAATGAACTTGTTAGCAATAGGGCTTCATAGGAAAGTAGTAAAATCCTCAAACTCCAATACAAGTGTATTGGAGTTTATGATAGAAGCAATCAGATGACTGCTTTATATAGGTCCCTATGGGATCTATATAAAAGTGTAAAAAAAAAAAAAAAAAAAAAAAAACATCATGGATGTCATAGTGTGCGAAAACGCCCGTAGTATAAAAATATATTCCCCGTACGGTAAACAGAAAAACGGAAAAAAGCGCCCAAATGGCCGATACGCCGTTTTTGGACACTTCATTTCCTCAAAAATTTTTTTTAAAAAAAAGCGATCAAAAAGTGCTACACACCCCATAATGGTATCAACTAAAAGTTTAGATCGCCACGCAAAAAATAAGCAAAGACATACACCTAATTACAAAAAAAAAAGTTATAGGGGTCAAAATATGGCGACAAAAAAAAAAAAAAAAAAAAAACACTTTCCCACTTTTGAATTTTATTCACTATCAAAACGCAAGAAAAACTATACATATTGGATATCGCCGGATTCGTACTGACCTGTAGAATAAAACTAAATGGTCAGTTTTATCGTACAACAAACGTCGTAATTTAAAAACCCGTAAAAATTGTGGTGGAATTGCTTCTTTTTTTGCAATTTCACCCCATTTTATCCCGCTTCCCACTACTTGCCGCAAGGCCGAATCTGGAATTATTGCCCATTGAAGGGCGTTGATCCGGATCCGGCCTTTAGCTAAACGTCGTTTCGGCGCATGGCCGGATCCGACATTTAGCTTTTTCTGAATGGTTACCATGGCAGCCAGGACGCTAAAGTCCTGGTTGCCATGGTAAAGTGTAGTGGGGAGCGGAGGAGCAGTATACTTACTGCCCGCGCGGCTCCCGGAAAGCTCCAGTGACGTCAGGGCGCCCCACGCGCATGGAACACGTGATCCATGCGCGTGGGGCGCTCTGACGTCATTCTGAAGCGCCCCGGGAGCCGCACGGACTGTAAGTATACCGCTCCCCACTACTACTATGGCAACCAGGACTTTAATAGCGTCCCGGCTGCCATAGTAACACTGAAAGCATTTCGAAGACTGATCAGGATCCTGATCAGTCTTCTAACGCTTTCAGGCGACTTGCGTTCTGACGGATCCGGCGGGACGGAAGTGCCTGCCGGATACTCAGAACGCAAGTGTGAAAGAGGCCTTAGAGAACAAATGTTTTTGAGCCCGATCCCATTTCTATTGACAGCCACCTGTCCCTTATACAGGTCCATATGCAAGTGGCCACCGACCCAGTAATACAATACATCTCCTCCTCCAACCATTCCACATACTATAAATATATACACATATAAATTATTCTTAAATTTTTTTTGTTATATATATTATCATTATTTTTTTTTTTTATCATATATTATCTTTCATAATTGACACAGTTTTTCCTGACTCGCCTCTGGTAAAGGTAACAATATTAACAGCTATCTTTTCAACACCATTATTTTTCCCACTGCTCTGCAATAACCCCAAAAATCGCTTCGACCCCACAGCTTTGTATTACAGTGCCAGTAACAGCGAGCGGGCACCAGCAATCGAGCCGCTAAAAATCCAGCTGCACTAGCGACTGCAGCATACCAGGTAGCATCCCCCACCTCATACCGGGTCCGCATCCATCCATGGCTATTTGTTCCAACCACGTAAATAATACACTCGCATCAACATACGACGCTGCGATCTACTACAAATCCACTAGTTATGCCCGGTCACAGTCCGTGGCTCTATTAAGTTATGCTACTATTAATTTACTCATTTTTTATGTATTTCTCTACCTACCAAGTGATATTCACATTCTCAGAATCATAAAATATAATTACATATGAAACGACCGATATTTTTATCCATTTTTTAATAAAATCAGTTGTAGCCCACCTCAGATCTACGTCATTTTATAGGATGACATGAAAACCGACTCTTTATCCATTGGTGGCGATTTTGCGAACAAAGGTATTAACTGTACGCCCAGGAATTTATGTCTTTGATGCCCCATTCTAAGCAGCCATCATCTGATTTTAGTTTATTAGTATTCTTCTCTCTACACTCAGCCCTCTGAACGCAGCACTTTCTACTCCATCTTCATGTCATGACGCATCCACTTTTATCATATCCTCGCTTTTTTTCCCTCCATCTAAGTAAAAACTGTACTTTTACATACGTTTTTTACTGTATGTTTCCTTGATAAAGGGGTCATGCGTACCCCGAAACGCGTTGTCTCTCAATAAACTTGTACATTCCAAATCCAGTTGTGACTTGCGCCTCGCGTCCACCAGATCACCGAAATCGTGACGAGCTTCGATACCAGTTCAGAAACTGGGCGGCGGGGCAGTATTCCACATGATAACGACCCCAAACACACCTCCAAGACGACCACGGCCTTGCTAAAGGTGCTGGACTGGCCAAGCATGGCTCCAGACCTAAACCCTATTGATCATCTGTGGGGCATCCTCAAACGGAAGGTGGAGGAGGACGGAAGGTCTGTAACATCCACCAGCTCCGTGATGTCGTCATGGAAGAGGATTCCAGTGGAACCTGTAAACTCCATGCCCAAGAACAAGAATGCTCAACCTGCGGCCCTCCAGCTGTTATAAAACTACAACTCCCACAATGCCCTGCTGTAGGCTGTCCGAGACTAATGGGAGTTGTAGTTTTGCAACAGCAGGAGGGCCGCAGGTTGAGCATGCCTGCCCAAGAGAGTTAAGGCAGTGCTGGAAAACAATGGTGGCCACACAAAATATTCACAATTTGGCCATTTTGTACTCACTTTTGTTGCCTGTGGTTTAGACATTAGTGGGTGTGTGTTGAGTTATTTTGAGGGCACGCCCAATTTACACTGTTATACAAGCTGCACACTGATTACATTGTATCAACGTGTCACGTCTTCAGTGTTGTCTCATGAAAAGTCATAAAATATTTACAAAAATGTGAGGGGTGTACTGACTTCTGTGATATACTGTATATCTGCCGGCCCTTACTCCATGTAACCTCTGCTTGATGACCCCAGCGATCAGAGGTAGGTCCCACAGGTCGGACCCCGGTCGATCTAACATTTCTTAACTACCCTGTGAATAGGAGGACAAAGGTTATCAGTAAGACTCCTCCAGTCTGTACACAGAAGGGAAGGACTCCCATCATTCTCATCATAGCGACACCAGAAGGTTTGATCTGCGGGGGTCCAGGCAGAACTGCTGTGTCCCCTCAGATCGGCTCTTCTCAGGCTCTATGGACCTTCTCTGAATCTGGAACCCCCCACCCCCCTCGCAGAGCAGAAACGAAGGGGGCACGATGACTCAGACCTCCCGCGATCAGAACTTCAGAGGCGTCGCTGACATGTCCGACGTGTGTGGGGATGATAGGGGTACTCTACTCAACGTATTAGGAAAAGTTCTGTAACTTTCCGATAGACTTCAGGCTTCAGTTTCTGGCCATTGTCGAGATTTGTGCTCACTGTCCGAGGATGGGAGTGTGATCACGGCTCTATCGGGAGACTCCGTCCTGTTGGCCGCATACAGCGCGACTCTTCCCGTTAAAGGGCTATTACTTACCAGAAGGTGAAACTGGTCGGCGGCTGTAGATCAGTGCTCGTCTGCAGTCTGGTGGTATCTCTGGTATCTTCGTATGTGCCCCCTAGAAGCAACGAGGGCGGTGCTCTTGCACCCAGCGGCTCTGCTCCATGTCTGCTATGTCGACAGGCCAGGCAATGAAAACATAATCACACGTGGCACTGAAGTCTCGCAGGACATGCGCAGTAAAGGGATGGAGACCGCCGGGTAATCTCTATCCCTATACTGTGCACGTGCCAAATGTGCTCCCGTGAGACTTCAGGCCTAGGTGTGAACATGTCTCATACCGTCCGGCCTGTCTGTCACAGCAGACAGGGAGCGGAGCTGCTGGGTGCAACGGCCCCACCCTTGTTGCACATAGAGGATAATTTGCATATTATAAAACCTTTATTCTACAGATTTCCAGCACATATGGAAATACCAGAGACACCAAACTCTCCAGAAAAGCACCAACCTACAGCAGCCGCCCATTTCACCTACTTAACCCTTTAAGGACACCGCAGCCGGTGTAGACCCCTTTATTATAAGTGAATGGCGCTGTCAGTTTCGTTCTCCCGCTAATAAGAAGGAACAGAAAATTTGATGGAAGTGTGATCAGAGTCCAACCGTGGAGTAGGCTCCTGGTGTGGCTCAGGACAGAGGTCTAATATACTGCAGGGTCCTGTTCACATCTGGGTTGGGGGCTCCATTGCAAATCCTGTCAAATTTGATGTAAAAAAAAGGCCGGACAAAAAGATGGAACTCAACAGACCCCATTATAAGTCATTGGGGGCACAGGTGCCCGTTATAGGATGGATTTTTTTGTAAATGTTCCCACCATTTGACAGCAAGCAGAGATATTGACAATGGAATAAAAACACAACTATATATTAGAAGTAGGCCGCAAAATCTGAGCGTGCTACAAGGAGATCAGACATGCGAGGAACTTCTCATGACATTGAAAATTCAACTGCGAATTTCACACTCGAGGCAATGCAAGTTCTGTACGTTCATGGTGTTCAACTGAAGGGCAGGGAAGGGGTTAAACATGGAAGTCTACGTCTGGCTTTACATAAGCTTGAAGTGACCATTGTGAGATCCCATTATCAGGTCTCCCATGAAAGTCCACAAAATCAGGACTTATCTCATATATGGGTCGAGGATCAACGTGGGACAGAAGATTGTGAAGAACCAGAAGGAAGAGCAGAGAAGGGACCCAAACCGCCCAGGCGCACGTCTCTGGCGGCTCCGCTTTTTAAGAGTTTGAAAACCTGGGGGTGACAGGTGGAGAAATGCGTCTCCAGCGCCAGGTCCCGCACGTTCTGGCTCCGTTCTCCTGACAACACTAAGGCGTGGCACACTTCACAAAACATGTGCACGCTGCCAAGAAGGCGGTCCCGTAAAGCCTGGCGGTACGTGGAAGACACGTGACCACTTTGGTTCTGCTTGTCGGACTGGGAGCTAGAGGTGGTAGATGGTCCGGATGAAGTCGCCGGAGCCGTCGTGGCTTGACGTTTGGGCTTGTCTTCATCGTCATCCGAGGATGAAGGGGAAATGCCGGGTCTTTTAGTAGGTACCCGGGAGTGAAGGCTGCCACTTCCACCGGCAAATTCTGAAGAAAGAGTAGCAGTCGTCATATTGGGGCCACAATAACCTGATGCCACAGCTTGCTCATAAACTTCTTGCCTGGTCATGCCATGCCGCCTCTCGAGGTGAGTAAAGAGACAGGTGGTGCCAACTTTGCCTGGATTGATCCCCCTTCGAACTTGGGCTCGACAGAGCGTACAGGTCACGACAAGCTCACGCTGTATGTTGGAGGATCCACCAGGGACCCCAAAGAAGCACCAGGCAGGAGAACCAAAGGCACAGGGGCCAGTGGTCACTCGCTCATTGTCCACCGTAGGGGTAGAAGAGAGAGACTGACCCTCCTCTGAAGGATGGCCCCCACCTGTGCCTATGCCATACGAAGAAGTGTTAGGCTCTATCTTGCTTTCTATCACTGCTTCTGCGCCAGAGTTGCTACTAGTCTGGGCAAGGCAAGCGGTGGTGTCGGCATATCCCTCCACCAATGGAATCAGTGACATGGTGGGTGCCAAAAACTGGGGGGTAGCCCAGGGAGAATGAGAGGGCGGCTATTCGTAGAACCTCTGGCACCATCCGCAGAAGATCAGACTGTATGGCTACTGGTAAGATCTCCAGAACCTCTGGCCCAACCGCTTCAAGATGTCACTTGATGGATCTCCTGACAGCACCGACGCTCTGCCAGGCGGAGGTTTTCACCCTGTAATAGAAGCAACAAGATCTTCAGTGCCTTCCACGGGTACTCCAAAGAGCGCAGCTCTAGAACGGCAGACAAGAACCCTGCCCCTACCGCCCCAAATCTCATACTGATGGGGTGATCCAGGCTGAAGAGACACGATTGGATGTCCACAACCCTACCGAGCCAAGACCTGCGCCAGACCCAGCGCTAGCTTACCAAGAAGGCTTCCAAGTAGAGAACGTCATCAGCCCCAAGGCGTCATATGAGGAGCGACCTGATCGACGCGTCACTACAATAGTCTCCAGGACCGAACGCTTTGCATTGCCCCAAGTAAGAAATTCGATGCCAATTTTTAGCCATTTAGAGACCTAGAAACGTTCTTACGCAAATCTGATCCGTTCTATAGTTTAGTCGTGATGAGCTGATATGGCGGCCATTACTTGGCTATTTTCGGAAGACCCACACATGCGGCTGTGCGATAGGTGCGGGTTTCAGAGGTGGTCCATAGCTCCTATTTCACAGTCCATGAAGTCCAGGCCACCTCTGGCTCCTGCCTCCAGGTGGGACCAGGTTCGGGGGACCCCAACTACGACAACCTTCAGCACTCCAGCTGTTGTGAAACTACAACTCCCAGCATGCTCCTTTCAGAGAAGAGCCGAGCAAGCGTGCATGATGGGAGATGTAGTTTGACAACACCTGGAGTGCCGGAGGTTGCCGACCCCTGTCCTAGGGTATCCAGACTGGAATACCCCTTTAATCCCCACTCAACGGATCTAAAAACTGTCCGTGTTTCCAAGTGACATAAGAATTAGAAATAAGAAATAGAATTCAGGGGATAAATAACGGATTGCCGGGGGATCCGACTGCAGGGAGCCCCACCGATCCCAATCTGATGGAGCGGTGGGTCGAGCATGCTCCCTGCCCGTCTAGGGAGAATGAATGGAGCGGAACAGTGCATGCACGACCTGCTGCTCCATCAGAGCGGGGAGATGGGGCCCCAGAGGTCGGAACCCCACCGATCAGCTACTTATCAATTGGGACAGGGGATAACCCTTATTACAGGCCCCTCAGCGTACAGTAGGTGCCCCTTTATTCTACTGATCGGTGGAGCGAAGCCCAAGGAACTGTTTTTCAAGGACAGGAAGCACTTAAAGGGGTCCTCCAGTTGAAACAATTTTTTGACAGCACACCTTTCCCCCGCCGGAGCTGCACTTACCTGCTCGGTGTCCAGTTGCGCTCCTCGCTCGTCCACTTCCAGTGTGGACGGAAGCCGTGTGCCGCTGCAACCGATGACTGGCCGCCGCAGCAGCCGCCACTGGGTCACATGACGCTCGGAGGACATTTCAGTCGTTGGTTGCAGCAGTACACGCGACACGCAGGGAACACGGCGAAACGGAGGAGCCAGAACCGAGCAGGTAAGTAGGTCTCCCTCTAACGGTCCGGCACAGCGAAGGGGACTACCATAGTAGTTCCAGAGCTGGACAAGCCCTTTAAATGGGTACATACCCTTAGGTCATCCCCACCAGATGGTAATATGGACACATCTGTGCCGGCTGCAGGTCTAATAATCAGAACCATCATACAGAGCCACAATTCTGTTAGTTCTGATGATCAGAACTCCAATAATAACCCCAGAGATGGGGGTGATCAGCCCCGGAGCCCCTTATGCTGCCCCTCACCTAAACTGTCTTCTCTACAGCCGCTTCTGTCCACACAGCTCACCCCAGGCACGTTTATTCTCCGGTTCAGCCCTAAATTCCCTTGAAAACTACAACTCCCGACGCGCCTTGCACAGCATCTTCCATTCAGCGGCACGTACGTGGAATTCTGGGAAACGTAGTGCGCAGTACCTGGGAGTTGACGTTAGTGACGTCACGACCACGTGACGCTGGTAAAAAGCAGAGAGACGCGGAGACGGACATTTTCATGAAGATCAATATAAGGAGGAAGATGCGGTTGGCGCACGTAAAATGGCGTCCAAGGTGAAGACAAACTTTGGGAAAAAGCCAATTCCCTCGCGTAAAGGATTATAGGCTTCCATGGAATTGGCAGACTTTGAGTGTAATTCAGCCTTCGGCCACGGGAGGGCAGTGCAGGACCGGGTAAAAAGCATTGATTTTTGCAAGTAACATTTTAATTCCTTCTCTCTTTTATTCTAAGATCACTGCTTGCTGTTTTTGAATGGAGACATTCAAGGTTAACTTTGAGAGGTTGAAATCGTGATCCTAATCTGATACTTCTCACATTTTACATGTGTAAGATGGTGAAGCCCTCACCACCCTTCAGATTGAGTAAAAGGTACCAAAGAGACGTACCACAGCGGAATTGGGGATGTAAAATTACCCTCACTTGTACTAACACATTGTAGCAAACCATCAGCACAGCACACAGATATTTGTGCTACCGTCTAAGGAGAATCATCTAGACTGAATACAATTACAACAAATCCTCAGCTATAAGAAGTAAAGATCAGAACAGGTTTTTAGCTTCTGGAGGTGACCGTGAATGTTCCCATTCCCTGACAGCAAACAGAGATATGGAGCAACAATGTATATCAGAAAGCTGTATGTCGGGGTAATGGGGACCATAGCCATCCATGAGGACTCCCACCGATTCCTGTATGCACGGTGAGACCACAATTTAAAGGGGTTGTCCAGGATTAGAAAGAAAATGGCGTCTTTCTTCCAGAAATAGCACCCCTCCTGACCACAGGTTGTGTGTGGTATTACAGCGCAGCCTCATTCAGTTCAATGAAGCGGAGCTGCAGTAACGGAAAAAACCCGTGCACGGGGGTGGTGCTGTTTTGTGGAAGAAAGCAGCCATGTTTTTTCTAATTCTAGACAACCTCTTTAAGCGGCCCCCAAATCAATCCTTTAGAGGGGCCTCTAATCTTTACTGCTAGGTGAGGTGACACTTGAGAGTCCTACCATACAGTAATATCCAGGAGAGCGCTTTCAGCTGTGAAGCTGTTAATGTCGCTGTCACACCCAAACCACATCCTGAAACGTTGAAGTGCGAGGATTAGACGATGACGCCGCCGCCATGTAATCCAGGAAGATGCTAATGGCTCCGTTATGTACAGGCCATTAAACTGTCTCCATGTTCTGGGGATCGCTTGGGTCTGGATACAGGGGGAGTCTGATCTGGGGTCTGTATACAGGGGGAGTCTGATCTGGGGTCTGTATACAGGGGAAGTCTGATCTGGGGTCTGGATACAGGTAGAGTCTGGGGTCTGTATACAGGGGAGTCTGATCTGGGGTCTGTATATAGGGGGAAGTCTGATCTGGGGTAAGTATACAGGGGAGTCTGATCTGGGGTAAGTATACAGGGGAGTCTGATCTGGGGTCTGTATATAGGGGGAAGTCTGATCTGGGGTAAGTATACAGGGGAGTCTGATCTGGGGTAAGTATACAGGGGAGTCTGATCTGGGGTCTCTCTACAGGGGAGTCTGGGGTCTGTATACAGGGGAGTCTGATCTGGGGTAAGTATACAAGGGAATCTGATCTGGGGTAAGTATACAGGGGAGTCTGATCTGGGGTCTGTCTACAGGGGAGTCTGGCTGGGGTCTGTATATGGGGGAAGTCTGATCTGGGGTCTGTATACAGGGGGAGTCTTATCTGGGGTCTGTATACAGGGGGAGTCTGGCTGGGGTCTGTATATAGGGGGAGTCTGATCTGGGGTCTGTATACAGGGGAGTCTGATCTGGGATCTGTATACAGGGGAGTCTGATCTGGGGTCTGTATGCAGGGAGAGTCTGATCTGGGGTCTGTATACAGGGAGAGTCTGGCTGGGGTCTGTATATAGGGGGAGTCTGATCAGGGGTAAGTATACAGGGGAGTCTGATCTGGGGTCTGTATATAGGGGGAGTCTGATCTGGGATCTGTATACAGGGGGAGTCTGGCTGGGGTCTGTATACAGGGGGAGTCTGATCTGGGGTCTGTATGCAGGGAGAGTCTGATCTGGGGTCTGTATACAGGGGGAGTCTGGCTGGGGTCTGTATACAAGGGGAGTGTGGCTGGGGTCTGTATATAGGGGAGTCTGATCTGGGGTCTGTATATAGGGGGAGTCTGATCTGGGATCTGTATACAGGGGGAGTCTGATCTGGGGTGTGTATACAGGGGAGTCTGATCTGGGGTGTGTATACAGGGGAGTCTGATCTGGGGTCTGTATACAGGGAGAGTCTGATCTGGAGTCTGTATACAGGGGGAGTCTGATCTGGGGTCTGTATACAGGGGAGTATGGCTGGGGTCTGTATACAGGGCAGTCTGATCTGGGATCTATATAAACAGGAGTTTGGTCTGGGATCTGTTAATGGGGGGTTCTGGTCAGGGTTGCACCACCAATGAGGCGATCGCCTCAGGCAGCACTAGGTAGGGGCAAGAGGAGGACAGCCGAAGGGCCATGGGCTGTAGGGAAGGGGTTAGGTTAAGAAATTGTCATTGGGAAGGGGGGTGGGGGGTGGGCGCCGTGCCAGTTTTCGCCTCAGGCAGAAGAAAGGCTAGGAGCACCCCTGGTTCTGGTCTGTACACAAGGGTGGTCTAATCTTGGTATACAGGGGGTTCTGTCTAGGGTCTGTCAATTGGGGGTCTGGTCTGGGGACTGCATACATGGGGGGTCTGTATTACACAGCGGAATTGGGGATGTAAAATTACCCTCACTTGCACACACATTGTAGCAAACCATCAGCACAGCACACAGGGGTGGTGCTGTTTTGTGGAAGAAAGCAGCCATGTTTTTTCTAATTCTGGACAACCCCTTTAAGCGGCCCCCAAATCAATCCTTTAGAGGGGCCTCTAATCTTTACTGCTAGGTGAGGTGACACTTGAGAGTCCAGCCATACAGTAATATCTAGGAGAGTGCTTTCAGCTGTGAAGCTGTTAATGTCACCGTCACACCCAAACCACATCCTGAAACGTTGAAGTGTGAGGATTAGACGATGACGCCGCCGCCGCCATGTAATGACTTCAAGGAAGATGCTAATGGCTCCGTTATGTACAGGCCATTACACTGTCTCCATGTTCTGGGAATCGCTTGGGTCTGGATACAGGGGAGTCTGATCTGGGGTCTTTATATAGGGGGAGTCTGATCTGGAGTCTGTATACAGGGGGAGTCTGATCTGGGGTCTGTATACAGAGGAGTCTGATCTGGGGTCTGTATACAAGTAGATTCTGGGGTCTGTATACAGGGGAGTTTGGCTGGGGTCTGTATATAGGGGAGTCTGTATACAGGGGAGTCTGATCTGGGGTCTGTATTTAGGAGGAGTCTGATCTGGGGTCTGTATACAGGGGGAGTCTGATCTGGGGTCTGGATACAGAGGAGTCTGATCTGGGGTCTGTATACGGGGGGGAGTCTGATCTGGGGTCTGTATAGAGGTCAAGTCTGGGGTCTGTATACAGGGGAGTCTGTCTGGGGTCTGTATACAGGGGAGTCTGATCTGGGGTCTGTATACAGGGGAGTCTGATCTGGGGTCTGTATACAGGGGAGTCTAGCTGGGGTCTGTATATAGGGGGAGTCTGATCTGGGGTCTGTATACAGGGGAGTCTGGCTGGGGTCTGTATACAGAGGAGTCTGATCTGGGGTCTGTATACATGGGAGTCTGATCTGGGGTCTGTATACATGGGTGTCTGATCTGGGGTCTGTATACAGGGGAGTCTGATCTGGGGTCTGTATACATGGGAGTCTGATCTGGGGTCTGTATACAGGGGAGTCTGATCTGGGGTCTGTATACAGGGGAGTCTGGGGTCAGTATACAGGGTAGTCTAGCTGGGGTCTGTATACAGGAGAGTCTGATCTGGGATCTGGATACAGAGGAGTCTGATCTGGGGTCTGTATACAGGGGGAGTCTGATCTGGGGTCTGTATACAGGTCAAGTCTGGGGTCTGTATACAGGGGAGTCTGGCTGGGGTCTGTATTTAGGAGGAGTCTGATCTGGGGTCTGTATACAGGGGGAGTCTGATCTGGGGTCTGGATACAGAGAAGTCTGATCTGGGGTCTGTATACAGGGGGAGTCTGATCTGCGGTCTGTATACAGGTCAAGTCTGGGGTCTGTATACAGGGGAGTCTGGCTGGGGTCTGTATACAGGGGAGTCTGATCTGGCGTCTGTATGCAGGGGAGTCTGATCTGGGGTCTGTATACAGGGGAGTCTAGCTGGGGTCTGTATATAGGGGGAGTCTGATCTGGGGTCTGTATACAGGGGAGTCTGGCTGGGGTCTGTATACAGGGGAGTCTGGCTGGGGTCTGTATACAGAGGAGTCTGATCTGGGGTCTGTATACATGGGAGTCTGATCTGGGGTCAGTATACAGGGGAGTCTGATCTGGGGTCTGTATACAGGGGAGTCTGGGGTCAGTATACAGGGTAGTCTGGCTGGGGTCTGTATACAGGGGAGTCTGATCTGGGGTTTATATACACAGGAGTTTGGTCTGGGATCTGTTAATGGGGGGTTCTGGTCAGAAGTGCACCACCAATGAGGCGATCGCCTCAGGCAGCACTAGGTAGGGGCAAGAGGAGGACAAGGGGAGTGTGGCTGGGGTCTGTATACAGGGGGAGTCTGATCTGGGGTCTGTATACATGGCAGTCTTATCTGGGGTCTGTATACAGGGGAGTCTGATCTGGGGTCTGTATACAGGGGAGTCTGGGGTCTGTATTCAGGGAGAGTCTGATCTGGAGTCTGTATATAGGGGAGTCTGATCTGGGGTCTCTATACAGGGGAGTCTGGCTGGGGTCTGTATACAGGGGAGTCTGGGGTCAGTATACAGGGTAGTCTGGCTGGGGTCTGTATACAGGGAGAGTCTGATCTGGAGTCTGATCTGGGGTCTGTATACAGGGGGAGTCTGATCTGGGGTCTGTATACAGGGGAGTATGGCTGGGGTCTGTATACAGGGCAGTCTGATCTGGGTTCTATATACACAGGAGTTTGGTCTGGGATCTGTTAATGGGGGGTTCTGGTCAGGGTTGCACCACCAATGAGGTGATCGCCTCAGGCAGCACTAGGTAGGGGCAAGAGGAGGACAGCCGAAGGGCCATGGGCTGTAGGGAAGGGGTTAGGTTAAGAAATTGTCATTGGGAAGGGGGGTGGGGGGGTGGGCGCCGTTCCAGTTTTCGCCTCAGGCAGCAGAAAGGCTAGGAGCACCCCTGGTTCTGGTCTGTACACAAGGGTGGTCTGATCTTGGTATACAGCGGGTTCTGTCTAGGGTCTGTTAATTGGGGGGTCTGGTCTGGGGACTGCATACACGGGGGGTCTGTATTACACAGCGGAATTGGGGATGTAATATTACCCTCACTTGCACTGACACATTGTAGCAAACCATCAGCACAGCACACAGATATTTGTGCTACCGTCTAAGGAGAATCATCTAGACTGAATACAATTACAACAAATCCTCAGCTATAAGAAGTAAAGATCAGAACAGGTTTTTAGCTTCTGGAGGTGACCGTGAATGTTCCCATTCCCTGACAGCAAACAGAGATATGGAGCAACAATGTATATCAGAAAGCTGTATGTCGGGGTAATGGGGACCATAGCCATCCATGAGGACTCCCACCGATTCCTGTATGCACGGTTAGACCACAATTTAAAGGGGTTGTCCAGGATTAGAAAAAAAATGGCTTCTTTCTTCCAGAAATAGCACCCCTCCTGACCACAGGTTGTGTGTGGTATTACAGCGCAGCCTCATTCAGTTCAATGAAGCGGAGCTGCAGTAACGGACACAACCCATGCACGGGGGTGGTGCTGTCTTGTGGAAAAAAGCAGCCATGTTTTTTCTAATTCTGGGCAACCCCTTTAAGCGGCCCCCAAATCAATCCTTTAGAGGGGCCTCTAATCTTTACTGCTAGGTGAGGTGACACTTGAGAGTCCTACCATACAGTAATATCCAGGAGAGCGCTTTCAGCTGTGAAGCTGTTAATGTCGCTGTCACACCCAAACCACATCCTGAAACGTTGAAGTGCGAGGATTAGACGATGACGCCGCCGCCATGTAATCCAGGAAGATGCTAATGGCTCCGTTATGTACAGGCCATTAAACTGTCTCCATGTTCTGGGAATCGCTTGGGTCTGTATACAGGGGAGTCTGATTTGGGGTCTGTATACAGGGGGAGTCTGATCTGGGGTCTGTATACAGGGGGAGTCTGATCTGGGGTCTGTATGCAGGTAGAGTCTGGGGTCTGTATACAGGGGAGTCTGATCTGGGGTCTGGATACAGGGGAGTCTGATCTGGGGTCTATATACAGGGGGAGTCTTATCTGGGGTCTGTATACAGGGGGAGTCTGGTGTCTGTATACAGGGGAGTCTGACTGGGGTCGGTATATAGGGGGAGTCTGATCTGGGGTCTGTATACAGGGGAGTCTGACTGGGGTCGGTATATAGGGGGAGTCTGATCTGGGGTCTGTATACAGGGGGAGTCTGATCTGGGGTCTGTATAGAGGGAGAGTCTGATCTGGGGTCTGTATATAGGGGAAGTCTGATCTGGGGTCTGTATACAGGGAGAGTCTGGCTGGGGTCTGTATACAAGGGGAGTGTAGCTGGGATCTGTATACAGGGGGAGTCTGATCTGGGGCCTGTATACAGGGCAGTCTGATCTGGGGTCTGTATACAGAGGGAGTCTGGGATCAGTATACAGGGGAGTCTGGCTGGGGTCTTTATACAGGGAGAGTCTGATCTGGAGTCTGTATACAGGGGAGTCTGATCTGGCGTCTGTATACAGGGGAGTCTGGCTGGGGTCTATATATAGGAGAGTCTGATCTGGGGTCAGTATACAGGGGAGTCTGGCTGGGGTCTATATATAGGGGAGTCTGATCTGGGGTCTATATACATGGGAGTTCGGTCTGGGATCTGTTAATGGGGGGTTCTGGTCAGGGGTGCACCACCAATGAGGCGATCGCCTCAGGCAGCACCAGGAAGGGTCAAGAGGAGGACAGCCGAAGGGCCATGGGCTGAAGGAAAGGGGTTAGTTTAAAAAACTGGCATTGGGAAGGGGGGGGGGGATGTTCCAGTTTTCGCCTCAGGCAGCAGAAAGGCTAGGAGCACCCCTGGTTCTGGTCTGTAAACAGGGGTGGTCTGATCTTGGTATACAGGGGGGTTTGGCCTTGGGTCTGTATACAGGGGGTTCTGTCTAGGGTCTTTCAATTGGGGGGTCTGGTCTGGGGACTGCATACAGAGGGGTCTTTATTTAGGGGTATGTGGTATGGGGTCTTATACAGGGGGAGCATCTGGCATCAGTATAAAGTTCTGGGGTCTAGTGAGTGGTCTGTATTTGTTTAGGGGGTCCGTATAGCATGTAATCATTTTAGGGTCTGCTGAGGGGGGCACATAGGCCTTTGCGCGACTCCTTTGGTTCCCCTTTAGAATCTTCCTGATGTCCTTTCTCAAAAGCTGCCAGAGGCTGAGCTGTAGGAGATGATCCAGCGGCTGTCACTGACCTCTCCGCTGTCATCACATGGGAAACGACATGCTGAGACTCCTAATCCCTGCCTGTGACTGATACGAGCCCTGCCCTGCTCCATATACAGGTCCGGCCTGTTCCCTAGGATTAACCAATTAATGCTCAGTGTAATGATACTAATGCAGCTGATATCCTGATACTCCTTCCATATTGTGGAACCGGAAAAGCCGGTTAAGAGGTATTCCCATCTCAGACATTGATGGCACATCTCTGGGACCGACAAAATAAAGGAGAGCGCATCACGCGTGCATTCACGTCTACGGGAGTTCCGAAAATAGCTGAGTGATCACTCGGCTATAGTGTTGAATGATGGGTGGCCACGCTGGCGCTGTGTGCTCTCCTTCACGTCGGGGGTCCTGTTCTGGAAATAGTAGCGGGTTCCAGAGATGGGACCCGCACCTGTCTGATATCGATCGCATATCCCAGCAGTACGCCATCAATGTCTGAGAAGGGAATACCCCTTTAATCCCTTGATGATCAGCGCCACATATGAACGGTGAAAGTCGTCTCTTTAGATATGGTGCCCGGTCGTGGGCGCCATAGCCGCCGGGTTTCTGCTGTTTTAAACAGAAAAGATACCGCGATTGGCGATAAAGCAGAAACGTAACCCCTCAGATGCCGTGATGTGACCACGGCATCTGACCGATGAAAACCAAGAAGTACTGTGATCGAGGGAGCTGTTTGTTCGCTGTGATATCAGAGCTGTAGTTCCCTTGGAGGCCTGCAGGTGGCAGGGCTCTCTAAGGATAGCAGCAAATGGGGCTTACAGCGCAGTGCTAATAGACTGCAATGTAAACTAAAAGTGATCGCATATTCTAGCCCCCCTTAGGGGAGCTAACAAAAAGAGGGGGGAAGAAAAGAAAAAGTTTTTACAAATATTTTTAAAAAATCACCCCCTTTCCCCAGGATTAAAATAATAAAAACAACATAGGCATGTCTCTAGCATCACAAACTATTAAAATATAAATGTATTTATCCCAAACAGTAAATACCGTAATATGGTGATGAAAATAAAAACTTGAATTTTTTTGACATTTTCATATTTTTCAGTATTAAAACACAAGAAAAACTGTATATATTTGGTATCGCCGTAATCGCACTGACCCAGAGAATAAATAGAACAGCATAGGGAACGCCATCAATTATTTTAATCTTGAGCTCCAACTATAATTTTTTGGATGCTCTATATCCTGTGTTAAAAAAAAAAAATTGTGGTGTGGAAATGAAAAAAAGGCATGTTTTTGCAATGAGGACGATACCAGATTTATATAATTTTTGTTCTGTTTTACAACTTTTAAAACAATAAAACGTTTTTTTTTTAAACAAATAAAAATTTGCTTTGTGTCCCCATGTTACTTTTTACTTTCTGACACTCAATAGTTTTATATTCTTTTGTATGAGGCTTCTTGTTTTGGGGGGTGAGATGTAGTTTTTATTGGTAAAATTTTGGGGGTCTTTTCATCATTATAAAATTTCCATTTATTAGAATAATAAATATGGAGAGGCAAAATGACCGAAAACAGCAATTCAGGCCTGGGGGTTCTTCATTAGACCCCCTGTGCGGCGCTAGCAACTTAGAACCCCACAATTGCTACCCTGGGGACTTAGTGGAAGACAGACAGAAGCCCCCTCCCTCTGGCTAAACTCTTAGATGCTGTGGTCACTATTGACTGCAGCATCTACGAGGATCTCTGATCCCCCTGTTACTGGCGGTCATCGCAATGCACAAAGGGGTCAATCCATTCTTGTTGGTAAATTCAAGGCCTTTAAGCCCCTCCTCAAGAAAGCCCCAAACCCACGGGGGAACGCCCACTTCTAGACAGGGCTTACATAAGCCCTACCCAACTTTGGCCCGGGGCAGCCCGAATTTTTTTGGAACAGTCCCTGCAAATTCAGGAATGTTGGCAACTATGGTTTGATCTTGTATGTAAGACCATATGGGCGAACTCTACCAGATCGTCTGGGGGGCTTTTGGAGGAAGGGTAGACCTCCCAGACTACCAGAAGAGGTGGCAAATCTCCTGGGCACAGCCCTTCATGACTGCACTGGACCCAGGATACGTTGTCATTAGATACAGCCTGGGCGCCTAAAGTGCATTAGGTGACAGGGCAACTCATGAGTGGGCACGGTGCCATATGGAAAGGGGCGGGGCACCATATGAATGGGGATTGCGGATGATTTCAGGGATGAGGGGGCTGGACTTGATAGATGGGGCATGTCATCAACCAAACAAATTCCCACTGAGCTCTCCGATACTTTGGTCCCAATGTAGGCAGGTATGTGTAAGGCACTGTTCACATCTGCATTGTGACTTCCGTTGTAGATACAATGGAATACCAGGGGCGCTCGACGCACCCCACGGCGTATAATGTGTGACCGTCGTTTTGTGCACAGCGCTGTTTTCTTTAGCAGAATCTGTGACAGAGCCTCCATGAACACCAGTTTGAAGTCTTTCTTGTGATCAAATATGCTAATTTATGCAAATTATCTTGGTGTTATTCAGACCATGTCACTATGAGGTGAGGCAGACTTGATGGCGTACTCTCCCATTTCATAATCTGGCAGTATTGTGGCATCTGTAATTAGTACTGGCTGGAAGTTACCGGTGTAATTTCGGTAACACAATAGTAATTATATCCTTGTTTTGAGAAATATCACTCTCTGTATTGCTACAGCTGTGCTGTATTGCGGGTTATAGCCAGGATATATATATATAGACACACATGTGACTGTGAGCATAATGCATGTGATGACTTGTGTGCACTCTTGCTTTAGAGCCTTGTCATGCAATACCGACTCTAGTCACATAAGGGAACACCATAATTTTGGTCCCACTAACGTCCCATAGGTGATATAAGAAGGATGTCTCATGGCAGAAGTAGCGGCTTTAGAGCAGAGAGATGCCAGCTAGAGCGCCCCTGCCTGCAGTTAGTTAGCAGTGAGAGGTGCCGATGAGAACTGGGCCACCTAAACCCGGTTGCCAACAGTCCCAAAGTTGCAGGGACTAACCCTAAATTTCTTAGATAGTTCCAGCAAATTCGGGCTGCTCTGGGCCAAAAATGGTTGTGGCCTGGAGCAGTCCTTGGTGGGCTTGGGGGCATTCCTGAGGCCAGGCTTATGTACCCCCTATTTACCAACTACAGTGTTATGTTCACCTCCCTGAGATCCAACGTGTTTATAGGGCTACATTCACCTGACGTGGTTTTTATACATGACTCCCAGTATGTGGATAGTAACTATACAGAGACTGAACCGCAATTGTGAGCTGGGAGATGCTGAAGATTCCTGTGTGTAGTTAGCTAGCAGTGGAGGTGAGTGGCAAAAGCTATAAAGGTGAACCATCTCAGGAAATAGTTAGGGCAAGGACAGGCTGTTCCTGCCACCACAGCTAGACCATAGCACAGGATCTCTATGTATGTATATTCCAGTGCCAGCATGGAGTAAAGATATGGAAAACGCTCCCTTCCAAGAGGTTCCTGCTTGCAAGTCTTCTGGGAGTCCTGGACCTCACTTTTGTCCAGGACTCTCTGGCAGATTTCTCAAGTATGGATTAAACAAGAAACCAGGCACTAAGAATTCATCTCCAGTAGGTATAGGAAAGTCCATGCACATAATAGAACAGCAGAGAATGTGTAAGATGAGATGGTGGTCAAACCGGTGACCCTCCCGGCTCTGTATATAGATTAGTATTGCAGACAGAGGTAAAGATTGCGACCAACAATTCTGGAAATTCAAGAGATTTCAGTAAATGCAAGAACTTCCTTGTACTGATTCATTAGTGAGAGAGCAGCTTTTCTGTCCCTTCCAGTGCAGAAATCTCACAGACTTTGAGCCCGTGATGGTGGTGTAAGGTGGTGGAGCTCCCCCCTCCAGAAATATTTGGGACAATTGCCAATTCTTTTACTGTTTCTGTAGAAATCACGTCACCATCCTGTACTGTAGTGCATGGGGCGTGGTGCATAGTGTTTGATAATGCATCAGGTTCAGAAAAATGATGATGAATGGGAAGTCCAGTGAATAGAGAAGAGTTAGATCAGGGGATGCGATAGGCCACCCTAAAAAGATGTGTTTTTAGGGAGTCTCTGTGAATTAACCTAATTGCTTGGGGTATGGAGCGTTCCAGAGAACTGGCGCAGCTTGGGAGAAGTCTTGGAGACAGGAGTGAGAGGTTTGGATTACGGTGGATGTTATCATTGGCTGAACGAAGAGCACAGGTAGGATGGTAGACAGAGATGAGTGAGGAGATGTAGGAGTGTAGCATCTCCAAGTCAGGGGAGTATGAGAGACTGTCCTGGGGGATGCCAGTGATGGAGAGGCTGGCACGTGGATCCTCTGGGGCACTCTCTGGGTTCTTGAGGGACACAGCCAGGTGTAGTGTGAGGTGCCCTTGGTGTTGCAGCTTAACGTGCCTATGGCTAAGTGTCCCTGATGTCCGTGACGCCAGTGCTGTTGATAGGAGGAATAATTGAGGTGCAGACTTGTATGATGCAAACAGAACTTTTCTTTACTGAACAGTAGAAATGGCATACACTCTCTTGACAGTTCCTCAGAAGACAATTGGTTTCAGCAGATTGGAAAATTACAGCACCTATATGGCAGACACTTATACAGCAAGGTGATTCACAGAGGGTTAACACAGGACGGCTGCAGTACAGACGGCTTGCACTCTCTTCCTGACTGATCCTGGACAGGGAAAATATTCTCCAAGGCCCCAATGCCCTCTCTTGGCTCATATCCTTGGGATTACAATTACTGAGTACCTCCTCTGGTATTTATAGTACCTCTTGCTTTCCTGACTTCTGCTCTGCCTTTCCTCAGCTTCTTCAGGCGGGCTATAGTGATGATCCTGCTTTTCTTTTCCCTTTTCTGGGTTCTGACTCAGGAGGGGAACCTTTTTCTTGGATCTGGAACCCGGTTACAGGGCCTGCAATGCCCTCTCCTAGTCTGCAGGCTCCAGGCCTGCCCTGCCTTCACAGGCTCAGGGCCTGAACTCACTTGCCTGTCTCCCTGACTGGGCCTTTATAAACTAGGGCTCCCTAGCTCCCTCTAGTGGCTAAAGCTGGGGTAACACCCCCTAGCCGGCCTGCACAATGGCAAGTAGTAGAAGTCGGAGTAGTGACTGGCACAGACCAGAGGCATCAGAGTAGTGACTGACACAGACCGGAGGCATCAGAGTAGTGACTGGCACAGACCAGAGGCATCAGAGTAGTGACTGACACAGACCAGAGGCATCGAAGTAGTGACTGACACGGACCGGAGGCATCAGAGTAGTGACTGACACAGACCAGAGGCATCAGAGTAGTGACTGACACAGACCAGAGGCATCAGAGTAGTGACTGACACAGACCAGAGGCATCAGAGTAGTGACTGACACAGACCAGAGGCATCAGAGTAGTGACTGACACAGACCGGAGGCATCGGAGTAGTGACTGACACAGACCGGAGGCATCAGAGTAGTGACTGACACAGACCGGAGGCATCAGAGTAGTGACTGACACAGACCGGAGGCATCGGAGTAGTGACTGACACAGGCCGGAGGCATCAGAGTAGTGACTGACACAGAGCAGAGGCATCAGAGTAGTGACTGACACAGACCAGAGGCATCAGAGTAGTGACTGACACAGGCCGGAGGCATCGAAGTAGTGACTGACACAGACCGGAGGCATCAGAGTAGTGATTGGCTTTTTCTATTTTTACCCTTTTTTTTTAACCAAGTCTTGAAGATCCAGTGGGTCTGATTGCTCTACAGTGCGCAGCAATAATCATATTGCACTGACACTAAGCCTGATCAGACCCTCAGGATCTGTCAGGCTTACGGTAGATACATGGCAAGTCTGGATGCCGGCATAAGGCGTCTGGTTGCCAGGGTAACTATCTGGCAGCTGCCATTGCAGCACGACGTCCCAATGGGGAAGAGAGGGGGCCCCCTCCCTCTGTTAGCCCCATGCATGTCGCAGGTAGCTAATGACTGTGGCATCTAAAGGGTTAAACGGCAGAATCGATCCCAGCACCAATCTCTGCCTTTGCAGTAAAGTGTCAGCTCTACTGCGGCTGATGGCGGCGGCTCTGTAGCTGAGCTGCCACCATCACCATACAAAATGTCTTCAGCAGAGAAGCCTGGGGGGCCACTGAGGGGGCAGCAGGAGGCACAGGGGGCCGCACTTACAGTCTCTGATCTTCTCAGACAGGAACTGTAACCAACTTTTTTCACAGAATTGCGCTCTGATTGGCTAGTCTGTACTGACTAGCCAATCAGAGCGATCGCTGGCAAGAGGCCCCTCTGATTGGTCACTTGCCAGCATATCCCGAGTCCCTGCTGTCCGTGAAAGCAGAGAAATTGGTGCCTTGCGTCACAGCACCGGTTAGAAGTTCGGGCGTAACTGTACGCTCTGGTGCACAAAGTCAGTGCTTACCTGGACGTAGCAGGTGCGGAAAGGGGTTAATAATGTCTTACAGCAATCGAGGTGGAATGGATCAGGGCAACAATGAGAGTTTTAGTTACTTCCACAGTAAGAAAGGCAAAATTTTAGAGATGTTTTTGTGGTTCAGGCGGCATGAGCAGGCGAAGGATTGAATATGGGGGGTGAAGGAAAGATAAGTCTCAAACACTGATACAGCGGGCAAGCTTCCTAGGCTGGGATGTGCACACATAGGGCTCAAAGGGGGCTTGAGCCCCTGCCCCCTTCTGCCCCTTTAATGCCCCTCTTTTTTTTTTTAATGTTGTCCCAAGTAGGGGTGCAACGATTAATTGACGCTAGGGGAGGGAGGCAGGGCTGGAGGCACAGGAGTGTACATTTCTAAACTGTAATCCGTATCCTGCAGTAACTTCAACTTCGAATCAGCGCTCATCTACCTTACACTTAGCTTCGGTAACAGGCAGTGCGGGCGGCGCTCACTCACTGACGTCACACGCCTGTTCCTCCCACTAGGCGGCACAGGCGCATGACATCAGTGAGTGAGCGCCGCCCGCACTCCCTGCAGGATACGGATTACAGCTTAGAAATGTACACTCCTGTGATCAGCGGGGAGAGGGATCTGTGGATGTCTCTGTTATAAGGAGGGGGCTCTGTGGATGACACTGTTATGGGGTGGGTGGTGGGTCTGTGGTTTACACTGTTATGGGGTTGGGGGATCTGTGGATGACACTGTTAAGGGAGGGGATCTGTGGATGACACTATCATGGGGTGGATCTGTGAATGACACGTATAGCATAAGATGCTATATACGGTATGTGTTATCCACAGATCCCCCCATAGCAGTGTCATCCACAGATCCGCCCCATAAGTGTCATCTACAGATCCCCCCATAGCATTGTCATCCACAGATCCCCCCCAGAACAGTGTCATCCACAGATCCGCCCCATAAGTGTCATCTACAGATCCGCCCCATAACAGTGTCCTCCACAGATCCCCCCCAGAACAGTGTCCTCCACAGATCCCCCGCAGAACAGTGTGCTCTCCACAGATCCCCCATAACAGTGTCATCCACAGATCCCCCCATAACAGTGTCATCCACAGATCCCCCCATAACAGTCTCATCCACAGATCCCCCATAACAGTGTCATCCACAGATCCCCATAACCAAGGCATCCACAGATCCCTTATAACCGTGCCATAATCCATACAGATCCCCTCCATAACAGTGTCCATCTACAGGTCCCCTCCATAACAGTGTCCTCCACAGATCCCCCCCAGAACAGTGTGCTATCCACAGATCCCCCAAAACAGTGTCCTCCACAGATCCCCCCCAGAACAGTGTCCTCCACAGATCCCCCGCAGAACAGTGTGCTCTCCACAGATCCCCCATAACAGTGTCATCCACAGATCCCCCCATAACAGTGTCATCCACAGATCCCCCCATAACAGTGTCATCCACAGATCCCCCCATAACAGTGTCATCCACAGATCCCCCATAACAGTGTCATCCACAGATCCCCATAACCAAGGCATCCACAGATCCCTTATAACCGTGCCATCCAACAGATCCCCCATAACAGTGCCATCTACAGGTCCCCTCCATAACAGTGTCCTCCACAGATCCCCCCCATAACAGTGTCCTCCACAGATCCCCCCCAGAACAGTGTGCTATCCACAGATCCCCCATAACAGTGTCATCCACAGATCCCCCATAACAGTGTCATCCACAGATCCCCCATAACAGTGTCATCCACAGATCCCCCATAACAGTGTCATCCACAGATCCCCCATAACAGTGTCATCCACAGGCCACCATTAGTTCAAAACCCACCAAAAGCACACCTTTTGGTTCAAAATATATATTTTTTTATTTTTCTCCTAAAAGACCTAGGTGTGTGTTATGGGCAGGTACGTCTTATAGGGCAAAAAATACGGTAAGTCCCTGACTTTCAGTCCCAACCTCCTCTGACCCTTCGCTCACCAATCAGGCGCTGCTGCTCTTCTACGTCGTGTGTAATGCGAAATTATAACAAGTGCCCTTCTTTTTCAACTTAAGCCCGTGCCCTTCAAAATGTCTGTGCACGTCCCTGTTCCTAGGCGTGATGATGGTGCCGCACACTGAGATGGAGATATCAGTTTTTTGAAAGATTTGAAAGATTATGTTTCGGATAGAGAGGACATGTTAGAGACAGCGGAGACACAGTCACTGGTGTTCTGTAGTACAGCAGGGGTGATGTCGGGGGATGAAGTATTTAGTTGGGTGCTATCAGGCTCTTAGCCAGGGAGAAGGAGCTCAAGTTCCCGCGAGATCCGAGTCCCGGAACCCGCGCCATCTTGGTACACTCGCTACACTCCTCTTCTGCGCTGGGGAATCCAAGATGGCGCGGGTTCCGGGACTCGGCAAGCTCAAGTTCTCGCTGTTCTCGCGGGAACTTGAGCTCCTTCTCCCTGGCTAAGAGCCGAGCGCTGCTGTTGGATGCGCTCGCAGCCAGGGAGTGAGGAGGAACGCCCGGACACGCCCACCATAACTTTGGAGATAACGCCTACTATAACCAAGATGCCTCATTTGCATATGAGGCGCAGAAGATATCGGGGAGCAAGGCGGGCGAATGGGGGGTCGTTTAAAAAAAAAAATGGTGAAGACATCAGGGGTTTGACCCCTATAAGGTGATATAACTTTTGGATATTTTTTTTTTAGGTGAAAGGTCCTCTTTATGGTGGTGGTCTGCTGCTTTATCTGGGGTCTCTGATGGGTCTGTACATTATTTATTAATTTGCACCTCTTCTGTTGTAATGCATCCTGCATACAGTATATATTTTTGTATGTGGGTCTGTGTGAATTTAGGGTATAGTTCTTTGGTCAATTGCTTGTTTGTCCTTTCATTGACTTTTTGCTTATTTGGTTTAGGCTTTATTTACAATACTATTTGTATATTTTGTGTTGATCCGCTCAGTTTTCCCAGTCATATATACCATTGTATGTGCAGATATTTATTTGTGCATTCACTGGAACATTTAAATTATGTGGGGACAAATCGTCCTAATGTCAAGATATATTCGCAGCTTTGTGACCAATCACTGACCAACACTGAGGGGAGCACTACTGTGTGGGCGCACTAAGGGGGCAGTACTACTTTATGGGGACCTTTTAATGTGTATGGACTCTAAGGAGGTGTTTTATTACGTGGTGGCACTATAAGGCATAACTACCATGTGTAAGGCACTAAGGGGGCATAACTACTGTTCAAGGACACAAAAGGGGCATTCTACTGTGAAAGGGGCATAACTATTGTGAAAGGGTTTTTCAAAACTCAGGAGGTATATATTTACTGAACTTGGTTCTGGTGCTGTATTTATGTTCCATGCTTGGTTCTGGTGCTGTACTTATGTAATGATCTTGGTTCTGGTACTGTATTTATGTTCTGTGCTTAGTTTTGGTGCTGTATTTATGTTATTAGCTTGGTTCTGGTACTGTATTTATGTTCTGTGCTTGGTTTTGGTGCTCTATTTATGTTCTGTGCTTGGATCTTGTGCTGTATTTATGTACCATGCTTGGTTCTGGTGCTGTATTTATGTACCATGCTTGGTTCTGGTGCTGTATTTATGTTCTGTGCTTGGTTCTTGTGCTGTATTTATGTTCTGTGCTTGGTTCTGGTGCTGTATTTCTGTTCTGTGCTTGGTTCTTGTGCTGTATTTATGTACCATGCTTGGTTCTGGTGCTATATTTATGTTCTGTGCTTGGTTCTTGTGCTGTATTTATGTACCATGCTTGGTTCTGGTGCAGTATTTATATTCTGTGCTTGGTTCTGGTGCTGTATTTATGTTCTGTGCTTGGTTCTGGTGCTATATTTATGTTCTGTGCTTGGTTCTTGTGCTGTATTTATGTAGCATGCTTGGTTCTGGTGCAGTATTTATATTCTGTGCTTGGTTCTGGTGCTGTATTTATATTCTGTGCTTGGTTCTTGTGCTGTATTTATGTACCATGCTTGGTTCTGGTGCTGTATTTATGTTCTGTGCTTGGTTCTTGTGCTGTATTTATGTTCCATGCTTGGTTCTGGTGCTGTATTTCTGTTCTGTGCTTGGTTCTTGTGCTGTATTTATGTACCATGCTTTGTTCTGGTGCTGTATTTATATTCTGTGCTTGGTTCTGGTGCTGTATTTATGTTCTGTGCTTGGTTCTGGTGCTGTATTTATGTAATGAATTTGGTTCTGGTGCTGTATTTATGTTCTGTGCTTGGTTCTTGTGCTGTATTTATGTACCATGCTTGGTTCTGGTACTGTATTTATGTTCTGTGCTTGGTTTTGGTGCTATATTTATGTTCTGTGCTTGGTTCTTGTGCTGTATTTATGTTCTCTGCTTGGTTCTGGTGCAGTATTTATATTCTGTGCTTGGTTCTGGTGCTGTATTTATGTAATGAATTTGGTTCTGGTGCTGTATTTATGTTCTCTGCTTGGTTCTGGTGCTGTATTTATGTTCTGTGCTTGGTTCTTGTGCTGTATATTTGTACCATGCTTGGTTCTGGTGCTGTATTTATATTCTGTGCTTGGTTCTGGTGCTGTATTTATGTTCTGTGCTTGGTTCTGGTGCTGTATTTATGTAATTAATTTGGTTCTGGTGCTGTATTTATGTTCTGTGCTTGGTTCTGGTGCTGTATTTATGTTCTGTGCTTGGTTCTGGTGCTGTATTTATGTTCTGTGCTTGGTTCTGGTGCTGTATTTATGTTCTGTGCTTGGTTCTGGGGCTGTATTTATGTTCTGTGCTTGGTTCTGGTGCTGTATTTATGTTCTGTGCTTGGTTCTGGGGCTGTATTTATGTTCTGTGCTTGGTTCTGGTGCTGTATTTATGTTCTGTGCTTGATTCTGGTGCTGTATTTATGTTCTGTTCTTGGTTCTGGTGCTGTATTTATGTACCATGCTTGGTTTTAGTGCTGTGCTGGTTTGTTGGGGGAGTGCCAAAAAGACTTCTCGTACATGGTGCCATGTAACCTAGGGCTGACCCTGGTTACTGCTGACTATTTGGATTACTTCAACTGTGGTATCCATCATAATTGCACTCGGTTGTACAATGTTGAAGACCCGTGCGTGTCTTTCAGTAGACAGTGTGCGCCCCCTCAGGTCGTACCACTTACTGCTGTATCTTAGTAAAGTTGACCGCGTTCTGCTCCATCTCGGCTGTGTTTATTACATCTGTAACTCATGCTCGCCCGCCTCCTGCTCCGCTCGCAGCGGCACCAATTCAAAAGGACTGTAATGAGAACGTATTGTCATTGGATCAGGCCCCTGGCAGAGATGCCGATAGCTGCAGAACATTAATCCGGTCTTCTGCTTTATCCAAATGTCATTAATAAGGGCTCTGCATGTTTCTAATATAATTTATTTCAATTCCTCAGCATTTTTAAGTTCTGTTTGCTATTAGTAAACGAAAACAATTTACATCCAGAGAGTGAAAAACGCATCCCGACCTAACACAGTGGAGAGTTTGCTACAATGTGTTCACTTACCTTCAGCATTGGGTGATGAAAATCTCACTTTTTTTTTTTACACTAAGGACAATTTTTGATTTTAATCAGATTTTTTTTTGTAAACAAGCTAAGAGAATACCAAGGTACATTTTTTTCTTTAATAAATATCAGTATTCATAAATTGCCGCGTTAAAGGCCAAGGTTAGGGCTACACAGCAACATTAAAGGGGTGTCCAGGATTTTAGAAAATTTAGGATAGACCATCATTCTTTGGGAGTCTTACACTGATCATCCACTATGGGCACTATGATTGGAATATTTATATATGGGCCCTATGGTTGGTATTGGGCACTGTGGTTAGTATTTATACATGGGCACTATGTTGGTATTTGGTATTGGGCACTATGGTTGGTATTTATACATGGGCACTATGTTGGTATTTGGTATTGGGCACTATGGTTGGTATTTATACATGGGCACTATGTTGGTATTTGGTATTGGGCACTATGGTTGGTATTTATACATGGGCACTATGTTGGTATTTGGTATTGGGCACTGTGGTTGGTATTTTTAAATGAGAACTGTGGTGGGCACATTTTATATGGGCACTATGGTTGGTATTTTTATATGGGCACTATGGTTGGTATTTTTATATGGGCACTATGGTTGGTATTGGGCACTATGGTTGGTATTTTTATATGGGCACTATGGTTTGTATTTTTTTATATGAGCACTATGGTTGGTATTTTTATATGGGCACTATGGTTGGTATTTTTATATGGGCACTATGGTTTGTATTTTTTTATATAGGCACTATGGTTGGTATTTTTTATATGGGCACTATGGTTCGTATTGGGCACTATGGATGGTATTTTTATATGGACATTACGGTTGGTATTTTTATATGGGCACTACGGTTGGTATTGGGAACTATAGGTGGTATTTTTTATCTAATCACTATGGTTCGTATTGGGCACTGTGGTAAGTATTTTTATGCAAGCACTATGTGGGTATTTGGTATTGGGCACTATGTTTGGTATTTTTATATGGGCACTATGGTTTGGTTTTGGCCCTATGGTTGGTATTTCTATATGGGCACTACGGTTGGTATTTTTATATGGGCACTAGGGTTGGTATTGGGCACTATGGTTGGTATTTTTATATGGGCACTATGGTTGGTATTTTTTATATGGGCACTACGGTTGGTATTGGGAACTATGGGTGGTATTTTTATCTAATCACTGTGGTTCGTATTGGGCACTGTGGTAAGTATTTTTATGCAAGCACTATGTGGGTATTTGGTATTGGGCACTATGTTTGGTATTTTTATATGGGCACTATGGTTTGGTTTTGGCACTATGGTTGGTATTTTTATATAATCACTGTGGTTGGTATTGGGCACTATGGTTGGTATTTTCATGTAAGCACTATGGTTTTTATTGGGCACTATGATTGTTATTTTTATATAAGATATTTAATATAAGGTATTTGGTATTGGGCACTGTGGTTGTTATTTTTATATAAGAACCATGGTTGGTAGTTGGTATTGGGCACTGTGGTTGGTATTGTTATACGAGCACTATGTTAGTATTTGGTATTGTGCATTATGTTTGTTATTTTTACATGGGCACAATAGTTTGGTATTGGCACTATGGTTGGTATTTTTCTATGAGCACTATGGTTGGTATTTTTCTATGAGCACTATGGTTGGTATTTTTCTATGAGCACTATGGTTGGTATTGGGTGCTACGGTTGGCCTTTTATAAGGCTACTGTGGATGGGGATGTATTTACACTATTGACCCGTTGGCTGGTATATTTTATGTGGGCATTGCGACTGCCATTTCTATATCGATGCTATAGCCTTTTTTCTTTATCTGAGGCAGATACATTTTTTCTGCTGACAATTATCAGCCGGATAAAAGGCCCTTTGGGGTAATTGTCAGGGATGATCGTTTGTGACAATGCTGCCAGTGACTAAAGCTCTCCCTCCACATCGGTCCAGTCCTGATAAGCCCCGTCATTCAGCCCTGACATTTTTTTCTTCAGTTCCATATGTTTTCTCCCAGAACACATCTGGTGCCATTAGACGGTGCGGGGACGCCAGCCGAGCACCTGTTTCCTGTTTTTCTTCCATATACGCCTTTCATCTCTCCCTATTTTTCCGACTTTCTCTCTACAGGACAAATTCTAACCAGATTAAAGGAGATGTTTCTAGAGATGAGGCAGTGGTGTCTCCCAGTCAGACTCATTCTGCTCTGTAATGCTTCGTGATTCACGCGTCTCCTCGCCCCTGATAAGCTGCAGTGCCGCCACGGGCATTAGTTACAGGGACTTAAAGCTGCTCACTTACTTTAATGCTCCCACCCGCTGCCACTTGCGGAGACAATCCGCTTTTAATCACCACCAAATGAAAGCTTACGGTATATCATGGGTTGTGCGCGCTGCATGGTTGGGATGTGCTGAGATAGAAATAAATTTGATGAGAAATTTCTAGCAATAACATAGAAACTGATGTGATGTGAGTTCAAGCTCACGATTGAATGGATTAGATTTGCATCAAACTGCCATATAGCGCTAATATATCCTGCAGCGCTAGTTTCAAGATATGATCATCACTTACTGTCCCAGTGCGGCCCACAATCTAAACCCCCATCAGTATGTCCTTCAGTTCTGAGAGGAAACCCACAGGATCAAATAACTTTTTTTTTTTTTTTTCATTTTTTATAAAGTTTTTTCAATTCAATTTGCGTCTTGTATTTTTTGTGGTTACTCTTTTAATGTTGCCCTGTACCCATTGTATGCTTATTACTTTTGTTCTGTTTTTTTTCTAGAGCAGAAAGACAAAAATAATGAAGTGTTGTAGTTACTAGTGTTTTACACTGTGCTTTTTTTCTGTCATATTTTTGAGCGTGGCTGAATTCTGCGTGTTTTTTTTTCGACCAATTGATTAAATTGAGAGTCATCCCTGAAGATCGCGGGGTGATGTTTTAAAGCCAGCACTAAGAAACATGTCCTCTCCGCGTGTTGGTGGATTTAAACCACCGCCCTGCGATCTTCAGGGAGGCCTACCATATGAAGAAATGACCAAATACCTAATGCCAAATGTCTACCATTTTAAAAAATGGGCAAAAATATTGGCCAAATAAATCATCCCGCCACCAGCATTATTTGTGCAAAAAAAATTATGCCTGCAAAAAAGACAGTGTGAACGCATGTGAATGACCCCTGTTTGCAGTAAATTTCTCAGCAGCATTTAGTAGTGACTCATCAGCTGAGGTATGCCTGCAAGCAACATCAACCATCACGTACTTACCTGTCACGGACCGGTCAGCCTATCAGGGAGCGGGGATGCCAGTGGGAGATTTAAACAGACTGGTAATAGGTTCTGTGATTGGTCTTTCTGCCCAGTTATACTGGGTCTCTGAATTCCTGGATGACTGACACTCTGCTAGTTTTTTGACCTTGCTTTCTAAATACTGATTCTACCTCTGACGTTATCTCCTGTCTCTGCATTTGTTTAATTTTGCCTGTCTGTACCTTACCTGGTCTGGCTAGCTCACATGTACTTTGTCAGGTCAGGGACTGTCGACCAGTTGGGGGCCGTCATTTAGGGTGGATCATCCAAGTAGGTAGGGATAGTGGTGTGGGTGGAAGTACAGGACTGCACTGTTTCCTACCTTTCACCATACTGACATTTTAAAGTCAATGGGATCCTGTGGTGATCCGCAGTATCTGCCTATGCTGGATGCAGTGAACTCTGGTAGTCTGGTTCTCTTCTGGATACTGGATTTCACAACTGAGATGTGAACCTAGCCTGCATGCAGCGTTTTTTTGTCCAGCCGATTTTCGTCACTCATTCCAGAACCTATATTATAGTCAATGGGGTTCGATGGTGAATGGCATTATTCGGCAAGGCGCAAAGAAAAGGGGTCAGTCAGCACATCCAGTGCAGGTACGCGTTGCTATGGCTGAAAACACAATACAAAATACAATGCAACTGCACTCTGCAGACCAGATAAAGCACAAAACAGTGTTCTAATGCTAATGCTATGCTTATCTTGTAAATTAGAAATGCTTGGCAAATACATTTTGTACAAAATTATCTGAGCCGTCTGCGACACGTCAAGGCGATCTCTGTCGGTCCTAAGACTAAGTTAATCTGTTACGTGCCATGACAGCTACCATTAAATTCAGGAAGTGTAGGATCCACATGCATGCTGGGCCCCCATTGGGTTTTGTCATTTTTTGGCGCCACTAAATGGCCTTCATTGAATCCAGAAGGTACAGATACCAACATGCATGCCAAGCCCACTCCACACTTCCGCCGGTGCCAAATGGCTACCAACGAATGTCCACCCTTACCTCTCCAGCAAGGCGGATACAGTGAACTCCGACAGACTGTTCATCTGCCCGAGCAGCCTGCCAGATCAGCTTTACGCAAATGTGCAACTAGGCAAATTGCTTATTTTGTGGAACCATTTTTTTTTTATTATCAAAATACCATTACAAATATTTTGCTGGGCTTCACATTACATCATCCTCTTCAAGGGGCAATACAGTAAAAGATGACATCCTCAGGATAGACCATCAGTATCAGATGTGCGGGGGTTCGACACCTGGGACTCCGAGCAGCTTTCAGAAGAAACCACAGCCTCTTCCTAGGCCAGTGACATCGCTGTACATCAGTCACATGGCCTACTTGTAGCTCAGCCTTATTCAAGTCAATGGGACTGAGCTGCAGTACCAAGCACTGCCACTATACAATGTACGGCGCAATACTTGGAAAGCTGCTGGGAGCCTGCATTTCTAACCAGAGCTAACCAAACCGCCCTACCTGCAGTGTAGCTGAGGAGCAGGAGAAGTAAGTTAATTTTAAGGTCTGATCTGAAGGTCTAATGGATCTCTGGTCTGAGGTCTGATGTGATGTCCTATATGGGGGTCTGATCTGAGGTCTGATACGGGGGTCTGACATGAAGGTCTAATGGATGTCTGGTCTGAGGTCTGATGTGATGTCCTATATGGGGGTCTGATTTGAGATCTGATCAAAAATATTTTTTTCTTATTTTCCTCCACTAAAACCTGGGGCGCGTCTTATAGAGCAAAAAATATGATACTTGCACACAATCAGTCCTTAAATTTGGATTGAAAGTAGAATTTGACCAGTAAAATACCCAGCCTGCAAGCCCATGGAGGGCCCCTACACTAACTAACCAACAACAGGGAAACTAACTGAACTAGAACAACTGATCAAATCAGGAACTGCCAAGAATAGCATTTATCTGCCACTAGGTTGCTGAAGTAGTCCGCATAGAGCTTCTGAACAGCCAGTCCTGACATCCAAGGTCTTCCAGGTGGGGTATGCTCTAAACCGACCGTTGATGAGGTCAGATATTGGTCCAGGTCACATCAAATGAAGCATTGTGAGTCCTGATGAAGTTCTGTAGAAGAGCATAGGCCTGAATGTGGCATTCTCTGGATCCATCTGTATAGACAACAGAAACACCCTCTACTTGGAAAGTATTCCAAAAGCACAGTCCACATACCGACGGGCTCTTGTCAACCTGTTGGTCCATGTCGCGTTTCGGGAAGGGTTGCATCACGTGTGATGACATTGCAAACTGTTCGTCAGCCACGATCACAAATAAAGCTGGTGGTCCTGCAGATTCAGGCATCCTTCTGGGCTCTGGCAGGGCGAGCTGGTTAGCCTGAAGCAGGGGTGTGGAAATTTAAAAAAAAACTACTTGTCGAAGGACTAAAGTGGGGTCTCAATCTACTTGTCCCTCATGACAATCTACTTGTCCTGATACAAATAGTAATTTTAAATCAAAACCATATTTAAATAAGGTCTTTATTGATAGCAACTTAGAAGACATGCCCAAAATGTACTGTAATTCAATCAAACAAGCCCAAAAATAGATTGGGAGCTTAAACAGAACAGATTTCCAAACGAGAACTGTAGCTTACTTTGTCAAAAAACTTAAGTTAACAGAGGTACCCTCATGACCCATTATGGACATGCTTGGTAATGCTAGATGAGCTTGAACTGAACATAACACATAAAGTAAAATTAAATGACAGTGCCTCTCTGTTATGACAAGTACACTTTAAGCAGAGTCACCCTCATGAGGCCTCTTATGTCCACCCACATGCTTTGTTCCGCCAGATGTAAGCCAATACTCAATGGCTCTGCTGGGGTCATATTCCTCATATTCAGGTCCCTCCATTTTAATGAGCATGGAGTCCTGCAGCATATCCTCCCTAAGTCTTGTTCTAAGTGGGTTTTTAACTATATTCATGGCAGAAAACACCCGTTCTGCCTCAGCTGTTGAAACACTAACTGTGAACATCATCTCCACAACCTTCAATATGTTACACAGAGTAGATGGTTTTGATGACAACATAGAAGAATATGCTAGCAAAACTTTTATGTTTTTATCTTTGAAATTTTTCATGTGTGCCTTTAGTCCACAAAACTCTTCGAGGATAGCGGACTTTTCTTCAGCCGAGAAAAGAATGCCGTAATAATCCAACAATTCCGTAAGATCAGCTCTCCCATATGTATATAAGTCCTCTCTGCCTTCTGGCCACAGTGTGTAGTCAAACACTTGGAATCCACGGGATGGCATAGAATCAAAAATGGAGAATCTTTCATCAATGTAATCTACAATGTTTTCAATGAGCTGTATATTACATTCATGAGAAGCTGGTGGGCACTGGCCTGACAACTGAATCTCCCACCCCTCAGTAGATTGATCTCCAAATGTTCTCTCCTCTGGGTGGTACAGTCTATTAAACTGCTTCATGTTCTCTCCGGGATCAAGCTTTAAGCCAGTCAGTCTCATTGCACATTTCTCTAAAGCAGGCTTCACATCTAGTAACAGTAGGTCATTTGACTGAAAAAATTCTGACAGCTGAGATACAGGTTCAAGAATATCTCTCAAAACGTACAGGTTAGAGAGAAATTTCACACTTGTGATTGATTTTAGATATTTCCTTGCCTTAGCTGAAGACTCATCAGTCCCAGTACCAACTTGGCCAAGATGTAAAACAACAGTTTGCAAGTTTTGCTGCATTGCTTTTAGGGCCCTTGTTTTACTTGAAACCCATCTCACTTGCTTAATGTCACTGAAGTGAGCAAAACTTTGTTCTATTACTTTTGCAATTTCTTTTGCATCTCTTCGCCTTTAGGGCTATTCCAGTAGAATTTAAAAACCCATTTCAAAGTTTCTTCGAAACAAACAATGTGAGGATTGTTCTTTACTGCATCTAGAATCCCCAGTTGAAGCTTGTGTGCCACACAGTGTACAGGCAGCAGATATGGAATGTCGTTTTTATCAGTGCTGCTACACCCCTTTTGAACCCATCATTACAGCAGCACCATCAAAATTTACGGAGATAAGTGTTGGACCAGGCTGTTCTGGAGACCTCAGATGGTCCATATCCAAAGACAGGTGTTTAAGACCTTTAACAATTGCATCTAGCACACCTGCAGCATGTGCATGCTCAACTGGGACAAGGTTTACAAATGCTGTATAAGGTTTCCCTCCATTAACAACCCTGACCAGCACAGTCTCCTGTTCAATTATGGCACTATCTGTGCTGCCATCTGCAATAATACTGATAAACCTTGAATTTCTCACAATCTCTTTGATGTCCCGTCTAATTATTTCTGCTTCACATTTGATGAATTCAGCAGTCTTTTCACGATTAGTGTAGTTTTTTCCTAAGTCCACACCTGCCTTTATCATTGCTCGGCATAACATATCCATGTCTGAAAGAGGCTTCCCTTGTTTTGCAATTAAGTATGCATTGTTAAATAGAATAGTTAGTCTATTCCTTTCTACCTCCTTCAGTTTTTGTAGTGCTTTTACAATGGGCTGCGCTGACTGATCTGCAGAACTGGCACTGCTAGTTGCTCTACTTGCTGATCCCTCAGACTGCACAAGTGCTTTCTTATTTTCTTGTTTGAACCACGAGCAGCATGCCATGTGGGCTTTGCTTGTTTCGTGAGCTTTAATTGGTTCAGTGCGAAATTTATCACAGCCACTTACAAAGGCATTCCTACCAGATCCAGAGTGACTCTTTGCTATGGTAGGGTATTTTAAGCAAATTTCACAATACATCTTTTCTTCCCCATCGCTCTCCTTCAAAACAAGCCAAGGCCAAGAATCCTTCCAGTGAGGTAGAAATGCTCTCTTTCTCTTCTCGGTATCATACTTTTGTCTTTTGATAGAGCAGTAGGATTTGAGCTTCTACTATCGCAGGGGCTATGACTTCGAGACACATTGGCCCCATCTTGTTTGCTTGTTTTCTTAAAGCCAAAATTAAGAAGACTTTGAGATGACATGATGCACTTTCACAACCGCTATGAATCCTGCCTTCCTAGGAAAACTGACTTCTATTCCTAGACCTCCACACTCCTGAATTTTGCATCCCATGAATCTGAAAAACTAATGAGATTGTTGGATTTTACATTTTTCTTGGGGGATCAGCAACAAAAATGCTAATTTATCATTTTTAAAATTCCAACACAAAATATCATAAGACAAACTAAATATTAATTTGTCCTATGGTAACACTCCCTTGACAAAAGGCAGAGCTACGAGCATTTACCCATACCGTTGCATTCTAACTAAATTACACAGTTGTATCATCTTTACAAATGAAAAAAAAGCTATAAATTACTTAAATACCGTATTTGCCACCGTATTAGGTGACTGGGTGTTTAAGACGACACCCTACTTTTCCTGTTAAACTATAGGTCTTGTTTAAGACAAGTGTAGCCCAAAATAATGTTTAAATGCACCCACTTTCCTCCATGGTGGTATTGCCAAGTGTGGCTCTGGTTAATTTTCAGTACCATAAGCGGCAGCCCAGAGCCAAACTCGGGATTACAGTCTCTTACCTTGTCCACGATCGCCCCTGTGTCCTCCATCTTCCAGGTTTCGTCCTTCAGCTGCATACAGTATACCGTGCTGAGCCAATCATGGCAGGCTTTGTATTCATTATTACAAAGCCTGCCGTGATTGGCTCAATGCGTATACTGTATGTAGCCAAAGCTACATACACTTACAGTATACTGCACATCCATACCCGGCATATAAGACAACCCCGATTTTTGGGTGATATTTTTAAGTCTAAAAACGTGTCTTATACGCCGGCAAATACGGTAGCCTTATTTAGTAAGTATCTTTTTTTTTTTTTTTTTTGGTATTCGCCGATACCAGAAGTCCCATTAGGGAAACCTTACATGTTACCAGGGCTTCTTGGTTAGCAGGGAAGCTGGCTCTATGCTCCCTCATCAGCAGGTGACTAGTGGGCATGGAGGCAGCTTTCTGACCAATCAGGAAACTGGGCAACGTGTAATGATTTGCCACCCAGCTTCCTGATACTGGAAGTTCTGGAATTGGGATAAGCATTTGTGCGATAGTTCTGGACTCTGCAGGGTGGCCATGTGGGGTGTCACTCAGATACCTAGAAGCCTCACACACAGAACTAAGTGGCAGAACTTTCTATAAGTGGGAACATTTGCCAGTTACATTGTAGGCAGGTCAGTGAGGTTGGGTTAAAAGGATTGACACCACATTTTACCCCCAACATTTAAACATATCTACTTGTAGGTCTCCCAGAGCAGTATCGAATGATGCCCTTATTAACTACCAGTGTAGATTTATTTCTTTATAAAAACTATTTTAGTGATATGCAAATGACTTACATAATGTGCCCAAGGGGATGTCCTTTCCTAACTTGGTGCCCAGCCGCACCCCTCGGTCTGGTGCCCAGCGCCGCCTCTAATATAATATATTCAAGTGCCGGCATGCTGACGTAATCCCTGGGCCTGTTGGAAATCCTACAGGTAATGGCATAGTCAAGCAAAGTGCGCTACATACGCACTTCGCTCGACGATGCTATTACCTGGTGTCCACACGGGCACAGACTACACTGTGTAGTGCGCCCGCGCTGTATTTCTAACAGGCCCAGGGATTACGTCAGCATGTCGGCTCTTGGATATATTATATTAGATGTTGCACTGGACTCAGGACCGAGGGGTGTGGCTGGCCACCAAGTTAGGAAAGGACATCCCCTTGGGCACATTATGTAAGTCATTTGCATATCACTAAAATCGTTTTTATAAAGAAATAAATCTACACTGGTAGTTAATAAGGGCTTCATTCAATACTGCTATGGGAGACCTACAAGTAGATATGTTTTAAATGTAGGGGGTAAAATGTGGTGACAGAATCCTTTTGGTGTATATGCCATACTGGGCCAGTGAATCCCTTTAATGTACATGCCATACTGGGGCAGTGAATCCCTTTAATGTACATGCCATACTGGGCCAGTGAATCCCTTTAATGTACATGCCATACTGGGCCAGTGAATCCCTTTAATGTACATGCCATACTGGGGGCAGTGAATCCCTTTAATGTACATGCCATACTGGGGCAGTGAATCCCTTCTTTAATGTATATGCCATAATGGGGAAGTCGCCATCCCCCCCTATTCATGGATGGTGAGTGGCTGGAAGTTGGAACCTGGCAGCACTCCTATTGACACTTCAATGCCAGGGAGAAGAAGCAGAGCGGCAGCCTGACAGCAGAGCATAGCTGACCCAGAGCAGTCACCACACACACTACCTGCTGGGCTATCTATCACGGCACGGGCTGCCACCATGTGAGGAGACAGGAGCTCCTACTACAGCCGCTGACTAACTTGTGCCTCTGCTGGGAGCTGACTTCCGGCCCGCGGCGCCCGACTTCCGGCCTGTACAGGAGCGCTGACAACACTGCGGTAAGCAGCCCGGACTTGCTGCACCGGGCTGTGTATTAGAGGAAAACCCAGCGCAACCCTAGCCCTACTACTTGCCCGCCGGGCTAAGCTGCCTGCACAAACTACCTGCCCGGCGCCCGGAACTGCATGTCCCGGGCGTCGGGCGATAGGAATTCCACACCCCTGTGAAGCCATTCACCCATTCTGAAAGCACAGAAGATGTGGCATCTGAAATGCTTCCATAGGCCCCCGATATCCACAATTATAACCCAGTAGGTGCTGTCAGCAAAGCTCAACAGCACCACCGAAAAATATTGCTTATGATTGAAGAATCGGGACACTGAGGGAGACGGCTTTTAAACACGGATGTGTTTGCCATCCATCACCCCAATGCGGATAGGAAACTGCGTTAAATCCTGGAAGCCCCTGGCTCTACCTAGCCAGTTTTCTGCCTTGGACTGCGGCATCATCGTCTCTCAGTCGCTGTCTGATGACTTCACGAAGATCTGACATATGGTCAAGATCCCTAGCATAGTTGCTGGTCTTCAGAAGTCTGGAAATAAAGAGAGAAATGGACTTTAGACACAAATCAAACAAGGGGAAGAAGGTGCAAACAAGATGGCTGGGCAACAAAGGGTGAATGGTTTATGATATGGGTTCTTACCTTGGGGTGAAGAGGAATATTTCCTCAGATAAAATACTGCGCCTCATGTTGGTGTCCTGGAAGGTGAGGCCAGGAAGCAGAGACACCAGCAACAGTTGGCACTGACAAACGACAGAACTCCTCCGGGTGCTGGCGCAGGTCGGTGTACAGGGTGTGGAAGTGATCCTTACTGCACCGTTGGGAAACAACAGGGTGAACCCATTGCCTCTTTCTTGGATCTTCGTCCAGAGGAGGTGACTGCTGTCCGTAGCGCCAAAAAAGAAGCTAGTACATCCGCAGGTGTTGTGGACATGGTGAACAGGAAGAAATTGCCAGAAACCTATGCCAGCCAAGAAGAGGAGTCTGGAGTTCTCTATGCTGTGAAAGCAGTAGAAGATGGCGCTAGAGCAATCAGGTGACCTTCCTATGGGTCTTTCCAAGGGGTTGGGGCTAAAATTGTGACAATTTCCTCCTTCCATTTCTTTTGCAGAAAAACTGTTGATACATAGAAACAGTGGCATAACTAGAAATGACTGGGACCCACACCAAAGACCTCCCCCCTTCCTCATTTTTGCAACCCCAACTCGCAACTCTTGTGACTAGTCAAGATCAATCTCTCAGACGAGGCCTGGCTGCCGCTCCGTCTGTTTCCTACAGTGTCACTATATAAAGTCATTGTATAATGCGGTTGAGGGGGACCTGACAATAAAATATTTTTGTCCTCCTCCTGGATGGGCCCCTTCTGAGTTCGGGCCCCAAAGCAGCCACTTCCCCTGCCTCCCCTTATAAGTACGCCCCTGCATGGAAACAACATGTCTGTAGTTTGCAGATTTGCAGAACGGATGCAGAAGCACAACGGACTAAAATGCGGACTCAGAGATCCATATTTCAGGACCACAAAATTCAGTTGTGTGAATGCCCCCTTAGTCAGTAATAGTAGTAATAAAGCCCCCATAGTATGTCCCAGAAGTAACAATGCCCACCTATAGTGCCCCCAGTAGTAAAAAAAAAAGCCCCCATAATGTGTTCCAGTAGAAACAAAATGGATATTACCCTATAATAGTGTGTGCCAGTAGAGAAAACAATAAGCCCCCTTACAGTGCACCGAGGAAAACAAATGTCCCCATAGTGACCCCCTTGTCCATGTATTGGCAAGTGGCCTCTTCCAGCCTCTGTCCTGAGCTGTATGCAGCCTATCTCAGGCAGCGCTGTGATAATGATGTCTGTGGCAGGCGCAGCACTATTGTGCCTTATGTGCCTAGTTTGACTAATGCACATGTTCTATGGCCTCTATGGCAGCTCCGCTGAGGTGTCTTTGCTTGCTCACTCAGGGAATAGTTGCTGCGCGTAGGTATATGCTGGCTCTCCATTGCTCTAATTCGCTCTTTACTGTGCAAGTTGAGGAGTGCTATCACTTTGCCCTCTGAGGGTAATAGTTCCACTGTTGCAGGTGCAGTGCTATTGTGCCTTATGCGCTGTGACATTAGAAGAATTTTGAAATCTCTGACGTTTTAGTCTAACTAGACTGTCTATTACTCTGTAATTTCTCTAGCGCCGTTCTATGGAAGCAGTAGGTTTAAAGAGCACACCAAATGCTAGAAATAACTCCTTTATTAACTTCAACTTTTCTTCATATATAACACTGCCGCCTCCGCAGCAGACAGTCCATGTACAAACATGTGTTGAATAAAGTATCACAAAATGGCAGTTCAACTGTTCAATCTTGTCATGCAACATAAAATGGTGGATATATTTCTCTCTTCAGTATCTGTACTCTCACTTTAAGTTATTTAAGCAGTTTTTGATCTCTCTGAGAGGTATATATGAGGCTTAACCAATAGTTTTACTTGCTCTATATGATCTGGTTTGGTCTATACAATTGTTTTGAGCAGTTTGTTATTTGCATACTATTCATTTAGTGGAACTGCAAGTAAACACATATAACCAGTTCAGTATACAGTTCTAATCACTACATTAACAATAGGAATACTTATAACTGTGTTAAATACCTATTTTGGCCTCTTTGCTTCCATAAAACTGAACCCTCAGTGGAGTGAATGTCTGTTCAGCTTCTCTCCTCTGGTGTAATGAATTCTAGCAGCTCCTGCTAGCGAAATTTCCCAGACAGGCTGAGTGTGAGGCTGGCTATAATTGGCCAAGACGCCTGCTCAGTGTGAGACTGGCTGTCATTTGTTAAGACTCCTGGGCAGTGACAAAAGCTTAACTCTATACTTTCTGGTTTTACTTCTGCTGTGTCATTGAGCTTACCTTACATTCATTTTACTGAATCTTAAAGGCATATTATCTTTTCTGCTTCTATAAACACAATATATAACTGCTGTATGACATCCAAAAACATAAAGTCACAGTAAATAATGCTTTTGTCTTTAACATGTAAACATAGGAACTGTATTAAGGTTATTAGCAGGTCTAGCTGTATAAACATGTAAATCACATTAGCAACCCAGGACAGGTCTTAGCTGGTCATCTACACTCCCACCAAAATTACCTATAATTCTATGTTCTCTGTACTAGGACTTAAACATGAATTTGGGGAATTTTCCATCAGGTTCACAACTCTCAAGTGTCTTTTATCACTCTCAAGTAGAACAATTAACTTCTGTATAGGACGTTCCAACTTGAGTGGAGTAGTGAGACGTTTTCCCTTTTTGTCAAGTTTTGAGTCTCCTATTTGTAACAACACTCTTCTTACTAGTCTATCTTCATCCCTTTGAACTTCTAGAACTTTGGCCAATTTCCATTGACTTCTGGGTAAATCTTCTTTCACTAACACTATGTCACCAACTTGGACATTTCTTCTGGGTTCTGGGTGCCATTTATAGGTGAAACGCTAACAATTTGAATATCGTGCACAGTTTATTTCAATAATGCAACTTAAAATGTGAAACTAATATATGAGATAGACTCATTACATGCAAAGCGAGATATTTCAAGCCTTTATCTGTTATAATTTGGATGATTATGGCTTACAGCTTATGAAACCCCAAAGTAACAATTTTGAGGTACCCTTTGCTCAGGGGGTATCGGTTAATTAGCTGACTAGAGTCTGACACTTTGAGGCTAGAATATTAAACCTTTTCACAAAATTCTAATTGTAATCTGCATTAATGCAATTCCTTCTAATTTTCATTACTGAGATAAATGAACTTTTGCACGATATACTAATTTTTTGAGTTTCACCTGTACTTTTAAGCATAAGATTGGCTAAGTAGTCTTTCCTCCATCTATTCCAAAACTGTTCTAATAGATATTGAACTCTTCGCCATCTCTTTTTGGCATATAAATCCTCCTTGGTGAACTTGCCAGGCGGTGGCTGTATCTAATCAGACTTAGGCCCCATTCACACGTCCGCAAGTGTTTTGCAGGACATCAGCGATGTGCGTTCCGCAATTTGCGGACCGCACATCGCCGGCACTACATAGAAAATGCCTTTTCTTGTCCGCAATTGCGGACAAGAATAGGACGTGTTCTATTTTTTCAGGAACGCGATTGCGGACCCAGAAGTACGGATCCGCAATTGCGGACCTGGCTGGGACATTGTCTGTCCCCATTGAAATTAATGGGTCCGCATTTCCGTTCCACAAAATACAGAACGGAATTGCGGACGTGTGAATGGGGCCTTAAGTTGAAGTAGATGGAGTTTGGGAGTTAAAGGGTCCAAACATGTTGGATCGTTGATGTTATCCACTGTAAGTGGACGACTGTTAACAATAGACATTACTTCATAGAACGGGGTACTAAGTAAAGCATTATCCATTCTTCTGGCATCCTCCATTCAGTTGTGCACACCTGACTAGTTTGTCTGCCCTAGAGGCTGGTTTTAATCAGAGTAAGTATAAAACTGAACTTCCACACATAGTACCTACTAGCAGCCATTTGGCTCCAGGAGGAGTACATAGTGGGCTCAGCATGCATGTTGGTACCTGCATCCCTGGATTTAATGGAGGCTGTTATGGCCCTAAAAATGGCTTAATAAGCAGGGTGGATCCAGCATGCATGTGAGCCTGCACTCCCTGGATTTTATGTGGCTGTCATGGCCCATAACAGGTAGGATTTAGCGTTAGGACCACTCATAGAGGCGGCCTTGGAGTGGCGAGTGGCTTATTACTTTTTGATCAAAATGTACACTAACACCTTTGATAAACTCTAGCATAGAGGCAGGGCAGAGTGCTGGTTGCAGAGTGCTGTTGCATTTCTGTGTTTGTATGTACAGTGGAGGAAATAATTATTTGACCCCTCACTGATTTTGTAAGTTTGTCCAATGACAAAGAAATGAAAAGTCTCAGAACAGTATCATTTCAATGGTAGGTTTATTGTAACAGTGGCAGATAGCACATCAAAAGGAAAATTGAAAAAATAACTTTAAATAAAAGATAGCAACTGATTTGCATTTCATTGAGTGAAATAAGTATTTGAACCCTCTAACAAAAAAAGACTTAATACTTGGTGGAAAAACCCTTGTTTGCAAGCACAGAGGTCAAACGTTTCTTGTAATTGATGACCAAGTTTGCGCACATTTTAAGAGGAATGTTGGTCCACTCCTCTTTGCAGATCATCTCTAAATCCCTAAGGTTTCGAGGCTGTCTCTGTGCAACTCTGAGCTTGAGCTCCCTCCCTAGGTTTTCGATTGGATTAAGGTCCGGAGACTGACTAGGCCACTCCATGACCTTAATGTGCTTCTTCTTGAGCCACTCCTTTGTTGCCTTTGCTGTATGTTTTGGGTCATTGTCGTGCTGGAACACCCATCCACGACCCATTTTCAGTTTCCTGGCAGAGGGAAGGAGGTTGTCGCTCAGGATTTCACGATACATGGCTCCGTCCATTTTCCCGTTAATGCGAATAAGTTGTCCTGTGCCCTTAGCAGAAAAACACCCCCAAAGCAAAAATGTTTCCACCCCCATGCTTGACGGTGGGGACGGTGTTTTGGGGGTCATAGGCAGCATTTTTCTTCCTCCAAACACAGCGAGTTGAGTTAATGCCAAAGAGCTCTATTTTGGTCTCATCAGACCACAGCACCTTCTCCCAGTCACTCTCTGAATCATTCAGGTGTTCATTGGCAAACTTCAGACGGGCCTGCACATGTGCCTTCCTGAGCAGGGGGACCTTGCGGGCCCTGCAGGATTTTAATCCATTGCGGTGTAATGTGTTTCCAATGGTTTTCTTGGTGACTGTGGTCCCTGCTAATTTGAGGTCATTAACTAACTCCTCCCGTGTAGTTCTAGGATGCTTTTTCACCTTTCTCAGAACCATTGACACCCCACGAGGTGAGATCTTGCGTGGAGCCCCAGAGCGAGGTCGATTGATGGTCATTTTGTGCTCCTTCCATTTTCGAACAATCGCACCAACAGTTGTCACCTTCTCTCCCAGCTTCTTGCTAATGGTTTTGTAGCCCATTCCAGCCTTGTGCAGGTCTACAATTTTGTCTCTGACATCCTTGGACAGCTCTTTGGTCTTTCCCATGTTGGAGAGTTTGGAGTCTGCTTGATTGATTGATTCTGTGGACAGGTGTCTTTTATACAGGTGACTAGTTAAGACAGGTGTCCTTAATGAGGGTGACTAATTGAGTAGAAGTGTCTAACCACTCTGTGGGAGCCAGAACTCTTAATGGTTGGTAGGGGTTCAAATACTTATTTCACTCAATGAAATGCAAATCAGTTGCTATCTTTTATTTAAAGTTATTTTTTCGATTTTCCTTTTGATGTGCTATCTGCCACTGTTACAATAAACCTACCATTGAAATGATACTGTTCTGAGACTTTTCATTTCTTTGTCATTGGACAAACTTACAAAATCAGTGAGGGGTCAAATAATTATTTCCTCCACTGTATATGAAACATCTCAAGGCGTTGATGAATGCGTCAGTTGACATACAGTATCTGCTAACATTTCCAGGTGAATTGCTCTGGAGCTTGGGCATGTAAATATTAGTCTATATCTCTTGTACTCCTTGCGGTTTTGCTTGGTAATAAATGGGCAAAAACAATCCTTTCCACTATAAAGAAAAAAGAAATGGTGGTGATGGGTTTACACGATCTGCCGGTAAATCTGCCATTCTTTTCTCTTCGGTAGGTCTACGTGCCTTTCTATAGACTACACATTTACTGATATACTTTGCTATAACTTTGCTTCCTTTCACAATCCAGTAACCACCTTCTCTCAAACAGCTTTGGGTAAATCTTCTTCCCTGGTGCAAGGATTTGTTGTGGTAGTGATCAATAATCAATTTTGTGAAGATATAATTTTTCGGTAGAATTGCTGGATGCTTCACTTTTGCTAGGTAACGATGCCTTTTCCAGTCTCCCTCCCACCTTCAGTATACCATCTTGCAGAACAAGATTAAGCTTGTACAATGGGTGGTTGTTTGGAAGCCTTTTAGGTTCTTGACTAAGTCTCTTCAACTCTTCACTGTAGAATCTCTGTTGAATGAGTCTTATGACTGTTTCTTCAGCTTTCATTCTTTCCTCTACATTCAACAATTCCTTCTTTCTGATTCCCTTTGCCAAACGTTGAATTCAAACTACTACTTTATGACTGTATTCCATTTTGAACATCTGGCTAGTCTTTCAAGTATGACATCTTGACACTTGGTAGCAGTGCTCAATGTTTGTACAACTTTTACTTCTGGATCACCCATAGTCCATTCTGTATGAGCTTTACTGGGTATGATCTCCTTTTCCCAAAGGAACTCTAGGCCTGTGAACCAGTTTAAATTCTTCAATTCTGTTACATTCAGGCTTCTTGAAGCATGAGCTGCTCGGTTATGCTTTGTGTCAATGTGAAGCCAATGTTCTGGATTTGTTGAATTTTCCGAACTCTATTGGCGACAAAGACATGAAACCTTCGAGCTTCGTTGTTTATGTATCCTAGAACAACTTGTGAGTCTGTCCAAAAATATTCTTTATCTATTTTTAACTCCAATTCTTCTCTTAGAAACTTGCTTACTGATGCTGAAACAACAGCTGCTGTCAGTTCAAGTCTTGGTATTGTCTGAATACTAGTAGAAGCAACTCTGGCCTTTCCCATAACTAGGGCACAGTGTATATTTTCTTCTCCTATCACTCTGATGTAGGAGCATTGACCATAAACATATACTGGCATCTGAAAAGGGATGAAGTTCTATTTCCTTGTACTTTCCAAAATCATGAGGTACAAAACATCTGGGTATCCAGTTTTGCAAGACTCTTATCCAACTCTCCCACCTTGGCCTCAAATTTTCAGGTATGGGTTCATCCCATCCCAACTTCTGTCTGCATAATTCTTGTAGTATTTCTCTTGCTTTGAGGATCACTGGGGCCAAGAATCCCAATGGTTCATATATAGAAGCCACTGCAGAAAGAATGGTACGTCTAGTTGCAACTTTCTCTTCAATATATACTTCAAAGAAGAACTTGTCATTCTCTACATTCCATCCCAATCCAAGTACGTTCTGAACTGGAAGATGATCATAGTTAATATCTACATTCTTCATTGTTGATGCACGTTCAGAGTCACTGATGGATTCCAGTACCTCTCTGTTGTTTAAGAAAATTTGTGAAGGCGCAGGTTTCCTCTTGCGCAGAACTCTTGGCTTTCTTTCACTAGTTAGATTGCAGATTCTGTGGACTCTAGACTTATAAGACCATCATCTACTTAAAAGTTTTTCTTCAGAAAATTTGCTGCTGGTGGGCAATCATTTTTATTCTGATTGGCCAGGTACTTCATACCATAATTGGCGCAACCTGGAGACGATGCTGCTCCAAACAAGTGTACTTTCATTATGTATTCTGCTGGCTCTGTATCTGTATCTCTGTCCTCCCACCATAGGAACCTCAGGAAGTCTCTATCTTCATTCTTCACATTAAACTGTGGAACATCTTTTCAACGTCACACATGACTGCTATGGAATACTTTCTGAATCTACAGAGTACTCCAGACAGAGTGTTTGTAAGATCTGGTCCTTTTAGTAGATGATCATTCAATGCAACACCATCGTACTTTGCTGAGCAATCAAATACTACTCTAATCTTATCTGGTTTCTTTGAGTGGTAAACACCTTGATGTGGGATGTACCACATTTCTCCTTCTTTAGTTTGGCTATTAACTTTCTCTGCGTGTCCTTCTTCAAGGATGCCTTCCATAAATTTCAAATAATCATTCTTGAGTTTGGGATCTCTTCCCATCCTTTTCTTGAAACATTTCAATCTTGCTAGGGCAAGATTTCTGTTATTTGGCAGACGAGGTCATTTTCTAAAAGGTAAGGGCATTTCAAGATGACCTTGTTGATTCTGTTGAATGCTTTAGAGAGAAACTGAATAACTGGCCTAAAATAGGTTCTAAAGAACACTTCAGACTCCAAAAGTATTGTGACTTCCTGCAAGCATGCAGCAATGCCATCCCACATGTTCAAGGACTAGAATTACTGAACGACTCTCTAGAAGACCACAGGATGCTAGACAAGCTACCTGAAGAAGTGGCTTCTAGATGGAATCGCTATGTGACTGAACAGTTATATCTAGGCAAGAACTTCCCAAGTTTTAAAGAGTTCTCTGGGTTCGTCAGTAAGGAAGCATGGATAGCATATAATACAATAACATCATCTTATGTCTTAAAATCCTTAGAAGAAAGGCCTGCAAGAGAGATAAGACTAAAGGCTCTTTGTACTAAGAAAGGATGACCATATCTTGCATTAAATTTTTCCCAAGCTTGCTTGCAGTCTTCTTCGTCTTTTCTATAGAAGTTACCTTCAAGAACTCCCTTGGCTTCTCCACCAACATATCTCTGAAGGTAGAATAACTTGTCAACTGGACTCAAGCAATGATGCTCAATGATCATTTCAAAACTTGCCTTCCACTCTATGAACTTCAGTATGTCTCCTGAAAATACAGGAGGTTCTGGAATAGGAAGTCTAGCAAGGACTGTTCTCTGTTGTCTTGCTGGGACAATGGTTGTAACACTCTCCTGAGCATTGCTGTGACATCTAGGAATAGAATCATCCGGTTCTATTTTCTCACTTAGATCTGAATAAGGTGAGTCCCTTTCTTCGTCTTTCCGAGCAGGGATGGAAGGACAATGACTTATTTCTTCACTACTTGCTTTAGATTTCCTACCATTCTCCTCGGTGCATGGAGGAAAGTAGGAGTCTGCTAAAATCAACATCCAGCACCTTTGGGCACATGATGAATGTCTTAGTTCATTTGCTTGGGCTACATTTGTTTGAGGCAAGACTAATGCTGCATCAGACTCTTCTACCTCAGACAGGTTCCCTTGCTCTTCAACTTCTATCCTATCTATCTTTGTATCCTCTAATAGTAGAATGGTAATACTAGGCTCAGACATTTTACTTTAAATGCTATAACAATCAATACAAATAATAAGATGCCTTTCACTTTAAATGCAATACTGACAAATGCAGGCAATAAATCACTTTCACTTAAATACTTTAGAGTCTGTGTACTACAGACTGTCCTTTGTTTTACTTTAAAGACTTTTATTCCTGAACACGAAAACGTCTCTTTATGCCAAAGCCTATATACAATGATAAGTAATAAAAAGGAAAGCTCTGACCTTATTCTGAAGAGCAGGATACTGTGATCTGTAGGTTGCTGGAACAAATGTCAGTCTTAAAGGAGACTTATCTTTTCTTGATATGATGCAATGCTTGCTCTGATGCTCTATGCTGACCTGCAATGCTCTGTGATGACTTGCGATGATTGTGATGTGTTGGCTTGAATACGCTGCTGCAGGTTTTGGGCCTAGTGGCAGGAAACTTGCTGTCTGCAGTACGTGGCCTCTTCGTGGGTAGCGGTGCTAGCGTGGTTAGGTTTTGGCCTCCCACCCTGCGTCTCTTTCTCTCTCTAGGGATCGCAGGAGGGTTGGCGATCTTTCTCTATTTTGCCTTTGCCGTTCTGCAACTTTAAGAGTCGGCTGCAGTTTGACTAATGCACATGTTCTATGGCCTCTATGGTAGCTCCGCTGAGGTGTCTTTGCTTGCTCACTCAGGGAACAGTTGCTGCGCGGCGGTATATGCTGGTGCTCTGTTGCTCTAATGCGCTCTTTACTGTGCAAGTTGAGGAGCGCTATCTCTTGGCCCTCTGAGGGAAATAGTTCCACTCTGGCAGACGCAGCGGTATTGTGCATTATGCGCTGTGGCATAAGAAGAATTTTGACATCTCTGACTTTTTAGTCTAACCAGACTGTCTATTACTCTGTAATTCCTCTAGCGCCGTTTTATGGAAGCAGTAAGTTTAAAAAGCACACCAAATGCTTGAAATAACTTCTTTATTAACTTTTCTTCATATATAACACTGCCACCTCTGCAGCAGACAGTCCATGTACAAAACACGTGTTGAATAAAGTATCACAAAATGGCTGTTCAACTGTTCAGTCTTGTCATTCAACATAACATGGTGGATATATTTCTCTCTTTAGTATCTGTACTCTCACTTAAAGTTATTTAAGCACTTTATGATCTCTCTGAGAGGTATATCTGAGGCTTAACAAATAGTTTTACTTGCTCTATGTGATCTGGTATGAGCAGTTCGCAGACTGAATGCTTTTATGCAATTTGGTCGCAATTTGGAGATTGATATTTGGTCTATTCATTTGCTTATTGCATACTGTTCATTTGGTGGAACTGCAAGGAAACACATGTAGCTAGTTCAGTATATAGCTCTAATTGCACTATTAACAATAGGAACATCTATTACTGTATTAAATACCTATTTTGGCCTCTTTGCTTCCATAAAACTGAACTCTTAGTGGAGTGAATGTCTGTTCAGCTTCTCTCCTCTGGTGTAATGAATTCTAGCAGCTCCTGCTAGGGGAATTTCCCAGCCAGGCTGAGTGTGAGGCTGGCTGTGATTGGCCAAGATTCCTGCGCAGTGACAACAGCTTAACTCTATACGTTCTGGTTTTAATTCTGCTGTGTCATTGAGCTTACCTTACAGTCATATAATGAATCTTAAAGGCGTATTATCTTTTCTGCTTCTGTGAACACAATATATAACTGTTACATGATATCCAAAAACATGAAGTCACAGTAAATAACTCTGCTTTTGTCTTTAACATGTAAACATAGGAACTGTATTAAGATTATTGGCAGGTCTAGCTGTATACACATATAAGCCATATTAGCAACCTAGGACAGGTCTTAGCTGGCCAGCTACAATGTTATCGTGCCACCTGCGCTGGCCTGAAGCCTATCAGTGTGAACAACAGAGCAGGAAGACATAGCTCCCACGTCCTGCTGTAGCATTTAACTGTATCTCTATCCTGAGGACGGTGATTCAGTTAAATATGCAGAGGCCCTGGCAACCAGCAATAAAATATGTGTACCCCTTAACATTGTAGCGTGTACCCCTTGGGGTACGTGTACTGCAGGTTAAGAACCTGTGCCTTAGGGAATCTCCACCATACATATACGGCAGAAGTCCGGTCTTTAAAGATGGAGCCAATCGCAGGCATGGTGGGCACAATAACCACCCTGTTTCTGCTGTTTTAAACAATAGAGGCCCGGTGCTAATGTCTGCGATCAGTAGTAATGCCGATCGGAGACATTTAACCCTTCAGATGTAGTCAAATGTGACCACAGGATCTGAAAGCACTACAGCTATAAGCCTTGCGTTTTCTGGCCCAGGCCATCCCATAGTAGTAGTATGCCTGAGCCTGTTCAACTCTTCCTGACTGATTACTATTATATTCCAATGCAGGCCTGCAGGTGGCAGCACTGCATTGGAATATACTGAATATTATATTCTGTAATGGATAAATATCCATTACAGAATACAAGTGGCAATGTAATCAATGCTTGTTATAGTCACCTAGGGTGGCTTTAACAAAAGTTAAAAAAAAATAAAAAGTTTTAAAAAATTTTTTTAAAAAAATGTTCAAATCACATGAAATGTTCAATCACATGAATAATATTAATAATAATAATTTTATAATAAAAAAAATTAAACATCCTAGGCATCACCACTGAAAGCACCAGTACTATTAAAACAGAAAAATATTGAAAAATTTTAAAGTTATGCCTTCGGGAAAGCAGGGAGTAAAAAATGAAAGTGCAAAAACAAAAAACTGCAATGCCCAGTTAGGGTTAAAGGAGGTATTAAGTGTGTAGCCAAAAAAAAAAAAAGCTTAAACAATTAAGTTAAGTTACAATAAAAGTATAAATGTTGCCAAAGCACTGTTCCAATATAAAGTCACTTTTGGACGCGGCCACGCTAAGTGCCTTTGTTGTAACATCACGTGTAGTTCCAAAGAGTTTGTCTCTTGTTCTGCGGGAAGGAGTTTATTAAATGAATAATAAATTGAAATTCGCAAAATGTAGTTTATCTTATTACATGCCAGAGCGGTCACGTTCAATACGCAGGATGCGCTCAAGAGCAGGAGACACTTGTCAGATGCAACCAAGGAGGGTAATAAAGGGGAAAAAATCTAGGCACAGAAGGCATGAAACTCTAAAACGCAACCTTTAATACATTTTAGATAAAATTACCATAAATATGGAAAGTACAATGGACCCAACCAATACAATACAAAGAAAATACAAAATGGATAATCACATCAATCAGGCATGGTTGGGATTTTGCCCTAAATGGACCCTGATTACCCATAAACATAGGGAAGCACCCTGATGGTAGATGCACCCTGTACTGGAACCTACCCCCGGTCTGCCCTAGTAAACCTTGTTTGGATATTCAAACACCTGTACCCTATATAGACTTAATTGAAAACAAGACATAAAGAGGTTGTCCAGTCCCAAAATCTATTTTTTTTATATGCACCATGCATACATATGCCCTCAATAACTGTTTTTTCATGTCACTTTCTTTCCCCCTGTCTGGACATCAGACGATCCTGGCCGATCTGTTTACATTCACAGCTTCCTGTTTTGTTTATTAGGTAACTTTATTGATAAAGGAGCCTGGCTGCACTGCAGAGTGATGAGTGTATCTAATCCTATGTTGTATGATCCTGCCTTCTGAGCTGTGTATCAAATCCTATGTTGTATGATCCTGCCTTCTGAGCTGTGTATCTAATCCTATATTGTATGATCCTGCCTTCTGAGCTGTGTATCTAATCCTATATTGGATGATCCTGCCTTCTGAGCTGTGTATCTAAACCTATCTTGTATGATCCTGCCTGCTGAGCTGTGTATCTAGTCCTATCCTGTGTGATACAGCCTGCTGAGATGTGTATCTAATCCTATCTTGTATGATACTTCCTGCTGAGCTGTGTATCTAATGCTATCTTGTATGATCCAGCCTGCTGAGCTGTGTATCTAATCCTATCCTGTGTGATCCAGCCTGCTGAGCTGTGTATCTAATCATATCCTGTGTGATCCAGCCTGCTGAGCTGGGTATCTAATCCTATCTTGTATGATACTTGCTGCTGAGGTGTGTATTTAAAGGATCATGCACACAACCGTATCCGTTTTGTGGTCTGTAAGATCCACTTAATAAGGACACTGTCCGTGTGCAACCCGCCGTTCTATGGGTCTATGGGACCAGAATAGTACATGTTCTATCTTTTGTAGAACTGACACACGGATGTGGAAGCACATGGACTACTTCTGTGGGTTTTCCACATCCGTATGTCAGTTCTGTAAAACACAGAACATGTCCTATTCTGGTCCTCAAAATGCAGACCACGAACCCATAGAAGTCAATGGGACTGCAAAGAAAAAAATCCCCCATAACAGTGACATAACATAGTGCCCCCATAACAGTGACATCCACAGTGCCCCCATAACAGTGACATCCACAGTGCCCCCATAACAGTGACATCCACAGTGCCTCCATAACAGTCACATCCACAGTGCCCCCATAACAGGGACATCCACAGATCCCCCATAACAGTCACATCCACAGATCCCCCATAACAGTGTCTTCCACAGTGTCCCCATAACAGTGTCATCCTCAGTGCCCCCATAACAGTGACATCCACAGCGCCCCCATTACAGTGACATCCACAGTGCCCCATAACAGTGACATCCACAGTGCTCCCATAACAGTGACATCCACAGTGCCTCCATAACAGTGACATCCACAGTGCCCCTATAACAGTGACATCCACAGTGTCCCCATAACAGTGACATCCACAGCGCCCCCATAACAGTGACATCCACAGTGCCCCCATAATAGTGACATCCACAGTGCATCCATAACAGTCACATCCACAGTGCCCCCATAACAGTTACCTCCACAGTGCCCCCATACCAGTGACATCCACAGTGCCCCCATAACAGTGACATCTACAGTGCCTCCATAACAGTGACATCCACAGTGCCCCCATAACAGTGACATCCACAGTGCCCCCATAATAGTGACATCCACAGTGCCCCCATAACAGTGACATCCACAGTGCCTCCATAACAGTCACATCCACAGTGCCCCCATAACAGTGACCTCCACAGTGCCCCCATAACAGTGACATCCACAGTGCCCCCATAACAGTGACCTCCACAGTGCCCCCATAACAGTGACATCCACAGTGCCCCCATAGCAGTGACATCTACAGTGCCCCATAGCAGTGACATCTACAGTGCCCCATAACAGTGACATCCACAGTGCCCCCATAACAGTGACCTCCACAGAGCCTCCATAACAGTGACATCCACCGCGCCTCATAGCAGTGACATCCACAGAGCAGCCATAACAGTGATCTCCACAGTGCCCCCATAACAGTAACATACGGTGCCCCCATTACAGTGACATCCACAGTGCCCCATAACAGTGACATCCACAGTGCTCCCATAACAGTGACATCCACAGTGCCTCCATAACAGTGACATCCACAGTGCCCCTATAACAGTGACATCCACAGTGTCCCCATAACAGTGACATCCACAGCGCCCCCATAACAGTGACATCCACAGTGCCCCATAATAGTGACATCCACAGTGCATCCATAACAGTCACATCCACAGTGCCCCCATAACAGTTGACCTCCACAGTGCCCCCATACCAGTGACATCCACAGTGCCCCCATAACAGTGACATCTACAGTGCCTCCATAACAGTGACATCCACAGTGCCCCCATAACAGTGACATCCACAGTGCCCCCATAATAGTGACATCCACAGTGCCCCCATAACAGTGACATCCACAGTGCCTCCATAACAGTCACATCCACAGTGCCCCCATAACAGTGACCTCCACAGTGCCCCCATAACAGTGACATCCACAGTGCCCCCATAACAGTGACCTCCACAGTGCCCCCATAACAGTGACATCCACAGTGCCCCCATAGCAGTGACATCTACAGTGCCCCCATAGCAGTGACATCTACAGTGCCCCATAACAGTGACATCCACAGTGCCCCCATAACAGTGACCTCCACAGAGCCTCCATAACAGTGACATCCACCGCGCCCTCATAGCAGTGACATCCACAGAGCAGCCATAACAGTGATCTCCACAGTGCCCCCATAACAGTAACATACGCAGTGCCCCCATAACAGTGACCTCCACAGTGCCCCCATAACAGTGACATCCACAGTGCCTCCATAACAGTGACCTCCACAGTGCCCCCATAACAGTGACATCCGCAGTGCCCCCATAACAGTGACCTCCACAGAGCCACCATTAACAATGACATCCACAGATCCCCCATAGCAGTGACATCCACAGTACCCCCATAATAGTAACCTCCACAGTGCCCCCATAACAGTGACCTCCACAGTGCCCCCATTGCAGTGACATCCACAGCGCCCTCATAGCAGTGACATCCACAAAGCCGCCATAACAGTGACCTCCACAGTGCCCCCATAACAGTGACATCCACAGCGCCCCCATAGCAGTGACATCCACAGCGCCCCCATAGCAGTGACATCCACAGTGCCCCCATAATAGTGACCTCCACAGTGCCCCCATAACAGTGACATCCACAGTGCCCCCATAACAGTGACATTCACAGTGCCCCCATACACATATGCATTGACATCCACAGTGCCCCCATAACAGTGACATCCACAGTGTCCCCATAACAGTGACATCCACAGTGCCCCCATAACAGTGACATCCACAGTGCCCCCATAACAGTGACATCCACAGTGTCCCCATAACAGTGTCATCCACAGTGCTCCCATAACAGTGACATCAACAGTGCCCCCATAACAGTGACATCCACAGTGCGTCCATAACAGTGACATCCACAGTGCTTCCATAACAGTGACACCCACAGTGCCCCCATAACAGTGACATCCACAGATCCCCCATAACAGTGACATCCACAGTGCGTCCATAACAGTGACATCCACAGTGCGTCCATAACAGTGACACCCACAGTGTCCCCATAACAGTGACATCCACAGTGCCCCCATAACAGTGACCTCCACAGTGCCCCCATTGCAGTGACATCCACAGCGCCCTCATAGCAGTGACATCCACAAAGCCGCCATAACAGTGACCTCCACAGTGCCCCCATAACAGTGACATCCACAGCGCCCCCATAGCAGTGACATCCACAGCGCCCCCATAGCAGTGACATCCACAGTGCCCCCATAATAGTGACCTCCACAGTGCCCCCATAACAGTGACATCCACAGTGCCCCCATAACAGTGACATTCACAGTGCCCCCATAACAGTGACATTCACAGTGCCCCCATAACATTGACATCCACAGTGCCCCCATAACAGTGACATCCACAGTGTCCCCATAACAGTGACATCCACAGTGTCCCCATAACAGTGACATCCACAGTGCCCCCATAACAGTGACATCCACAGTGCCCCCATAACAGTGACATCCACAGTGCCCCCATAACAGTGACATCCACAGTGCCCCCATAACAGTGACATCCACAGTGTCCCCATAACAGTGTCATCCACAGTGCTCCCATAACAGTGACATCAACAGTGCCCCCATAACAGTGACATCCACAGTGCGTCCATAACAGTGACATCCACAGTGCTTCCATAACAGTGACACCCACAGTGCCCCCATAACAGTGACATCCACAGATCCCCCATAACAGTGACATCCACAGTGCGTCCATAACAGTGGCATCCACAGTGCGTCCATAACAGTGACACCCACAGTGTCCCCATAACAGTGACATCCACAGTGCCCCCATAACAGTGACATTCACAGTGCCCCTGTTCCGGAATTTTTTGCTACCTGGAAAAATTTGCTACCTACATCACTTCCGGTAGTGACGTGGGAGGCGCGTCTCTCATCTCGGCTCCTGACTGGCTCTGCCGGGGGTTTGTCGGCGAAGGCGCAGAAGGTTCATCCATGATGTGAATGTGCCTAAGGTAGCATAAAATTCTGGCCCACTGCGCATGCGTGCGAACGAGGCAGCTCGGTGCAGGCGCAGTAGGAAAATGCGCTGAGCTTAGTAAAACATAACGAGCTGCGTGCCTGGGTAGCAAAATTAGACAGGGCAGTGCGCAAGCGCCCATTTAACAGGCTTGCTTTCTGGGCTGAGGGTAGGTTACAATTACAGGCCACGGCCAATGACATCCACAGAGCCCCTATTACTGTGCCATCCACAGTACCCCCATAACAGTGACATCCACAGAGCCCGCATAACAGTGACATCCACAGTGCCCCCATAACAGTGACATCCACAGTGCCCCCATAACAGTGACATCCACAGTGCCCCCATAACAGTGACCTCCACAGAGCCCCCATAACAGTGACATCCACAGATCCCCCATAACAGTGACATCCACCGTGCCCCTCATAACAGTGTCATCCACAGAGCCCCCATAACAGTGACATCCACAGCGCCCCCATAACAATGACCTCCACAGGGCCCCCATAACAGTGACCTCCACAGGGCCCCCATAACAGTGACGTGCACAGAGCCCCCATAACAGTGACATCCACAGTGCCCCCATAACAGTGACATCCACAGAGCCCCCATAACAGTGACCTCCACAGTGCCCACATAACAGTGACCTCCACAGTGCCCCCATAACAGTGACATCCACAGCGCCCCCATAACAGTGACATCCACTGTGCCCCCATAACAGTGATATCAACAGTGCCCCCATAACAGTGATATCAACAGTGCCCCCATAACAGTGACATCCACGGTGCCCCCATAACAGTGACATCCACAGCGCCTCCATACCAGTGACCTCCACAGTGCCTCCATAACAGTGACATCCACTGTGCCCCCATAACAGTGATATCAACAGTGCCCCCATAACAGTGATATCAACAGTGCCCCCATAACAGTGACCTCCACAGATCTCCCCCATAACAGTGACATCCACAGCACCCCCATACCAGTGACCTCCACAGTGTCTCCATAACAGTGAAATCCACAGAGCCTCCATAGCATTGACATCCACAGCACCCCCATAACAGTGACCTCCACAGTGCCCCCATAACAGTGACCTCCACAGTGCCCCCATAACAGTGACCTCCACAGTGCCCCCATAACAGTGACATCCACAGTGCCTCCATAACAGTGACCTCCACAGTGCCTCCATAATAGTGACATCCACAGTGCCTCCATAACAGTGACCTCCACAGTGCCTCCATAATAGTGACATCCACAGTGCCTCCATAACAGTGACCTCCACAGTGCCCCCATAACAGTGACATCCACAGTGCCTCCATAATAGTGACATCCACAGTGCCTCCATAACAGTGACCTCCACAGTGCCTCCATAATAGTGACATCCACAGTGCCTCCATAACAGTGACCTCCACAGTGCCCCCATAACAGTGACCTCCACAGTGCCTCCATAATAGTGACATCCACAGTGCCTCCATAACAGTGACCTCCACAGTGCCCCCATAACAGTGACATCCACAGTGCCTCCATAATAGTGACATCCACAGTGCCTCCATAACAGTGACATCCACAGTGGCCCCACTGCGTCTGTTGCTGATCGTTATGCTGAGACACATCGCACTGTATATGATTCAGTACAGGCTTCACACAGAAGGAGAGGAAAGGAAGAAGATGGCGAGGGAGCGGAAGCCCTGGAAATGCTGCAGGAGCAGTCATGTGACCGTGGAGAGGATCGTAGAAACGCAAGAGCTGCGAAGGGTAAGAATTATTGTAATAATCTTCCCCTCCACAGGTTTTTTCTAGGGACCACTTTTGAAGTAGCAGCCAGAGAGCCCCTTTATTATTGTATTATTCATTTTTATATCTTGCAGCAAATTTTTGCAAAATTCTTCAATATATTTTATAAACAATATTCTTTTGCATTTAGGGTTTCTAACTTATTATTCATGTAGAGTATTATATATATTATACTTTTATCATTTCTACTTGCAGTGGCCAAGAAAGGGTTAACCTTCGGCTGGTTTAGTAAATAATTCTATGGTGTGTTTTCCGCCCCTTTCCCTGTCCTTTATTTAAACTGAATGGCGATAGTCATGAGTAATAGTAAACAAAACGCATTCAAAACGCGCCAGACTGGATTTTAACTTGGAGAACTTCTAGTTTTTCCAACCGGTGGCTAAAATCATCACCTTGCTGGCATTTTTATGTGTCATCTCACACCTTCTGTGCCCTGCTGCCTGTATATGCAGTATTATAGTAGTTATATTCTTGTACATAGGAGCAGTATTATAGTAGTTATATTCCTGTACATAGGAGCAGTATTATAGTAGTTATATTCTTGTACATAGGAGCAGTATTATAGTAGTTATATTCTTGTACATAGGAGCAGTATTATAGTAGTTATATTCTTGTACATAGGAGCAGAATTATAGTAGTTATATTCTTGTACATAGGAGCAGTATTATAGTAGTAGCAGTATAGGAGCAGTATTATAGTAGTTATATTCCTGTACATAGGAGCAGTATTATAGTAGTTATATTCTTGTACATAGGAGCAGTATTATAGTAGTTATATTCTTGTACATAGGGGGTAGTATTATAGTAGTTATATTCTTGTAGATAGGGGCAGTATTATAGTTGTTATATTCTTGTACATAGGAGGCAGTATTATAGTAGTTATATTCTTGTACATAAGAGGCAGTATTATAGTAGCTATATTCTTGTACATAGATGAAGTATTATAGTAGTTACATTATTGTACATAGGAGTAGTATTATAGTAGTTATATTCTTGTACATAGGAGGCAGTATTATAGTAGATATATTCTTGGACATAGGAGCAGTATTATAGTAGTTATATTCTTGAACATAGGAGCAGTATTATGGTAGTTATATTCTTGTACATAGGAACAGTATTATAATAGTTATATTCTTGTACATAGGAGCAGTATTATAGTAGTTATATTCTTGTACATAGGAGCAGTATTATAGTAGTTATATTCTTGTACATAGGAGGCAGTATTATAGTAATTATATTCTTGTACATAGGAGGCAGTATTGTAGTAGTTATATTCTTGTACATAGAGAGCAGTATTATAATAGTTTTATTCTTGTATATTGTATCAGTATTATAGGAGTTATATTCTTGTACATAGGAGGCAGTATTATAGTAGTTATATTCTTGTACATAGGGGGGCAGTATTATAGTAGTTATATTCTTGAACATAGAGAGCAGTATTATAGTAGTGTGGGGAGTCGCTCTGGTAGACAGCGGTGCGGGTGCAGTACCGAGGCAAAACAAAGAGTCCAGGATGTGCAATAAACAGTGTTTTATTCACACTGACACAAAAATACACAGCAAACAGTCTTTCGGTGGTAATTCACACAAGTCAGAAACAAGGAGGCAAAACAAAACAGGCCACCACAGGTTCAGTCACCTGGGAGGTGTAGGTGCAGGTTCGCATCAGGCTGTCGGCCCAGCCGCAGGAGAATCCACCTTCAGGTAGCCAGGAACAAAAGCCACCTCCTTGCTGAGCTCTTTCCTCCAGGACAGAGAACTCCAGAGCCCTGTTAGCAGGCTCCAGGATAATCACCACCTCAGACACAGCTGCTGGCTGTGTTTTATACCCAGCCCAAAACCAGGACTGGATCGTGGGGAGCAGCCACCCACCCTACACTTTAGCTGCTCCCGGTAAGAGCCGGCCCGGATCGGCTTTGCAGCCATGCTATTTAACAGAGTCAAACAGCACTAGCTGCTGCAGACAAAAAAACCCGGCTCTTACCTCACCGAGGCCAGCAACCTCGGTGACACGTACCTGCCATCAAATATGACACCTTGCACCCTCTTACAGTAGTTATATTCTTGTACATAGTAGGCAGTATTATAGTAGTTATATTCTTGTACATAGGAGCAGTATTATAGTAGTTATATTCTTGTACATAGGGGGTAGTATTATAGTAGTTATATTCTTGTAGATAGGGGCAGTATTATAGTTGTTATATTCTTGTACATAGGAGGCAGTATTATAGTAGTTATATTCTTGTACATAAGAGGCAGTATTATAGTAGCTATATTCTTGTACATAGATGAAGTATTATAGTAGTTACATTATTGTACATAGGAGTAGTATTATAGTAGTTATATTCTTGTACATAGGAGGCAGTATTATAGTAGATATATTCTTGGACATAGGAGCAGTATTATAGTAGTTATATTCTTGAACATAGGAGCAGTATTATAGTAGTTATATTCTTGTACATAGGAACAGTATTATAGTAGTTATATTCTTGTACATAGGAGCAGTATTATGGTAGTTATATTCTTGTACATAGGAACAGTATTATAGTAGTTATATTCTTGTACATAGGAGCAGTATTATAGTAGTTATATTCTTGTACATAGGAGCAGTATTATAGTAGTTATATTCTTGTACATAGGAGGCAGTATTATAGTAATTATATTCTTGTACATAGGAGGCAGTATTGTAGTAGTTATATTCTTGTACATAGAGAGCAGTATTATAATAGTTTTATTCTTGTATATTGTATCAGTATTATAGGAGTTATATTCTTGTACATAGGAGGCAGTATTATAGTAGTTATATTCTTGTACATAGGGGGGCAGTATTATAGTAGTTATATTCTTGAACATAGAGAGCAGTATTATAGTAGTGTGGGGAGTCGCTCTGGTAGACAGCGGTGCGGGTGCAGTACCGAGGCAAAACAAAGAGTCCAGGATGTGCAATAAACAGTGTTTTATTCACACTGACACAAAAATACACAGCAAACAGTCTTTCGGTGGTAATTCACACATGTCAGAAACAAGGAGGCAAAACAAAACAGGCCACCACAGGTTCAGTCACCTGGGAGGTGTAGGTGCAGGTTCGCACCAGGCTGTCGGCCCAGCCGCAGGAGAATCCACCTTCAGGTAGCCAGGAACAAAAGCCACCTCCTTGCTGAGCTCTTTCCTCCAGGACAGAGAACTCCAGAGCCCTGTTAGCAGGCTCCAGGATAATCACCACCTCAGACACAGCTGCTGGCTGTGTTTTATACCCAGCCCAAAACCAGGACTGGATCGTGGGGAGCAGCCACCCACCCTACACTTTAGCTGCTCCCAGTAAGAGCCGGCCCGGATCGGCTTTGCAGCCATGCTATTTAACAGAGTCAAACAGCACTAGCTGCTGCAGACAAAAAAACCTGGCTCTTACCTCACCGAGGCCAGCAACCTCGGTGACACGTACCTGCCATCAAATATGACACCTTGCACCCTCTTACAGTAGTTATATTCTTGTACATAGTAGGCAGTATTATAGTAGTTATATTCTTGTAGATAGGGGCAGTATTATAGTTGTTATATTCTTGTACATAGGAGCAGTATTATAGTAGTTATATTCCTGTACATAGGAGGCAGTATTATAGTAGTTATATTCCTGTACATAGGAGGCAGTATTATAGTTGTTATATTATTGTACATAGGAGGCAGTATTATAGTAGTTCTTTCCCAATACATTAAGGGATTAACCGTGCTTCATGTAGAACTGGCTAAATATTTGCTTTCTAAAGCATACATCGATAGGATAATAAGTAGATTTTTCTTACTGTTTGCACTGTAACACAGAATCTGATGAGACCTTATTAAAGTGGCTGTGGAATTTGTGTTTGCTGAGTACTCATGTAAGTAGGTGGGGTTATATCAATACGATTTGATCCTGCTTTGTACCGTGCACCTGTGACACAGAACAAAGGTGTCTTGTGATCCACTGTTTGCACATAGCACTGTCCGGCAAATGGTATTCCTCATGCATGGATAAAAATAGTTCACCCACTCTAAAAAAAGCGATTTACCGCTCATAAACAGCCCGGAGTTTTCAGTCCAAATACACTTACGAGGATTACTAACCTCCAACGCCCTGCAGTAAGCGCTAGCGGTTAGAATGAGTGTCTGTAATTTCTGGTGCTGGGTCCTGTACTTCCACAATGTATTACATCAAACAGTATAACTAGCTAATCTACCCAAACGGTATATATCATTCTATGCCAGGAATGTGGATTACGGCATGTGCAGAAATAGGGGAAGACCTATTTGATATCATTAGTCTCACCACACGTAATCTACCCTAAGGACAAGCGTACGGAAGTAATGTAGCGTGAACAGCCTCAAAGATATGCTATTGAGAAAGTCTCCAAACCCATCAAGGGTGAGGATTGTAATGTAAAGGAGACTGAGGACACCCTAAGGGTTGAACTTTACACACGATTTAACGTACGTAGAATAATGAAGCTGCTTTTACACTGAAGATTATTCATGAATTATGCTGATGATGAGGAGAAGGACGAGGAGACACAACTAGAGATGAGCGAACACCTGGATGTTCGGGTTCGAGAGGTTCGGCCGAACTTCCGGAAAATGTCCGGGTTCGTGATCCGAACTCAACCCGAACTTCATCCCGAACCCGAACCCCATAGAAGTCAATGGGGACCCGAACTTTTGGGCACTAAAAAGGCTGTAAAAGACACCCAGAGGGATAATATACCGCAATAAACGCATTGCGATTACAACTTTGAGCTAACGATCACCATGGGAACGCCTCCTCCAGTAGAATGTACTGTCGGATCTGAGAATTAAGTTGAAATCGCAATGCGATTGTCTATATCTGCTTAATCGCATTGCGATTTCAACTTAGCATAGCTAAATAATTCCATCCATATCGTTAACTTACTGAGTCAGTAAGTTAGCGAATATGAATGGAATTATTTAGCAATGCTAAGTTGAAACGGCAATGCGATTACAGATATATAATAATCGCATTGCGATTTCAACTTAATTCTCACATCCGACAGTACATTCTACTGGAGGAGGCGTTCCATGGTGATCGGTAGCTCAAAGTTGTAATCGTCAATGCGATTAGCTAAATACATAAGAATCGCATTGCGATTCCAACTTTTAGTACTCAACTTTTAAAATCGTACACCACTTTAAGTTCCAAAGTTGCAATCGCGTTCGAATAGTACTTAAAGCTGTCTCTTAGTCAGTTTTAGTATTGGTGTGCTGTAATAGAAGTTACATTCGTACGCGAATATAACTTAGAGCAATACAGTCAACTTTACACTGTTAGTTTTATTATCGCGATAATACAACTATTCAAGAATCGTGTACGTGCGTCTGTACGTGTGTGCGTTACCTCGGACACTATTCTATTTTGCCAGCCACAGCTGAAACTACTGATTTATGGTATTGCTATTTTGGCAATTGAATTTAACCCCAGAAAATAATCTATCCTTTGCCAGACAGCAGACAGTATTATACTTGTCTAGCCAAAGCTGGAACACCAGATTTAGGGGATTGGTATTTGGGCAATTGTATTTAACCCCTTAATAAAATATATAAATTTCTTTCCTGAGTTTCTAGGGGTGACAATTAGCACAGCCAAGCCCCTGATGTAGGATATAGCAAAAAAAAAAAAACTAGTATTGATGGATTGATGGACTTGGTGGCAGCTTCTTCTGGCGCACCACAAGTCACAAAATGGCCGCCCGATCAACCCAGAAAATAAGTGACAGAAAACGCTCTGTGCAGCCTAAAAACCAGCGAGCAAGTAACTAGCAGAAGTTCAATGATTCTCAGCTGTAAATTGATCCGTTCATTAGGTGCTGTTGCTGACTTTAACCTGCCTAATCTCGCCCTGATAGAAGCTGCGTCCTCTCCCTACACTAATCAGAGCAGTGTGACTTGCGGCGCTACGTGACTCCAGCTTAAATAGAGGCTGGGTCACATGCTGCACTTGGCCAATCACAGCCATGCCATTAGTAGGCATGCCTGTGATGGGCTCTTAGGGGAAGAAGTAAAATGCTAACTGATTGGCTGCTGTGCAGCCCTTCAGAAAGCGGGAAGAAATCGACGAACACCGGACCCGAACCCGAACATTTTTGAAAATGTCCGGGTTCGGGTCCGTGTCACGGACACCCCAAAATTCGGTTCGAACCCGAACTATTCTCGAACTGTTCGCTCAACACTAGATACAACCACTTCCTACCATTAAGGGGCTAATTTACTTAATAAAGTTTAACTTTTGTGTCATGCTATGTAAATGGTGCACTTGGTCATTCGAGTGATGCTATAATTAAAGGGGTATTCCGGAAGTTTTCTACTGATGACGTATCCCCTGGACAGGTCATCAGTATCTGCTAAGTGGGGGTCCGACTTCCGATACCCCCGCTGTTCATCTGTTTGAGAAGGCACCGGTACTCCTCTGAGCACTGTGGTCTTCGTGCAGCTTACCAAGCACAGCACTGTACATAGTATAGCGGCTGTGTCCGGTATGGCGCTCAGCCCCATTCACTTCTATGGAGCTGAGCTGCTCCTAGGCCACGTGACTGACGAACGTGACGTCACTAGCCTAGGATAAGCTGTGCGAAGGCTTCAGTGCTACTGCGAGCGTCGGTGCTTTCTCATACAGCTGATGACTTAGGGCTCATTCACACGACCGTGGTTTAGTTCCGCATCCGAGCCGCCTTTTTTTTGCGGCACGGGTGTGGACCCATCCACTTCAATGGGGCCGCAAAAGATGCGGACAGCACTCTGTGTGCGACCCGCATCCGTTGCTCCATTCCGTGTGCCCACAAAAATTATGAATCATGTCATATTCTTGTCCGTTTTGCAGACAAGAATAGGTATTTCTATAAAGGGCCGCTTATTCTGTTCCGCAAATTGCGGAAGGCACACAGGCGGCATCTGTATTTTGCGGACCGCAAAATTCAGCAGGTTCGTGTGAACAAGCCCTTATACAGAGGATAAGTCAGCAAAAATGTCTCAGAAAATTCCTGTATAAGGGCCCTCAACTGTGGCTCGAAAAACGTTAGAGGCCCAAGGGTGCACCTTTTTTGTATATTTTTTGTTATGTTCTAATAAACAGTGTTTTTTAATTTTTTTTTATGGGAGAATGCTGCAGCCTCCGTTTCTTCATTTACTTGTCCTTTAATTCAACACGAGGTGCTTGACTGTCAAATACTCGTGTCTCAGTGCCTTCAAATTTCAACAAAACTTAGTGCTGCACAGCAAACAGTATAACTCGTAAAACCTCTTTATAGGTTTATTCTGCTCTTCTAAGTATAATAAAATGTTGTACAGAGGAGGCAGATTTATAATATATTCTTGTACATAGCAGCAGTATTATAGTAGTTCTATTCTTGTACATAGGAGCAGTATTATAGTAGTTATATTCTTTGTCAATCATCTTTTTATTGAGCAAAAAGAAAGTAATGCACGTACATCAGTGCAGTAATAAAGGGCTCGCAGGCCCAGGTAGTGAAAGCAGTAAGGACGATAAAACAGAAGACATGGCATATCTGCAGTCCAGGAAGGAGTCCCATATAGAAGAGACTGTGTTGTTGTATTATTCTCTCAGCGAGCCATGCAGTTGCAGTCCTTGAAATACTGATAGTACTTGAGGTAGTTACATAAACAATACAAACCAATTAACTAGTGAAGAGAAAGAATATGCAAATCGGAACTTGGTCTCTAGGTGACACATGCGGGGCTGGCTAGATGTATGGTTGCAGCATGCGCTAGTGGACAAGGTTAACTAGGCGTCGGTGAGGAGGTGTCAGCAACGTCAGAGGCAGGAGTACGTGTTCGTGACCTATATAATTTCCAAGGGGACCACAAGTTCTTAAACTTGGCATGTGATCTGGCTTCCCAACTGGCCAGCTCCTCTAGACGGTATAATTGATCTACTTTGTGCCACCAATGAAGCAGGGTAGGAGGATCAGGACTGAGCCACCTTTGTGGAATAAGTAGCCTTGTGGCCTGAATCAGATGTGTGGCCAGGTTTCCTTTGGAAGGGGAAAAGGCCGTGGAGGGAAGCCAGAGAAGGACCAACTCAGGGGTCAATTTGATATCAGAGCTGGTGATAGTGGAAATGGCCTTCGAGATCTCTATAGTAGTTATATTCTTGTTCATAGGAGCAGTATTATAGTAGTTATATTCCTGTACATAGGAGCAGTATTATAGTAGTTATATTCTTGTACATAGGAGCAGTATTATAGTAGTTATATTCTTGTACATAGTAGGCAGTATTATAGTAGTTATATTCTTGTACATAGGAGGCACTATTATAGTAGTTATATTCTTGTACATAGGAGCAGTATTATAGTAGTTATATTCTTGTACATAGGAGCAGTATTATAGTAGTTATATTCTTGTACATACAGTAGAGAGCAGTATTATAGTAGTTATATTCTTGTACATAGGAGCAGTATTATAGTAGTTATATTCTTGTACATAGGGGGCAGTATTATAGTAGTTATATTCTTGCACATAGAGAGCAGTATTATAGTAGTTATATTCTTGTACATAGGAGCAGCATTACAGTAGTTATATTCTTGTACATAGGAGCAGTATTATAGTAGTTATATTCTTGTACGTAGGAGCATTATTAAACTTAAACTGTGTTTTTTTACACTTTCTTTTACGGGAAAATGCTGCAGCCTCCGTTTCTTCATTTACTTGTCCTACAATTCAACATGAGATGCTCGACTGTCAAATACTCGTGTCTCAGTGCCTTCAAAGTTCAACACAACTTACAGCTTAGCTTCACAGCAAACAATATAACTTGTAAAACCACTTTATAGGTTTATTCTGCTCTTGTAAGTATAATAAAATGTTGCACAGAGGAGGCAGATTTATAATATATTCTTGTACATAGGAGCAGTATTATAGTAATTATATTCTTGTACATAGGGGTAAGTATTATAGTATATATATTCTTGTACATAGGAGACAGTATTATAGTAGTTACTAGACATTATGCCTGTTACATTAACGGGCTCTAGAACATTAGTGCTGGCACTGTTATGGGGGAGGGGGGATCTTTGGATGCCACTGTTATATATGTAAGCAGAAACACAAGGGGGGTCAGTCAGCACGTCCCAGCACTGTGCCACAAGCACTTTGTCCTGCCTTTATGCTAGAAGCTATCAGAAGTCGTTAGTGTACATTTTGATCAAAAAGTATTAAGCCACTCGCCACGCCAAGGCCGCCTCCATGAGTGGTCCTAACGCTAAATCCCACCTGTTATGGGTCACAATGGCCACATAGAATCCAGGGAGAGTGGGCCCAGCATGCGTGTCCGGATCAACCATGCTTATCAACCCTTTCTCGTGCTGTAACAGCCTCCATTAGAACCAGGGATGCAGGTACCAACATGCATGCCAAGCCCACTATTTATACTCACCCTGGAGCCAGATGGCTACTGACAGGTACTATAAATTCAAGTGCAGTTTTTATACTTACTCTGATTAAAAACAGCCTCTAGGGCAGACAAACTAGACAGGTGTGCACGACTGGCTCCAGGATGAGTATATATAGTGGGCTCGGCATGCATGTTGGTACCTGCATCCCTGGTTCTAATGGAGGCTGTTACAGTACGAGAAAGGGTTGATAAGCATGGTTGATCCAGACACGCATGCTGGGCCCACGCTCCCTGGATTCTATCTGGCCGTTGTGACCCATAACAGGTGGGATTTAGCGTTAGGACCACTCATGGAGGCGGCCTTGGTGTGGCGAGTGACTTATTACTTTTTGATCAAAATGTACACCAATGACCTCTGATAGCTTTTAGCATATAGGCAGGACAAAGTGTTAGTGGCAGAGTGCTGTTGCATTTCTGTGTTTGTAACTGTTATATATGTGCCATCCATAGACCCCCACCCCATAACAGTGCCATCCACAGATCCCCCCTCAGTGTCATCCACAGATCCCCCCCTCAGTGTCATCCACAGATCCCCCCTCAGTGTCATCCACAGATCCCCCCCTCAGTGTCATCCACATATCCCCCCTCAGTGTCATCCACATATCCCCCCTCAGTGTCATCCACAGATACCCCCCTCAGTGTCATCCACAGATCCCCCCTCAGTGTCATCCACAGATTACCCCCTCAGTGTCATCCACAGATTCCCCCCTCAGTGTCATCCACAGATTCCCCCTTCAGTGTCATCCACAGATTCCCCCTTCAGTGTCATCCACAGATCCCCCTCAGTGTCATCCACAGATCCCCCTTAAGTGTCATCCACAGATCCCCCTCAGTGTCATCCACAGGCCCCCCTCTCAGTGTCATCCACAGATTCCCCCTCAGTGTCATCCACAGACCCCCCCCTCAGTGTCATCCACAGATCCCCCCAGTGTCATCCACAGACCCCCTCAGTGTCATCCACAGACGCGGGATCTGTGGATGACACTGAGGGGGGATCTGTGCGAGATTACGGCGCTTCTCTTCAATTTCAGAGGCAAGTGCAGTGAATAAATTAGCTAGGAGGCGGCACTGGGCGGGGAGGAGCTATGGCGATCCCTACGCCACTGAATAGGATCATACAGCATAGGATTAAACAGAAATCATACAGCTCTAATACAGAGTAAACTCATAATTTCAATTTAAGATGAGTCAATTTCTGTTATATCAAAAAATATCAATGAAGCATATTCCAAATGTATTAAAACTAACATTAACCCATATATACATTCCTCCATAATGTCACATTGTTCTTCTTTTTCCTGACTTCCAGGGATTTGATCTCAGCTCTGACATGATGAGGTTCACGGCTTTTCTGTGCTGGAATGGTTCGTTACTGTTGGACACTCTGGTTCCGGTGTTCCAGTGATAGTACTTGATGACTGTAATGATCAGATACATGGTCCCCCGGTCAATGTCACCTACATTACATGTAACGCTGAAGATGACGTCTGGGTATTTTAGAGACTGCAGTCTTGGGATCTTTAGCTTACAGGATATTTCCTGCCCTATTTTTCTCCCTCCCTATCACTCTGATATGAAATGTGCGATGGTCTCCTCCTGCTGACAACCCAAAGGACACTTGTTCTCGGACACGCTCAGAAATTTTTAAATTTTCTTTAAAAAAAAGCTTCCCATGTAAAGACAGCCAAGCAATGTCATAAAATTTAGGAGGAAGCCTTACTGCGTTGAGGAACCTCAGACTGTCCTGTAAGATGGTGGTCGTACAGTCTTTCAGTGTGGGCTGTAAACAGAAGAAGGTCTTACACACCCTGAAGTACATCTCTCTCCTGGTCTTAGTCTGAATGTAAGACTTCTCTATACCCCTCTTCTTCGAGCATCTGAGACCATAGTCCAGGTACGGGGGGACGTAATCACAAGTCAACCGACCCCTCGAGACTGCCACCTCGCACCCAAGATTCTGCAGAATGTAGTATCCAGTCCCTGATACTATTTACCCACAAGGTGCTGTTCTCTGAGTCCAGGCAACCAAAATTAACTTTAAGGAACAACGAGTCAAAGAACACCCTTGGATTTATCATATCCAGCCCACCCTCTATCCTCTTAGGTAGGTAATCCCTCTTTTTAATGGGTTCAACCTTTTCCCCAAAAGAAGCTGGAAGAACAGGCTAAAGAGCCTAGCCGAGAAAGATTCTGGCAAAGGACAAATGACAGATACATATAAGGGACCAGGTAAGTCTTCAGCATTGTAACCCTTTCTCTATAGGTCAGCCTCCAGTTCTTCCATCGCTGAACCTTTGCATTTCAGGCTTCCAATCTTTCTTCCCAATTTAGCCTGGCATTATTGTCCCTCTGAATTTAACCCCTAAGATTTTATTACAGGTGGTGGTCTGGATTAGAATTCAGTGTCCAGAAGCTTGACGCTTCTCATGATTACCCAGAGACCCGGAGGCCTCCAAGTAACTTCTGATGGCGGCAGACAACATCTGCTCCTCACGAGGCTCAGATATCACCATAGTCACAACATCTGGTAGGCACACATCCGTAGTGACCTCAGGAATGGGTCTCCTTATCCTTTCTCTGAAACAAGTCAGCATAGTAAGATCTCACCAACCCCAGGATACCCTCCCGAGATTCCTGCAAAACACCTTGGGAGTCAGTAAGACGTGTCACCACTTTCTTTTCGACACAATCCCGGACACTCTCAAAGGGATCTAGTGACCCTAAGGACCAATAATCCCATTCGAGAACCAAGGAAGGTGTACCTGCTGTACTGATTCTGCCTTATCTCATATTTCAGTCAGTCGATCTTTTCTTGGCAGGGATCTGATCTCCCCCTTGACGTCCTCCCACCAGTCAGCCATGATGTCATAAAAATCTACTCTCTTGAGTTGATGCTGAAAAAGAGAGTGGACGACTCTCTGGACAAAGAGGGTCTTCCAAGAGACTGGAGTTAAGTCTCCATAACCCCTTACTAATATCAGGATGCTTAGTGAAAAACAAGGACAGGTGATCTGAATAAGGGACTACTCGCTCCTTTATCCCACTATCCTACTTCTTCTGTCGGCACAAGAATAGGTGAAGTTTTGCTTCCTATCTACCTGGGTGAAGACATCACTGAGGTCTGTCTGCATCATGTTATTTAATATATTTATTTAATAATTATATTCAGATCTTACAAGCAGCGCACCACCTGATTGCGCGCGCACTGCGCGAACCCTGTTTTTCTCCATGTGACCGGTGGTGAATGGGATAGTCTGCCGTAGTGCCACCAATTCCTAGACTCTACATTATTGTTCATGTTATTTAAGACCTTGGAGTCCCCGGTCAATGCTCGGCCAGAGGACTGTCACCTGATTTTCTAATGCCGTTATTACAGGAACGAAGGTAAAAGATATTGCTTCATGTCACTGAACAACTGGATCTTTTCAGCCACTGACTGTGGGCCGTGAACCACTACCATTAATAGTGACTTCTAGAACCAGCCATCTTCCCATAGCTACATCAGTTAACCAGCATAAGGCTCCACAACCAGCGACTAGAAAGAAGGACCAGACCTCCAATCTCTTTCTGCCTCACCTAAAAGCCCTAATGTGGTCAGACGGGTCTCCTGCAAGAAGAAGACATCTGCACCCAGATACCTGAGATGGTCGTACACAGCGTGTCTCGTACTCCTTACTTTTATGCTGTTCACATTACTTGAAGCTATTTTTAAGGAAAATGCAGCCATTAGAGCACAAACAGAATCAGTGAAGTCCCCATCATCATAGGTCAGAGTCTGAGTTGTTCTGTCTGCCACTTGTTTCCATATCTGACATAAGATCAGACATGAGGTCGCAGTGCCTCAGAGCCACTCTACAATATCCTGGGGAGGGACGGCCTCATTCCAGAAGATAATGTTAACTGTGACTGTGTCCGGTTTGGAGATTGGAATAAAAATGAACTTTCTCCAATCTTCTGTGTCCCTAAACCGAAAGAAATTAGCCCAGAACCTACAGAACCTATCCAGATTACATATGAGCTTAAAGCTGACATCATAGCCCTGTCTAACTGGTAGGTTTATCACTGTCAGTGCCAAGATGTCTGCGGGCACGAACTCCATCTGGTGACACAAAATGGAGGTCTTCTTGGGCGCCTCAGTGTTTGAACCTCACCACATTTCTTCTTTAAAAGGCCTGGCCTGTATAGCCAGCATAGGAGGTGATGGATGGAGTCCCGCGGCTCCAGGCGTTTCTGAGGGTCGTCTGACGGGCCTGATCTTTAGGGATGGCGTCTGCACCTTTAGTGACTGTGAATTTTTTCCCAGCTTCCCACTATATTGTATGCAATATTAAATGGTGTCATTAGAAAGTGTTTAAAAATAAAATAAAATAAAAAGAACTTTGAAAAGAAAGTGCAACTTCAGAAAAAAACAATCCCTCATACGTCTATGAGAACAGAAAAGTAAAGAAGGTTATGGCTCCAGGAAGGCAGGGAGTAAAACACAAAACATGGAAAATCATAAGGTCAGGAAGGGGTTAATACTTGACTTACCTCCTCGTAATGCTACGACTAACTGATCCACGAGATTGCTGCAGCCACAGGACGCAGATATAGTTAAATGAAGTTATGCCAGGACATGTGCCTCCTTCAGAATGGGAAGTAATGGTATCGGTAAGCCAGCAGCCATCTCACCTATGCCACGTCTAATCCGATAAGAGCCAGATAGCGTTATTTACATAAACTGGCTATAGAATTCGTTCGCAAATCCTGCCAGAAACGTCAGCTCCTGGGGGTAACGTGGATCTGGTGATATACAGGGATTATCATTTCAAACAGAAATAAAAAGCGGACAAAGCACACTTAGATCTAAATCAGCAGAGGTGGAAAATAAGATCTAGTTCCCACAGCTCCATTAAAATAATCACTCATTAACAGTCCTGAGTTTTCAGTTCATATATATTTCCGAGCATTGCTTCTACGCAACAGCCTGGAGTAAGCGCTACTTCTTGCAATTAGTTACTGTAATTTGTTGTCCGCTGTTGTCGCCCACCTGGGATTATATGTTTTGTCTGTACTGTCTCAGGGTCCGTCTCCTGGCAAATGGCGTCCTTGCGCTTTCTTTTCTAAAAAATCTATCTGCAGCGGAAAGGAACTATGATATTGGCAATAGGGAACTATTAGCTATTAAACTAGCGTTTGAGGAATGGCGTCACTTTTTAGAGGGGGCAATCCACCCCGTCACGTGATTACGGACCACAAAAACCTTCTGTACCTCGAATCAGCTAAGCGTCTCACGCCTAGACAAGCTAGGTGGTCTCTATTTTTTTACCAGGTTTAACTTTATCATCACCTATTGTCCTGGGGCAAAAAATACCAAGGCAGATGCATTATCTCGTAGTTTCCCTGGAGGGGGTAATGTGGGTGATCCGGTACCCATTCTACAAAGAGGAGTGGTTGTCTCTGCTGTACACTCTGTTCTGGAGGGGAAGGTGTTAGAGGCCTAGGGGGACGCCCCGGTCTCTTGCCCCTCAGAGAAATTGTTTGTACCGTTAAACCTGCGTCTCGAATTATTAAAGGAACATCATAATTTGGCACTTGCTGAGCACCCGGGTAGTAAAGCAACCTTGGAGCTACTGTCTCGTCGTTTTTGGTGGCCAAGGTTGCGTCAGGATGTAATGGATTTTGTGTCTACTTGTGCACGCGCTAAAGTCTCTCCCAGCAGGGTCTTTATTGCCACTTGTCATTCCCAATGGGCCATGGACACATCTGTCAATGGATTTCATCACTGACTTACCTTTGTCTGCAGGTAAAACAGTTATCTTGGTAGTAGCGGACAGGTTTAGCAAAATGGTACACTTTATTGCGTTACCCGCACTACCTAATGCTAAGACTCTAGCTCAGGTATTCATCGGTGAAATCGTGAAGCTTCACGGGGTCCCTTCTGAACTTGTTTCAGATCGGGGAACCCAGTTTATTTCTAAGTTTTGGAAAGCTTTTTGTTCCCGTTTGGGAGTACACTTGTCCTTTTCCTCAGACTGAGCGTACCAACCAAAACCTTAAGCCATACCTAAGGTGTTTTGCGTTTGAAAACCAAGAGGAGTGGTCATCATACTTACCGTTAGCTGAGTTTGCTATAAATAATCGCCGTCAGGAATCCACTGGCGAGTCACCATTTCTTGGTGCATATGGTTTTCATCCCCAATTCTGTACTTCTAAAGAAGGGGGGTCATCAGGGGTTCCCGAAGAGGAACGGTTTTCATCATCACTTTCATCCATATGGCAGAAGGTGCAAGTTAACTTGAAAAGTATGGGGGGTAAATATAAATGCATGGCTGATAAGAAACGTTCGCCAGGTCCGGACCTAGGAGTGAATGACTATGTGTGGTTGTCTACTAGGAATATTAAGTTAAAGGTTTCCCTCTTGGAAACTCGGTCCTAGGTTCATTGGTCCTTACAAAATAGTAGCCATCATTAACCCCGTGGCTTTTCGCCTGGAGCTACCTCAGACTTTTAAAATCCATAATGTCGTTACTCAAAAGGTATATTGCACCACTAGAACGGTCACCGCTACCACCCCCTCCTGTTATTGTTGATGGTAAACTGGAGTTTCAAATATCCAAAATTGTTGATTCTCGTCGGGTCCGCCGCTCTCTTCAGTATCTGGTGCATTGGAGGGGTTGCGGTCCCGAGGTAAGATGGTGGTCGTACAGTCTTTCAGTGTGGGCTGTAAACAGAAGAAGGTCTTACATACCCTGAAGTACATCTCTCTCCTGGTCTTAGTCTGAATGTAAGACTTCTCTATACCCCTCTTCTTCAAGCATCTGAGACCATAGTCCAGGTACTGGGGGACGTAATCACAAGTCAACCGACCTTTCGAGACTGCCACCTCGCACCCAAGATTCTGCAGAATGTAGTATCCAGTCCCTGATACTATTCACCCACAAGGTGCTGTTCTCTGAGTCCAGGCAACCAAAATTAACTTTAAGGAACAACGAGTCAAAGAACACCCTTGGATTTATCATATCCAGCCCACCCTCTATCCTCTTAGGTAGGTAATCCCTCTTTTTAATGGGTTCAACCTTTTCCCCAAAAGAAGCTGGAAGAACAGGCTAAAGAGCCTAGCCGAGTAAGATTCTGGCAAAGGACAAATGACAGATACATATAAGGGACCAGGTAAGTCTTCAGTCAGCATTGTAACCCTTTCTCTATAGGTCAGCCTCCAGTTCTTCCATCGCTGAACCTTTGCATTTCAGGCTTCCAATCTTTCTTCCCAATTTAGCCTGGCATTATTGTCACTCTGAATTTAACCCCTAAGATTTTAATACAGGTGGTGGTCTGGATCAGAATTCAGTGTCCAGAAGCTTGACGCTTCTCAAGATTAACCAGAGACCCGGAGGCCTCCAAGTAACTTCTGATGGCGGCAGACAACATCTGCTCTTCACAAGGCTCAGATATCACCATAGTGTCAGGCATTTTCATAAGTATATATATTGATACCTGATCATATTATATTAAAAATGCATGCTCATTGTCTTTAAGAAACATACATGAGCCAAAGTTTTCATATGCGACTGAGACAGGCCAAGAATAGATGAGGTCATGCCAAGCTCAGTCTGTGTAAAAATACAGAGAGTATTGTGCCTTAAGAGTTATTGCCACAAATGTGGTCTTATCTGTAAGGGAGTACACTGGATTCTCCAGACATGTCCGTCTGAAGAGAACAAGGCCCATTCATATCATTATGGTCCATAGATCAACAGTGTGAGAAACATTCAGAGAGACGCCTAGAGGTCTGTCTTTAGTTGTTTCAAAGTTTTCTAAACTAATCCTTATCTCTGATTTACGACGACGAGGGTCAAATGTATATGATGCAAAAATACCCTAATTAACTCTTTATAGTATGGTGCTAATAGCTTACACAACAGTGCCATCCGGAGACAGATGGACATCGCTACACCATCCTCCATAGTTGCTTTATGGGTAAATAGGATCTTATTACTTATGTTTACACCCCCAAAATTGTTGATTCTCGTCGGGTCCGCCGCTCTCTTCAGTATCTGGTGCATTGGAGGGGTTACGGTCCCGAGGAAAGAATGTGGGTACCAGCGTCAGAGGTAAAGGTCAACAGGTTAGTTCGGGCTTTCCATGCCTCTCAGCCTGAGAGACCTGGTCCTGAGTGTCCGGAGGGCCCTCGTGGAAAGGGGGGCACTGTCACGAGGGTGTCAGGAGCCACATCCGACTCCGTTATACCCAGAGTCAGGAAGTCGCAGCGGGTGGCTGCGCGCTCTATGTTACTTAATGGTAGCTTTCTGTATTTGCCTCGCAATCCTTTTTGTCTCACTCAGGGATCCGTAGTTTCTTTTCCTCATCTGTTTCTTGTCCGTCACTCCGAACCTCCTTATTTTCCCCCTTCCCACTTCTCTGCTTTCCAGAGATAGAGCTTCCTGCCTGGACTTCTATACTAACCCAATGGAGCTGTGTAGCTGTTGTTCCTGGTTGTTGTACCAGAGCGTTACCCTCCGGATCCCTGTTGGGCTTTTGTTGTCTGCTGTTGTCGCCCACCTGGGATTATATGTTTTGTCTGTATTGTATGTCCTCTCCCTGGTGTTTTCCTTTAGTGTTAGTGGTGAGGACTAGTGCTCCCACCGCCCTATTCACTACATAGGGCTCAGCTTAAGGAAAGCCAGGGTTTAGGCATGTGATCTGCGTACGGGTGAAGAACCCGTCTAGGGACGTCAGGGCAGTCAGGTGCCAGCTTCAAGGTGAGTTAGGGGTCACCACCTTTCCCTCTCCCTTGGACAGGGCTTTCCCTTTTCCCTCCCTTTGCGACACACGTCTGTGATCGGTATGCCGGTCGTGATAGCAGGAATATAACTACTATAATACTGCTCCTATGTACAAGAATATAACTACTATAATACTGCTCCTATGTACAAGAATATAACTACTATAATACTGCTCCTATGTACAAGAATATAACTACTATAATACTGCTCCTATGTACAAGAATATAACTACTATAATACTGCCTCCTGTGTACAAGAATATAACTACTATAATACTGCCTCCTATGTACAAGAATATAACTACTATAATACTGCCTCTATGTACAAGAATATAACTACTATAATACTGCCCTTATGTACAAGCATATAACTACTATAATACTGCCTCCTATATACAAGAATATAACTACTATAATACTGCTCCTATGTACAAAATAAATGAGTCAGGAATCAGTCCGCATGAAGACCATTTGCAAGATGAAATACATCCAGACAGAAAACTTGCTTGTGCGGATTTAGCCTTAGAATGAGTTATTCTTCCGCAAGTGTGTGTAAAGGCAGACTGCATGGCTAGGGGCTGGATTTTATACTCCTGTGGCAATGGGACTGAATGTAATACCTGAATTCAATGATTAAAGGGGCCTCTCTGGGATTTTCATATAGATTTTTATATTAATGGCCTATATGAGGAGGCTGTTGCTCTCACCTGAGCTCTGGTGACAACCATGGCCTCCTCACAGCTTAGCCAGCACCGTGCTGTCCATTGTACACTGGATACTGCATTTCTGATCCTGAGGATAGGCCATTGATATCAAAATCCCAGAGAACCCTTTTAAGATGTGCATCCTAATACTGTTCTCTATATAGTGTATATTAGTAAGTGATATATATTTCACATTAGGATTCACCGTATATGGTTGAACTAAAGTGACTGCTTCCATTATAGCACTTTCCCCAGGCATTAGAAAACTGTAAATATCCCAGGATTCCCCAGAAATTTCCTGGCGGTTACCTATTAAGCTAAGATAAGGGCATAAAGAAATGATTGCCATTACACATGTAAAGCGGAAAGAATTAAAGGGGTTGACCAGCTTTAATTCAGTGATGGCATATGCAACGGGCCAACTAGGGGGTCCCTTCTAAGATGTTATGTGAGTTTTTGTCGTGAAGCCAGTTGCATTTCAGCAACGAGGGAATAAGTCCCCCTATGTAGAAGGTGCTGGTGGAACCCAGGTGTAGGAAGGCCAGAGTGGTAGGGTGGCCTATAATGTCCCTCTAGGTGTGGCTGTGCACTTGTCACGGTGTTCCTACCTAGATATCCTGGAACCCCAAGCGTAGTCGTCTGCAGCAGTGCAAATAGGGTGAGCAGTTGAGGGTTGAAGTTGAAACAGCTTTACTTGAATAAACTTGCATCAGGGAACAATCTTCCAACTTTATCTTGGTTACCAGCAGGCAAAGACATTCGGCTCTGCTACATCTGTAACTCTCTAGCTCTGCTGTGTCATCTAGATTAAATAGAAACTTGTCCTTTCTGCCATAAGCTGCAACTTATCTTTCTGTAGTCTGACTCTGTCTTTATCTTGATCTGTATCTTTTTCTTTATCCAGGGAACCTTTGTCCTGGCTTCTGAGACCTGTAGCTCTGCTGGCTGGCACACACCCTTCCTCTTTAGGGGGTAAGCTAGACTGATCCTAACTAACTGAATTCCTCCGTCTCTAGAGAGGGATAGAATGGATAGAAGGTTCCATTCTAGGGAAACTAGCTCTGCCATAAGTGCTGCCATCTGCTTGTAAACCAGGTACATTGCATGAACAATTACAAAATCATAAATACACTAACACATTGTGCAGGACCTAGGAATAAATACTCAAGATGACACAGGATGCACCGTTAAAGATAGTGATTGGGCGAAAAGAGTGGTAATGCCCCCTAGCAGGGCATTACACATATCCTCAGGATAAGCCATCACTAGCTGATCGGCGAGGCTCCAACATCACAAAGCTGACCGATCAGCTTGTACGTCTCTTAGACAACATTCTGCCACCGATGTACTTGAGAGAAGTCGAGGGCAGTTTCACAATGGAAGCTCGTGGACTTGCTATAATCACTCCCCTAGTGACACCAGTTGTATGCAGAATTCCAGTGAGGGAGATGCAATGGAAATGTCTTTAGGTAATCTATTAAATGTACCTTGAGAAATTATGATAGAGGTCCAAGAAAAATCCTCGCTCTGGCTCTGTGATGCATGTCTGACAAACAGGGAAAGACTGAAGGACACAGGATGTGAGCTCATAGAAGAGGACAAGTTACAAGATAATTGATGTAATGAAATGCAACCATAGATAACTTACATAAAACCAAATATAACTATGGCCACAAGATGACAGCAAAGTACACTACGTAGAGTGGATGACAGATATACCACAAGTCCCAAGAGCCAGTATGAATAGTGTCCCATGCCATGGCTATCACCTCCTTTATTTGTATTGTGAGGTTCATCTCATCAAGGTCCCCCACCCAATAAATCTGCATTCTACAAGAGTGGGGATCCTCAAATCAGCCTTTCTTAGTACCAGGTTGTTAGTAGGAAACATTCCTCGAATGTTGTCCTGACACGTTATGGGAGCACAGAAGAGAAGCTTCCCCAAGTATCAAAGAAAGCCTCTGCCATACTTTCCTTATGGAAGGAAGCCTCCACCCAATCCATTATAAATAAAAAATGCCAGTTCATCCAGAAATAAGCAGAAGAGTGGCATCTGTTTCTGCAGCCAGACTTGTAATATGCCGTTAGTACCCGCTCCTGCCATGAAGTGTTGCAGTGTCCAAATTCCTGGGACGCACTTATAGGTCTCTGGATCCAAATATGGGCCCCACATAAATACCTATTCGAAATCCCCTTAACCTGTTACAGACATAGGACGTACCGGTACACCCTGATATCCTGGTATTTAAGGACCCATGACGTACCGGTACGTCCTGTGTATGTCCGATCACCGCTGCTCGGCCGGCGGTGATCGGAACAAGGTACCTGCTGAAATCATTCAGCAGGTACCTTGTTACAATGACTAGGGGGGTCCTGTGACACCCCCGTATCGGCGATCGCTTCAAACCTGCGGTTTGCAGCGCTTCACGAAGTTTCTGATCCCTGCCTCCTCTCTAATATTCATTGGTGGCCAGTGGTTATACCAGAGTGTCAGCAGATTGCTGACACTCAGGTATAAACGGCTGACATCTGGGCTGTGATGTCATCCGTTTAACCCCTTCCATGCCGCAGTCCGTACGGACCGCTGTATGGAAGGGGTTAACAGGAAGGGAGCTCCCTCCCTCTCCCATCGGGGGCTGCTGTCCCCTTGCAGACCCAGATTCCTGATGGGATCACAGAGGGAGGGGGCCCCCTCCCTCCCCATCACCCGCTGCTCTGTTTTGGCAGCGGGTGATGGTTACCATGGCAACAGGACGCTTTCACAGGCGTCTTGCTTGCCATGGTAATGGTAACTCTGATCAGACTTCTGCTAAAAGCAGAAATCTGATCAGACTTTCTAAAGTAAAAAATACAGTACAGTACACTATATAGTGTACTGTACTGTATTATACAGACATCAGACCCACTGGGTCTGGGTCAATAAAAAATAAATAAAAAAAAGTGAAAAAATAATAGTACCAATCAAACCGCCATTTCATCCTGCAAAAAATGAGCCCCTACATAGCAATCGCCCCAAAAAAATAAAAAAAATATGGCTTTCAGACTATGGAGACACTAAAACATGATTTATTTTTTCTAAAATGCTGTTATTGTGTTAAAGTAAAATAAATTAAAAAAAGTATACATATTAGGTTTCTCCATGTCCGTAAAAACCTGCTCTATAAAAATATCACCCTCAAGTAAATATCGTAAAAAAAATTAAATAAAAACAGTGTAAAAAAAACAAAACATTTTTGTCACCTCGCATCACAAAAAGTGTAGTAACAAGCGATAAAAAAGTTATATGCCTCCCAAAATAGTGCCAATCAAACCGTCATCTCATCTCCCGCAAAATGATACCCTACATAGGACAATCGCACAAAAAAATAAAAAAAATATGGCTCTCATTGGAGACTATGAAGACATTAAAACATGATTTTTTTTTTGTTTCAAAAATGACATTATTGTGTAAAACTTAAATAAATAAATAAAAAGTATACTTATCAGATATTGCCGCATCCGTAACAATCTGCTCTATAAAAATAACACATGACCTAACCCTTCAGGTGAACACAGCAAAAATAATAATATAAATACGGTGTCAAAAGCCATTTTTGTCACCTTACATCACAAAAAGTGTAATAGCAAGAGACCAAAATGTCATATGCACCCCAAGATAGTGTCAATCAAACCGACATCTCATCCCGCAAAAATTGAGCCCCTACATAAGACAGTCGCCCAAAAAATAAATAAAAAATATGGCTTTCAGAATGTGGAGACACTAAAAAAATCATTTAAAAAAAATGCTTTATTATGTAAAACTGAAACAAACCCCCCCCCCCCAAAAGTAGTCTTATTTGGTATTGTGGCGTCCATAACAATCTGCTCTATAAAAATAGCACATGATCTAACCTGTCAGATCAACGATGTAAATAACAAAAAATAAAAACGGTGCCAAAACAGCTATTTTTTGCAAATTTTCCATTTTAATAAAATTTTCCAGTAACAAAGCAAGGGTAAACAACCAAACAAAACTCAATATTTATTGCCCTGATTCTGTAGTTTGCAGAACCACCCCATATGTGGTCGTAAACCGCTGTATGGCCAAACGGCAGGGCATAGAAGGAAGGGAACGCCATATGGTTTTTGGAAGGCAGATTTTGCTGGACTGGTGTTTTGGCACCATGCCCCTTTTGAAGCCCCCCTGATGCACCCCTAGAATAGAAACTCCAAAAAAGTGACTCTATCTAAAAAACTACACCCCTCAAAGTATTCAAAACTGATTTTACAAACTTTGTTAACCCTTTAGGTGTTCCACAAGAGTTATTGGCAAATGGAGATGAAATTTCAGAATTTCTATTTTTTTGTTACCTTGTCTCAAAAAAAGTGTAATATAGAGCAACCAAAATCATACTTAGCCTAAAATAATACAAACAAAACTGACCCCTTATCCTGTAGTTTCCAAAATTTGGAGTTTCTACTGTAGGGGTGCATCAGGGGGGCTTCAAATGGGACATGGTGTCTAAAAACAGTCCAGCAAGTCCTTTTCTTCTACGCCCTGCCGTTTGGCCATACAGCAGTTTACGACCACGTATGGGGTGTTTCTGCAAACTACAGAATCAGGGCAATAAATATTGGGTTTTGTTTGGCTGTTAACCCTTGCTTAGTTACTGGAGAAAATTTATTAAAATGGAAAATTTTCCCAAAAATGGCAATTCTGAAATTCCAGCTACATTTGCAAATAACTCTTGTGAAACACCTAAAGGGTTAAAGACGTTTCTAAAATCAGTTTTGAATACCTTGAGGGGTGTAGTTTCTGAGATGTGGTCACTTTTATGGAGTTTCTACCCCAGGGTGGCATCAGGGGGGCTTCAAATGGAACATGGTGTAGATAAACCAGTCTAGCAAAATCTGCCTTCCAAAAACCACATGGCGCTCCTTTAACTCTTGTGAAACACCTAAAGGGTCAACAACTTTGTAAAATCAGTTTTGAATACCTTGAGGGGTGTAGTTTCTAGAATGGGGTCATTTTTGGGTGGTTTCTATTATGTAAGCCTCACAAAGTGACCTCAGACCTGAACTGGTCCCTAAAAAGTGGGTTTTTGAAAATTTTCAAGATTTGCTTTTAAAAAAAAGCAAATCTTGAAAAAAATTTAATAGCATTCCCAAAATGAACCAAACATAAAGTAGACATATGGGGAATGTAAATTAATAACTTTTTTTGGCGGCATTATTATGTATTATAGAAGTAGACAAATTGAAACTTGGAAAATTGCAAATTTTTCCAAATTTTGGGTAAATTTGGTATTTTTTTTAAATAAAAATGAATTTTTTTGACTCCATTTTACCAGTGTCAAGAAGTACAATATGTGACGAAAAAACTGTCTCAGAATGGCCTGGATAAGTAAAAGCGTTTAAAGTTATTCACACATAAAGTGAGACTGGTCAGATTTGCAAAAAATGGCCTGGTCCTTAGGGTGAAAATGAGCCCGGTCCATAAGGGGTTAATGGTACATTCACAGACCATATGTATTTTGAGGTCTCTAAAACACGGAGCTACAAAATACAGATGACGTCCGGTGTTGAATCTTTTTATTTTTTTTTCTGACCCATTGATTTCAACAGGTTCGTGAACCGTATTTTGCGGCCAAATATAGGACATGTTCTATCTCTTTGGAGAACGGATGTACGGATGTGGAACGTGTGTCCTCCGCATCCGAATGTCCATCCTACAAATAGGATTTGTAATAGGATTTCGCTTAGTTGGAAGCCCAGCATTTCCAGTTCTGGTAAGACCTTGGATATGTAACTCTTAGCTTGAAGGTACATGAAGGGAAGGACCTCGGGACACGTCTGCACTGGTTCCTCCAGGGTGAGCAGATGTTTCCTCTGCAGATGAACCAATTCATCCCAACTTTGGAATAATGCATGAAAATTGCTGTCCTGAACGCCTGGGCTCCGACATAATCAAAGGGATAAGGATGCAGAAGGTGAAAGATTAAGTGATTGTCTTATTTTCTTCCATCCCCTGGGTGGATTAGATCTGATCTCCTCCGGTAATTGTCTATGTGGCAGGGGCAACATTGCAGATAGGGAGCAAGTATCTGCGGAGTGCCACCTACCTGTTATCCAAATTATACATTCTAATATTAGGGAATCCTGTTCCGCTATTCAGTTTAGGGTGTTAAGCTATCTTCCGTCTCTTTTTGCGCCGTAAATAAATGTCCGATACATAAAATTAAAGGGGTTTTCCCACGAAACATATTCTACCCTTTTCACACCAGCCCCTGGATCTGAATACTTTTGTAATTGCATGTAATTAAAAATTTAGTATAGCCGCTGAGTTATTCAATAAAATGAATCTGTATAGCACCACCTGCTGTTTGTTTTTTTCTTATTTGTTTGTCCTGCTCACTGAGATGGCCGCACATGCTCAGTTTCATCCTTCAACTGTCTCCTGAGCTGTGATAGGCAGGGCTGAGACACGCCCCCTGAGCTGTGATAGGGAGAGCTGAGACACGCCCCCTGAGCTGCAGCTGAAAAGACATGCCCCTGAGCTGCCAGCTTGATAAAAATCTAGCAGAGCAATAAATATATACTATGTGATGTCTGGTTTGCATTTTTTACATTAGTCATGGGATAACCCCTTTAAAGGGGTTGTCGGGGCTTTTAATATTGATGACCGATCCTCAGGATAGGTCATCAATATTAGATCGGCACCCAGCACCCTCACCGATCAGCTTTTTGAGAAGACGGAGCGCGCAATGAGCACTTGTCGTCTTTCCGGTAAACTAAGTGACTGATGTCGGGCCCCACCGATGAGCTAGTCATAACCGATTGTCAGGATAGCCCATTGCCTAGTACAACCCCTTTTTAAATTTTTTGTGTTTCCGTTTTTTACTCCCTGCCTTCCCAGAGCCATAACTTTTTTATTTTTCCTTTCACATAGCCATATGACCCCTTTTTTTGTTTGCGAGACAAGTTGTACTGTCTAATGGCACTATTTAGTATTGCACACAATGTAGTGGAAAAGCTGGAAAACAATTCCAAATGGGGTGGAATTGCAAAAAAAAACAACGCTTTATGGGTTTTGTTTTTACAGCGTTCCCTGTGCGGTAAAACTGACCTGTTCCCTTCATTATCCGTGACAGTACGATTATGGCGATACCCCATGCCTGTAGCCTATCAGAGAAATGAGCAGGTGGCTGATGACAGTTTATACTAGCTCACATAAGGTGGCATAATTTTTTGGAGGGCACTATGGGACATTAAGAGCGGGGATTTTTTTTATACTGGCATACAGAAGGGGACATTTATGTACTGGCACACACTATAAGGTTGTTTTTTTTTATACATGCACACATTTTAAGGGGACACACATTATAAGAGCACATTTTTTGTACTGGCACACACTATAAGAGGGCATTTTTGTACTGGCACACATTATAAGAGGGCATTTTTGTACTGGCACACATTATAAGAGGGCATTTTTGTACTGGCACACATTATAGGAGGGCATTTTTGTACTGGCGAACATTATAGGGGATATTTTTCCTTCTGGCGTACATTATAAGGCTACATTCACATGACCGTATGTATTTTGCGGTCCGCAAAACACTGATCCGCAAAAAAAAAGGATGACATCCTTTTGGCATCCATATTGCAGCTGTTTTTTTTTTGCTGATCCATTGTAACAATGCCTCTCCTTGTCCGCAAAACAGACAAGATTAGGACATGCTCTATATTTTTTGCGGGGCTGCGGAACGGACTTACGGATGCGGTCAGCATTTTTGCAGACCTATTGAAATGAATGTGTCCTCATCCAATCCGGACACGGAAACAAAATACGTTCGTGTGAATGTAGCCTAAGGGGAAATTTTTGTACTGGCACACATTATATGGAGGTATTTTTGTACTGGAACCCATTATATGGAGGTATTTTTGTACTGACACACATTATATGGAGGTATTTTTGTACTGGAACCCATTATATGGAGGTATTTTTGTACTGGCACACATTATATGGAGGTATTTTTGTACTGGCACACATTATATGGAGGTATTTTTGTACTGGAACCCATTATATGGAGGTATTTTTGTACTGGCACACATTATATGGAGGTATTTTTGTACTGGCACACATTATATGGAGGTATTTTTGTACTGGCACACATTATATGGAGGTATTTTTGTACTGACACCCATTATAAGAGGGTATTTTTGTACTGGCACACATTATAAGAGGGTATTTTTGTACTGGCACCCATTATATGGAGGTATTTTTGCACTGGCACACATTATAAGAGGGTATTTTTGTACTGGCACACATTATAAGAGGGTATTTTTGTACTGGCACACATTATAAGAGGGTATTTTTGTACTGGCACACATTATAAGAGGGTATTTTTGTACTGGCACACATTATAAGAGGGTATTTTTGTACTGGCACCCATTATATGGAGGTATTTTTACACTGGCACACATTATATGGAGGTATTTTTGTACTGGCACACATTATATGGAGGTATTTTTGTACTGGCACCCATTATAAGAGGGTATTTTTGTACTGTCTGGCACACAATGGGGGCATTTTTCTACTGGCACACATTCTAAGAATTGTTACTACTGAAAGTACAATAGTGAGCCTTAGCCTATGGGGAACATGATTAGGGCTCCTTCACACTTGCGTCGTCCGGATCCGTCGTGTACTACACATAACGGAATTACACGACGGATCCGGAAAAACGCATATAAACGCATCATAATTGCAATCCGGATCCGTCTTTCAGGATTATTTCCTGATATACGGATCCGGAAAACCGGAATGCACCTCAATCGTCTTGTAGTCGGATCTGTCGTCCGGATCCGTGCTGTATACGGATCCGTCGTCCGGATCCGTCGTAACAACGGAATTACCTGAAAAATTTTGCGGATCAGTCATTTAATCTTATCTTTATCAGACAATGTATATTTGCATTTTAAAAAACCAATCAGATATGCAAATTTTTTGGGATATAAAGAGTAAAAATTGCAGACTACACCTCAGACTGAGATTTGGATTGTCGCCAGGATGATGCCTGAACAAGCTTTTGCGTGGAAAGCCCTTATATTGATTTCTAGATAGAGGAAACAAGAGAGAGAAAGACGTCGGCGTCAGCTACGTCGTTATTGGGTGCATCCGATATCCTCTGCACGTATGACCGAAGGTGCATTTGAACTGCTTTACCCGGAATTACGTCTATATCCCGAAAAATTTTATAATTATTTTCGGATGACTATCGATACCTTCGATGATCTACTAGAGCGAGTATCACCAAAACTAACTCGAATGGACACGTCTTTCCGCCGGTGTGTCTCACCCACCGAACGACTTATGGTGACCATCCGGTAAGAAACTGATATATAGCTTATATATATATATTTTTTATATGTGTTGTTAATTATTCATATTTCAATTTCAAATTTTCTAGCACCTATAATTAGCCATCAAAAATGTATTTCTACTAGATCTTTAAACTATATATACATTTTTTAAAGAAATAGGATACTTATGAAAAGATTTAAATTCCATAATATGTAATGGTTATTTATCAAACATATAATTTTTTATTTTTTTCTTCAGTTTTCTGGCTACAGGTGATAGCTTCACGTCGTTGCACTATAACTTCCGCCTTGGAATTTCTACAATTTCCAGCATTGTCAAAGAAACCTGTAAGGTTTTATGGGACGAACTACACGATGAGTTCATACCGACCCCAAATCGCCAGAGATGGCTACAAATTGAAGAAAAATTCCGAGAGGTGTGTCAATTTCCGCATTGTGTTGGCGCAGTTGATGGAAAACATATCCGCATAATAAAGCCGCCAGGTACAGGATCGGAATTTTTCAACTACAAAAATATTTTTCTATTGTTCTCATGGCCATAGCTGACGCTGAGTACCGTTTTGTAGCAGTTGATATTGGTGCTTATGGCCGCACCAACGATTCAATGATTTTTAAGAACTCGTTCATGGGTCGCAGTGTGTATAATAGGAGGTTTGATTTTCCACCTCCTGAACCAATGCCTGGTACCAACGGTCCACCACTGCCATATGTATTGGTGGGAGATGAGGCTTTCCAAATGGCTGGGAACCTAATCAAACCTTACGCCAGCCGTGGATTGGATGGCAAAAACAAAATTTTAATTATCGATTGACAAGGGCACGACGAATGGTTGAGTGCACTTTTGGTATCCTTGTTTCAAAGTGGAGAGTTTTTGCAAAACCGATTCAATTGAAAATAGAAACTGTGGATGAAGTGGTGAAGTGTGGTGTGGTACTTCACAATTTTCTAAGGACAAAAAGAACCCACTATAGAGCGCTTGACAGAGGACAGTGAATTGACTAGTATTTCCACCTTTGGACCACGTGGTAGTGTGGCAGTGTCCGCCATGCGTGATGCCTTTGCCGACTACTTCTGCTCGGATGCGGGACGTTTCCAGTGGCCGGACTGAAATGTATAAAATATTTTCAGCATGCCTATTAGCTAACATGCTGGTGGCAGAAGCATAATGTTTTATGTAAAAAGTTGTTTATTTTATAAAAATTTTAAATGGTTAATAAATTTTTGCTAAAATTTTGGTTCTATGGTGTTTATTTTTCCTTATTATAATATGTATTATTGTATAAATACTCTTATCACCTCTTTAGTAGCCACAATGATACTGTCGCTCCCCAAGGGGTGGGAGAGGGTGCCAGGCCTTCATCCAGCACTCCCTCTCCCACCGCCTGGAGAGCAACAAGGTTCCACTATCGCTCCCCAAGGGGTGGGAGAAGGTGTTTGGTTTGTTAATTTTTTAATTAAAAAACACCTGGACACCAAAAACTTTACAAATAATTTTAATTCAAACATTAAAACCAAAATAAAATAAAAGATTTTTGAAGATAAATATTAAATATAAAAATAATAAAACATCATAAACATCATAAATCCTTAAAATGAGGATATTGGGGAGCAGGTTGGGGGGGGGCAGGCAGTCCATGGCTTGATCCCTCTCCACCTTGAGATGTTCTGGTGGGGCCTGAATGATGCGATGTGGGAGGAGAGACAGAGGGAGTATTCAGACGGGACGGGGGAAGGGGTGATGGAGTTGCCCGAGCCAGAGAAGAAGGAGTGGTGAAAGTGGTAGGTGGAAAATAGTGAGGAGGAGATGGAGAAGAGAGTTGAAAAGGCTCAGGGGTGTGAGACTGGGGAGGTGGACGGGTTGGAGTTTGTGGAGCGGGTGAGGAGGTTGGTAGTGGCGAGGAGGTTGGTAGTGGCGAGGAGGTTGGTAGTGGTGAGGAGGTTGTGGTGGGGGATAGGAATGGGACGTGGGATAGGTAGTTGGTTGGTGAAAGGAAGTTGGGCGGTGTCTCAAATCCCACACCGTTTCCTCCACCCTTCGTCTGAACTCCAACACCTGGTCAGGCGTGAAGTCCGCCACCAGCTGATTCACTGACGGCCAGTAGGTTTGTAGAGGGCCGGGCTGAGAAAACTGCGCCGCCCACTCCCGCAGACTTCGCAGCTCGGCCTCCATGGCTACAATCCTCTGGCTGTAACCACACAAGGTCTCATACAAGAGCCTTGTGAGGTCTTCATAATCAGCTTGGCGGCTTCTACCGGCCCTCTGGCGACGCATCAATGCCTCAAAAAGTGGCGACATAACGGCCATTGTTGCGTCACCAGAGGGCACGAGTAGAGGACGGTTAGGATCCTGACCAGGTGCAGGGCAAGGTGGAGAGGGATCCGCAGGGGGCAGCTCAGCAGGGACCGCCTCCTGTTCTCTATCACGAGGAGGTTCAGGAGCCCGAGTACTGCTTGTTGTTAAAAAAAAAAAAATTAGTATTTTTATACAATCTAGTAAACATCATGACATTTTTTTAATGGCATTTTGTTAATTACCTCGCAGCTCTAGGGTTCTACGTAGGAACCCTAGGGCAGCCGAATAGCGGTACGGCTGCCGTCGGCTTCCGCCAGACCCACTCGGGCGATTGACCTCCTCGTTATAGTCCTTCTTATAGCGGTCCCTTATTGAGTGCCACCGCACCATGACTGTCGTCTCTGAAAAATATAAATAATAAGATTAATCAAAAATTACTGACATTACCAAACTACTTCCAAGCTGTTGCTAAACCAAAACTCACGACATGGCAGGATAATCTATGTTGAGAGTTTTAATTTTTGAACAGTTGGCTGCAGTTTGAATAGGACTGAAATTAAAAAAATTACAATTCTTTTAGGCTACTTACTGCATTCCTCATGTTGGCCTTCACTGAGGTCGTCCCAATTTGGTACAATTTTCGAGCATATCTCCATCCACAAGGTCCGGGTCAGGTGATGATCTGCATGTCGGCGGTCGGTAGGGTCCCAGAGTGGGACGCGTTCCTCCACCAGACTGATGAGGAGATCATTATCAATGTAGAAGCCAGAAACTTCCTCCTCATCAGTTCTGGAAGAGGCCCTTGAACCCTATAAAATGAGAAAATCATATATTTAAAAAAAACAAATTGATGTAAAATATGATCTAACAAGATACAATTTCAAGATATACTCACACGTCCCCGACCGCCGCGTGCTCCCCGGCGCCTTGTGGATGGTTGCTGACGACCTCTTGAGGCCACAGGAGGAGCAGACTAGAAAAATAAAGGATAAAAACGTATATTAATTACAATTAAATAAATACTTATTAAAAAAATTGTTATTTTTATAAAAATATATTTACCGCTTCCTGGGTTCCACCCCCGACTTCCTCCTCCCCCGCAGTAGCTGCACGGCCGGAACCCCTCTCCTCAGTTGACGATTGCTGTGAATGGAAAAATTTAACCAATTAAAATTTTGAAAAGTTGTAAAACAATTTTACATAAATAAAAAAATTACATACATAAATAAAAATTACATACCGTATCCAAGCGCACCCGTTGACGTGGAGGGAGTCCCGGCCTCACTTGAAGAGCCTATTGAAAAAAATTATAATATTAAAGCATTGACTTTTAAAAATTTCCAATATTCCTTTGAAAATAATACTTACTGGACATTTTTCAATAGAACAATTTCCTTTTTGGGGATAGCCCGAAAAACCTAAACACTGAGACAAAAAAAAAAAAAGAAAAAAGAAAATTTGTAAAGAGTACTAACCAGGGCACTACTACCCCCAGCATACACCACGCAGTCACCACAGCTGCAGTCCAAAGGAAATGGGACTTGGGACTGGAGCTGGGGTGACTGCACGGTGGGTGCAGGGGTAGCATTCCACAGGGGGACTTTTACCCCCAGCATCCACAGAACTCAGACTTCAATATTCTTGCATATACTCACCAGCTGACTGGCCTTTTTTTAAAATCCTCTGTGGAAGGAATATTTTTTATTTATTTATTTTTTCTCTCTCCAAAAATCGGTAAACTAAACAATGAGAAAAAGAAAAAAATTAAAAAAATTGTATTAAAGCACATTATACCTTAACCAGGGGACTAATACCCCCAACATCCTCCATGCAGTCACCCCAACTGCAGTCCCAAAGCAAAAGCACTTGGGACTGCAGCTGGGGTGAATGCATGGAGGTTGCTGGGGGTGGCATTCCCCAGGGGACTACTACCCCCAACATCCTCCATGCAGTCACCCCAACTGCAGTCCCAAAGCAAAAGCACTTGGGACTGCAGCTGGGGTGAATGCATGGAGGATGCTGGGGGTGGCATTCCCCAGGGGACTACTACCCCCAACATCCTCCATGCAGTCACCCCAACTGCAGTCCCAAAGCAAAAGCACTTGGGACTGCAGCTGGGGTGAATGCATGGAGGTTGCTGAGGTGGCATTCCCAGGGGACTACTACCCCAACATCCTCCATGCAGTCACCCCAACTGCAGTCCCAAAGCAAAAGCACTTGGGACTGCAGCTGGGGTGAATGCATGGAGGTTGCTGGGGTGGCATTCCCAGGGGACTACTACCCTCAACATCCTCCATGCAGTCACCCCAACTGCAGTCCCAAAGCAAAAGCACTTGGGACTGCAGCTGGGGTGAATGCATGGAGGATGCTGGGGTGGCATTCCCAGGGACTACTACCCCAACATCCTCCATGCAGTCACCCCAACTGCAGTCCCAAAGCAAAAGCACTTGGGACTGCAGCTGGGGTGAATGCATGGAGGTTGCTGGGGTGGCATTCCCCAGGGGACTACTACCCCCAACATCCTCCATGCAGTCACCCCAACTGCAGTCCCAAAGCAAAAGCACTTGGGACTGCAGCTGGGGTGAATGCATGGAGGATGCTGGGGGTAGCATTCCCCAGGGGACTACTACCCCCAGCATCCTTTTATGCCTCCTACATACATCTACTATGTCTGGGACATAGTAGATGCATGTAGTTAATATTTTTATATATATGGACAGACACACACAATACGGGACGTCTACTGGAAGTTTTCGCGCCAGCCAAGCCCATCCTACTTCATGGCGCAGGCGCAGAAGACACTTCCGGATCCGTCGCTGCGTCGTAACAACTGAAGATTAGAAGACGGATCCGGAATAATGCATTTCAATGGGCAATTATTCCGGATCCGTCGTTGCGGCAAGTGTTCCGGATTTTTGGCCGGAGCAAAAAGCGCAGCATGCTGCGGTATTTGCTGCGTCCAAAAAACGTTCCGGTCCTGAACTGAAGACATCCTGATGCATCCTGAACGGATTTCACTCCATTCAGAATGCATGGGGATGATCCTGATCAGGATTTTTCCGGCATAGAGACCCGACGACGGATCTCTATGCCGGAAAACAAAAACGCCAGTGTGAAAGGACCCTTACTAATATGGGCACAATATTACTTCTGGGGCACAGTGGGGACATTAGTACTGTTGTGGACACTATTACTACTAAGTGCACTCTGGCAGAGGATTATTACTATTGGTGGGACTTTTGGAAGCACTATTACTGTCGGGGGCACACTGGCACAGTATCAGCTTGGCAAAATTTTATTGGGGAGACATTATGTTTACACTAGGAGCGCTATTTGCTGGGCACAGTTATTTTTTAGGGCACTGTGTGTCAATAATTATCAAAGGGGGCAGTATCTGTGTGGTACTAGTATTTTCAGGGGGACTGTTTCTGCAGTATAGTATTGGGGAGCACAAGAGATGGCTGAAAGAAATCATCATGGCGGTCTGGTCTGAATGGAGGAGATAAAGAAAGAGAACGTCTACATCAGAGGAGACGTCACTGGATGTAAGATGTATGGGGCGCTGTGTTAGGGCTCTTTCACACTAGCGTTTTTTTGCTTTCCGTCCTAGAGTTCCGTCCTCGGGTCTCTAGGACGGAAAGAAACTGATCAGGATTATCCTAATGCATCCTGAATGGAGAGCAATCCGTTCAGGATGCATCAGGATGTCTTCCGTTCAGTATGTCAACGTTTTTTGGACGTTGACAAAACCGTAGCATGCTGCGGATTTGTCTCCGTCCAAAAATCCGGAAGACATGCCGTAACGCCGGATCCGGAATTAATGCCCATTGAAGTACATTAATCCGGATCCGGCATTAAGCTAAATGTCGTTTCGGTGCATCGCCGGATCGGACGTTTAGCTTTTGCGAATAGTTACCATGGCAGCCAGGACGCTAAAGTCCCGGCTGCCATGGTAAAGTGTAGCGGGGAGCGGGGGAGAAGTATACTTACCGTCCGTGCGGCTCCCGAGTCCCGGGGTGCTCCACAATGAAGTCAGAGCGCCCCATGAGCATGGATCACGTGATCCATGTGCGTGGGGCGCTCTGACGTCATTCTGGAGCACCCCGGGAGCTGCACGGACTGTAAGTATCTGCTCCCCCGCTCCCCACTACTACTATGGCAACCAGGACTTTAATAGCGTCCTGGCTGCCATAGTAACACTGAAAGCATACTGAAGACTGATCAGTCTTCAAATGCTTTCAGTTGTCTTGCGCTGTGATGGATCCGGCGGGCATTTCCAGCGACGGAAGTGCACGCCGGATCCTCACAACGCAAGTGTGAAAGAGGCCTTACCCTGTATGTTTTGTAGAGCTGTATGTAAGGTTTTCCAAATATGTCTTTAACAGTAGGGCCGGAGGGAAGGGGTTAGGTTTCAATTTTCGCCTCAGGCGGCAGAAAGGCTAGGTGCACCCCTGAATGGGAACAGCTGCAGTTTCTGGCAGAGCCACGTGGTCTGGTCAAAAATGGAAGTCACGGTCTCTGCACTCCATGCTATGTTATTAGAGCTCAGGGCAGCCTTTATGATAAAAAAATAAATGCACAGCAAAGTCTTCTGAAATGATAGCACTCAATGGACATCCTACAACACATATACAATATATATATATATATATATATATATAAAGAAGGACGTATATGTGTATGTATTTAAGTTCCGCAATCAATCAAAAACAAAACCATCGATTTCAACTAAACTTGGTATACACATCCTTTGCTACTTGGAAAGAAACACAGCTCTCTAGGACGTACCGTTCCTGAGATATTCCCAAAAAATGACCTGCATTAGCCAATACAAGCCTGCAAGTCTTTCTCTTCATATCCCAACTGCCATACACATGGTCACATGTCCCTTATCAGCCAATAGAAGCTTGCAGGCTCTTCGTCTCCACATAAACACAGTTTTACTCCAGGTTTTCATAACAACCCAGCCATTTTTCTTCACTGCTGTAGGTCAGCTTTAGGCTTGGGCTGCACGACACATAGGGCACAACTACACTGCTACATGCATCCATCTTGGATGGTTCTTTTGCGACTTTCGTGTCACAGTCGCAGCATGTCGCAGTGCGACACCATAGCCTATTATTAAAAAAATTGTTGTGTGACATTGGTACGACAAAATGTCGAGCGACAGATGTCATCATGTAGCCCTAGCCTTAAAGGGGCAGGGTGCTGTGGAGGTCACTGTTAAGAGGGCAGGGGCCACTATTAAAGGGGCAGGGCACTGTGGAGGACACTGTTAAGTTGGCAGGGGCCACTATTAAAGGGGCAGCTGCTGTGAAGGTCACTGTTAAGGGGGCAGGAGCCACTATTAAAGTGACAGGCCGCTATGGAGGTGACTGTTAAAGGGGCGAGCACTGTGGAGTTCACTGTTAAGGGGGCAGGGGCCACTATTGAAGGGGCAGCTGCATTGCAGGTCACTGTTAAAGGGACAGGCACCATGGAGGTCACTGTTAAAGGGGCAGGCCGCTGTGGAGGTCACTGTTAAAGGAGCGGGCACTGTGGAGGTCACTGTTAAACAGGGAGGGGCCACTATTAAGGGAGCAGCTGCTGTGGAGGTCACTGTTAAGACAGCAGGCTACTGTGAGGTCACTGTTAAGGGAGCGGGGTACTGTGGAGGTCACTGTTAAAGAGACGGGTGCTTTGGAGGTCACTGTTAAGGGGCAGGGAACAGTGGAGGACACAGATAAGGGGACGGTCCCCTATGGAGTTCAGTGTTAAGAGGCGGGGTGCTGTAGAGGTCACTGTTAAGGGAGCGGGGTGCTGTGAAACTCACTGTTAAACGGGCGGGCTGCTGTGAAGGTCAAAGTTAAGGGGATGGGCTGCAGTGGAGGTTCCATTTTAAGAAGGCTGGGCAGTGTTAAGGGGTAGGGGCTGTGGAGTTCACTGTTATGGGGTATACTGTCTATATCTTTTAACGACACACAGAAACATTAAGTGAAATAGATGAAATATACCCATGCGAAGCCGGGTCCTTCTGCTAGTATATACAATAATGCCAGGGGCACTCCGGCTTCTTCATTCTTAAAGAGCCCATTGATCAAAAAGTTATGGCATAATCTAGTCATCTGTTTATGAAATGGAATACATCTTTAATGGTCTTTTTAACTTCCCTGAGCCACTTTATACCGGCTCAGATTGAGACTGTCGTTACTTTCCCAGACTCCAGAGTGGTAAATGTACATAGTTCCACATCAGTATGGGGCTCTGGGATATACTGCTATATGGCTATGCTTATTTTAAGGGGTAACATTTTGTAAGGATCACAAAACGCGTCAGAACCATTCCAGACACAATGACAAGTCACCACCTGCTCCGGTACAAGGATCTGCACCTCTTCACATATTCATTACTGCAGTGCATGTTCTCATCTCTCTGCGTCCTCCATGGTGCATTAAAAGGAGCAGATTGTGAGGCAGATTGGTAATGGGGATCTGTCAATCACACAATGACATTGAGTCTTGAGAAGTGAGAAAAAAAGTTCACACGTTCTCCAGGCTGATCTTCTTCTATGGCTTTAATATCATGTGGGACACACATGGAGACATTGTAGGACATAGTAGGCTCTGGAGGGCAGGCACCAAAATCTACAATCCACACAGGTCCAGCTATCCATTCTCTTATGATGCTTTTGCATCAGGGAGTAGTCTTCTTATTTTGATCAGTTGTCGGAGGTTGGGGAGACTTTCAATGGCTATGCCAAAACAGGTGTTGACCATTGAAATCAATAGACATCCAAAGGGGTGTAGCTTGAAGTTCCTAGAACCTGAAGCTAATTATGGTAGAGGGGTCCCTGGGACATGCTGATAAAGCAGGGGGCTTTGAGGCTGTCCAGTAAGGAACATTATAAGGATGGTGGGAATTGTTCTAAGTAGGACCCAAGATACCAAATAGTGTCTGTTCTGTTAGGGACATGTGTATATCCACCCCATGGAGATCTCACATGACGTGGATGTGTGGATTATACCATGAAGATTTCATGTGATGTGGATGTGTGGACTATACCATGAAGATCTCATGTGATGTGGATGTGTGGACTATACCATGAAGATTTCATGTGATGTGGATGTGTGGACTATACCATGAAGATCTCATGTGATGTGGATGTGTGGACTATACCATGAAGATTTCATGTGATGTGGATGTGTGGACTATACCATGAAGATCTCATGTGATGTGGATGTGTGGACTATACCATGAAGATCTCATGTGATGTGTATGTGTGGACTATACCATGAAGATCTCATGTGATGTGTATGTGTGGACTATACCATGAAGATCTCATGTGATGTGTATGTGTGGAGTATACCATGAAGATCTCATGTGATGTGTATGTGTGGAGTATACCATGAAGATCTCATGTGGTGTGGATGTGTGGACTATACCATGAAGATCTCAAGTGATGTGGATGTGTGGACTATACCATGAAGATCTCATGTGATGTGGATGTGTGGACTATACCATGAAGATCTCATGTGATGTGTATGTGTGGAGTATACCATGAAGATCTCATGTGATGTGGATGTGTGGACTATACCATGAAGATCTCATGTGATGTGGATGTGTGGACTATACCATGAAGATCTCATGTGATGTGGATGTGTGGACTATACCATGAAGATCTCATGTGATGTGGATGTGTGGACTATACCATGAAGATCTCATGTGATGTGGATGTGTGGACTATACCATGAAGATCTCATGTGATGTGGATGTGTGGACTATACCATGAAGATCTCATGTGATGTGGATGTGTGGACTATACCATGAAGATCTCATGTGATGTGGATGTGTGGACTATACCATGAAGATCTCATGTGATGTGGATGTGTGGACTATACCATGAAGATCTCATGTGATGTGGATGTGTGGACTATACCATGAAGATCTCATGTGATGTGGATGTGTGACTATACCATGAAGATCTCATGTGATGTGGATGTGTGGACTATACCATGAAGATCTCATGTGATGTGGATGTGTGGACTATACCATGAAGATCTCAAGTGATGTGGATGTGTGGACTATACCATGAAGATCTCATGTGATGTGGATGTGTGGACTATACCATGAAGATCTCATGTGATGTGGATGTGTGGACTATACCATGAAGATCTCATGTGATGTGGATGTGTGTACTGTACCACGAAGATCTCATGTGATGTGGATGTGTGGACTATACCACAAAGATCTCATGTGATGTGGATGTGTGGACTATACCACAAAGAGCTCAACTGATGTGGATGTGTGGACTATACCATGAAGATCTCATGTGATGTGGATGTGTGGACTATACCATGAAGATCTCATGTGATGTGGATGTGTGGACTATACCATGAAGATCTTAAGTGATGTGGATGTGTGGACTATACCATGAAGTTCTCATGTGATGTGTATGTGTGGACTATACCATGAAGATCTCATGTGATGTGGATGTGTGGACTATACCATGAAGATCTCATGTGATGTGGATGTGTGGACTATACCATGAAGATCTCATGTGATGTGGATGTGTGGACTATACCATGAAGATCTCATGTGATGTGGATGTGTGGACTATACCATGAAGATCTCATGTGATGTGGATGTGTGGACTATACCATGAAGATCTCATGTGATGTGGATGTGTGGACTATACCATGAAGATCTCATGTGATGTGGATGTGTGGACTATACCATGAAGTTCTCATGTGATGTGGATGTGTGGACTATACCATGAAGATCTTAAGTGATGTGGATGTGTGGACTATACCATGAAGATCTCATGTGATGTGGATGTGTGGACTATACCATGAAGTTCTCATGTGATGTGGATGTGTGGACTATACCATGAAGATCTTAAGTGATGTGGATGTGTGGACTATACCATGAAGATCTTAAGTGATGTGGATGTGTGGACTATACCATGAAGATCTCATGTGATGTGTATGTGTGGACTATACCATGAAGATCTCATGTGATGTGGATGTGTGGACTATACCATGAAGATCTCATGTGATGTGGATGTGTGGACTATACCATGAAGATCTCAAGTGATGCGGATGTGTGGACTATACCATGAAGATCTCATGTGATGTGGATGTGTGGACTATACCATGAAGATCTCATGTGATGTGGATGTGTGGACTATACCATGAAGATCTCATGTGATGTGGATGTGTGGACTATACCATGAAGATCTCATGTGATGTGGATGTGTGGACTATACCATGAAGTTCTCATGTGATGTGGATGTGTGGACTATACCATGAAGATCTCATGTGATGTGGATGTGTGGACTATACCATGAAGATCTCATGTGATGTGGATGTGTGGACTATACCATGAAGATCTCATGTGATGTGGATGTGTGGACTATACCATGAAGTTCTCATGTGATGTGGATGTGTGGATTATACCATGAAGATCTCATGTGATGTGGATGTGTGGACTATACCATGAAGATCTCATGTGATGTGGATGTGTGGACTATACCATGAAGATCTCATGTGATGTGGATGTGTGGACTATACCATGAAGTTCTCATGTGATGTGGATGTGTGGACTATACCATGAAGATCTTAAGTGATGTGGATGTGTGGACTATACCATGAAGATCTCAAGTGATGTGGATGTGTGGACTATACCATGAAGATCTCAAGTGATGCGGATGTGTGGACTATACCATGAAGATCTCATGTGATGTGGATGTGTGGACTATACCATGAAGATCTCATGTGATGTGGATGTGTGGACTATACCATGAAGTTCTCATGTGATGTGGATGTGTGGACTATACCATGAAGTTCTCATGTGATGTGGATGTGTGGACTATACCATGAAGATCTTAAGTGATGCGGATGTGTGGACTATACCATGAAGTTCTCATGTGATGTGGATGTGTGGACTATACCATGAAGATCTTAAGTGATGTGGATGTGTGGACTATACCATGAAGATCTCAAGTGATGTGGATGTGTGGACTATACCATGAAGATCTCATGTGATGTGGATGTGTGGACTATACCATGAAGATCTCAAGTGATGCGGATGTGTGGACTATACCATGAAGATCTCATGTGATGTGGATGTGTGGACTATACCATGAAGATCTCATGTGATGTGGATGTGTGGACTATACCATGAAGTTCTCATGTGATGTGGATGTGTGGACTATACCATGAAGATCTTAAGTGATGCGGATGTGTGGACTATGCCAGTTTTCCAGATTTGACCCTTTTCTCGCTGCTCTTCCTGACCCCTGTCTGATCTCTATAGTGACCCTGAGCCGCCCCCTTGGATTGCACATACCCTGCCTGCCCTAACCTCAGCCTGTCCCTGACTATGGTTTTGACTGATTCCTCAGTGCCCTGCACCAGTGTCTTTTGACCCTCATGGGTCAGCTGTCAACCAAAGACTAGCGGCCTGGTGGTTGTGCTACAGCGAAGTCCAGATCCCTATACAGGGGTTAAAGTATGAATACCAGGGGACTGCTAGGATAACGCCCTTAGGAGTATCCAAAATTAAATCTTCTTGGTTGACACAGTGGTTCTACACCAACTGTTCTGTCTTCATACACGTTCACACAGTGTGCAGTCTGACATTCTGCATAAAACATTCCTGTCTTCCAAATAAGAGGACTGTTTTCTGTAGTCTAACTTGTTTATTGGTCAACAGGATTGTGAATTGGTAAAACTACAAGAACACAAATAACATATATAAGTATATAGCATAGCATGTATCAGCATACAGTATAGATGGCATGTAATATAACATTAACAGAGAAAGCACATGTCCCAAAATGGCTGCCTGTACATAGGATTGCATAGCTAACATCTAACAGCTACAACATGTTCCCAGAGTAATACTACAGCTAACTGAACATCCCTGAGACAGAGGTAGAGAGCTTACTACCAGATATGCATCTACAAGGATAATGGAGTTTAAGAAGGAGAACTGTATGAAGAACAGCTCTGCTGATGTGCCGTAGTCTGTAGAATGAAGACTTCTCTTTCCCACAATGCATAGCACCTCCACAATACGATAAACTTTATTAACAAGAAACATAAGGTGCAATACATATTTACTACCACTAGATGGTGCTATTACCTAAGTAATGACCACAGAAATACAGCAGATATGATCTGTAATGATACTGAAATGAATCTCCCAATGCTGGGACAGAACACTCCCCGTCTGGTGTCACGGGTGACGGGAACGCATAGCACATGCACTGAATCCTGACCCATTCATTTCAATGGGGCTGTGTACATGAGCGGTGATTTTCACGCATCACTTCTGCGTTGAATAAAAAACGCAGCATGTTCTATATTATGAGTTTCTCACGCAGCGCAAGTGGGGATGCGGTGCGATTTTCATGTATGGTTGCTAGGTGATGATAGGGATGAGCAACCCCGGACCCCATTAAAGTCAATTCACTGTATTATTTTCCCTTATAACATGGCTGTAAGTGAAAATAATAGCATTCTTAATACAGAATGCTTACTAAAATGTCCAATGAGGGGTTAAAAAAAATAAAAAAATAAACTCATTGCACTCGTGCGGGGAAAAACTGAACAACGCAACGTAATCGCAGACAATGACTGAAATTGCTTGCGCACTCGCGCAGGTTTCCCCGCAATGCACCTGCGACGCATCTGGACAGAATCCGTGACGCCGGTGTGAAAAAGGCCTTAGGCCCTATTCACACATCCGCAATGTAGTCCGCATGTATTCCGCAATTTTGCGGAATACATGCGGACCCATTGACTGTGAATGGGGCCGGGAACGATGCGGAGAGCACACACTGTGCTCTCCGCATCCGATTTTGCGGAGCGCGCCGCCGATCTTCCGGTCTGCGGCTCCGCAAAAAAAATAGAGCATGTCCTATTTTTGTCCGCAATTGCGGACAAGAAGAGGCATTTTCTATGGAGTTTGGGCAATGTGCGGTCCGCAAAAATGCGGAATGCACATTGCCGGTGTGTCCGTGTTTTGCGGATCCGCGGCTCCGTGGATCCGCAAAACACTTGCGGATGTGTGAATAAGGCCTTAGGGTTTCAGGACTTGGCCCGTCGTATAGAATCAGGGACAGTCCTGGCAAGTTCGGGAGGGTTGGCAGCTATGTAAACCCAACATTGTTCACACAGTTGGTGATTTAGAGCCAAAACCAGGAGTGGAGCCTCCACAGAGGTAAGGTATAAGGGAAAGATAGGTCATCCCCGAGTCCAGGTGCTTTAGGCCCCTTTCACACTTGCGTTTTTGTTTTCCGTCCTAGAGTTCCGTCCTCGGGGCTCTAGGACGGAAAGCTACTGATCAGGATTATCCCAATGCATCCTGAATGGAGAGAAATCCGTTCAGGATGCATCAGGATGTCTTCCGTTCAGTATGTCAACGTTTTTTGGACGTTGACAAAAGCGCAGCATGCTGCGGATTTGTCTCCGTCCAAAAATCCGGAAGACATGCCGTAACGCCGGATCCGGAATTAATGCCCATTGAAGGGCATTAGTCCGGATCCGGCCTTTAGCTAAACGTCGTTTCCGCGCATCGCCGGATCCGACGTTTAGCTTTTTGTCAATGGTTACTATGGCAGCCAGGACGCTAAAGTCCTGGTTGCCATAGTAAAGAGTAGGGGGAGCGGGGGAGCGGCATACTTACATTCCGTGCGGCTCCCGGGACGCTCCAGGATGACGTCAAGGCCCCACTGCTACTATGGCAACCAGGACTTTAATAGCGTCCTGGCTGCCATAGTAACCTGAAAGCATTTTGAAGACTGATCAGTCTTCAAATGCTTTCAGTTCACTTGCGTTGTGCCGGATCCGGCGTGCATTCCGGCGACGGAAGTGCACGCTGGATCTTCACAACGCAAGTGTGAAAGAGGCCTTAGGAAACTGCGATCACCCGGCAGCTCCCCAAGCACAGCGCCGTTTATTGTATAGTGGCTGTGCTTGGTATTGCAGCTCACTTCAATAAGGATGAGCTGACCCTAGGTCATGTGACCGATGTACGGTGATGTCACATGGCCTAGGAGCAGCTGATCAGCAGGGGCCCCGGGTGTCGTACCCCCTCCAGTCAGACACTAATGACCTATCTAGAGAATAGGTCATCGTTATTTCCAGGATAACCCATCAGGGGGCACATACTTTCCTAAACGCCATGAGAAAGAAAACTCCAGGTGCGTAAACGCGCTCTATGGGCACAAACGCCTCAATACACGTCAAACGAGTCTGGACTTTTTTTTTAATGGTTGGACTGGGGGTTCTGGGGCCCACCAGAGGAAATTACTCTGAGGGTCCAACCCCCATATCATCAATAAAGTCTTATTCAAATAAATAGACCCTAGGGGCAAGTGATTGGCCCCAAAGACAGCCCAATGTTCTTTCTCTCCTGGCGATTTGGGGCCCTCTATGGTATCAGAGCCTGGGCCCCAGACCCCCCCATCAAAATGCAAAACACAAAAAGGCCTCCCAAAACACAATAAAACATGCCTGTCTGTGCACTTTGATGATAGTTCAAGGCTTTTTGGGCCAACCTGCCCTCCGTCTATCCCCTTAACTCTTCACCCTTTAGTGCCCGGCTTTGTGTAAGGTAGGGCTTTCACCCCAGAGCAGGTCACTGGCCGCTAGGATAAGCTCTCCTAAGTAATAAACGGGTTAATAAAAAAAAAAAAAGAGGCCGCCTTCAGCCCAGTGTGACCGGGGACTCTCACTGTGTTACCATAGCAACCGGGGATGCCGCCCTAATTGGGACGCGTCTGATCACATGGCTGAGAAGAAGAGGGGCGGGAGGAGACGCAGCATCCGTCACGTGGTACAGGGGGCGCAGCACATGTGCCGGGAATCCCCCTTCGCTCCGCCCATCGGCGACCCCGAGCAGGGACACGTGACCGGGGGCTGCACCCCTTCCCGGTGGCTGGGGTTGGGGGAGACAGACGCCCGGGGATCCCGGAGGTCGGTGCTGAGGCCTGAGGTAACGGGATCTACATAACGGTTCTCAGCGGAGGGAGGGGAAGTGTCCGCCGCGTGTCACCGGCCGAGTGTGTACAGAGCCCAGTATGCTGGATATGGGGGACCCCCCCTGTGTGTACAGAGCCCAGTCTATACTGGATATGGGGGACCCCCTGTGTGTACAGAGCCCAGTATGCTGGATATGGGGGACCCCCTGTGTGTACAGAGCCCAGTCTATACTGGATATGGGGGACCCCCCTGTGTGTACAGAGCCCAGTCTATACTGGATATGGGGGACCCCCTGTGTGTACAGAGCCCAGTATGCTGGATATGGGGGACCCCCTGTGTGTACAGAGCCCAGTCTATACTGGATATGGGGGACCCCCCTGTGTGTACAGAGCCCAGTCTATACTAGATATGGGGGACCCCCTGTGTGTACAGAGCCCAGTCTATACTAGATATGGGGGACCCCTCTGTATGTACAGAGCCCAGTCTATGCTGGATATGGGGGACCCCTCTGTATGTACAGAGCCCAGTCTATACTGGATATGGGGGACCCCCTGTGTGTACAGAGCCCAGTATGCTGGATATGGGGGACCCCCTGTGTGTACAGAGCCCAGTCTATACTGGATATGGGGGAACCCCTGTGTGTACAGAGCCCAGTCTATACTGGATATGGGGGACCCCCCTGTGTGTACAGAGCCCAGTCTATGCTGGATATGGGGGACCCCCTATGTGTACAGAGCCCAGTCTATGCTGGATTTGGGGACCCCCCTGTGTGTACAGGGCCCAGTCTATACTGTATATGGAGGACCCCCCTGTGTGTACAGAGCCCAGTCTATGCTGGATATGGGGGACCCCCTGTGTGTACAGAGCCCAGTCTATACTGGATATGGGGGACCCCCTGTGTGTACAGAGCCCAGTCTATACTGTATATGGAGGACCCCCCTGTGTGTACAGAGCCCAGTCTATGCTGGATATGGGGGACCCCCTGTGTGTACAGAGCCCAGTATGCTGGATATGGGGGACCCCCCTGTGTGTACAGAGCCCAGTATGCTGGATATGGGGGACCCCCCTGTGTTTACAGAGCCCAGTCTATACTAGATATGGGGGACCCCCTATGTGTACAGAGCCTAGTCTATACTAGATATGGGGGACCCCCCTGTGTGTACAGAGCCCAGTCTATGCTGGATTTGGGGACCCCCCTGTGTGTACAGAGCCCAGTCTATACTAGATATGGGGACCCCCCTGTGTGTACAGGGCCCAGTCTATGCTGGATATGGGGGACCCCCTGTGTGTACAGAGCCCAGTATGCTGGATATGGGGGACCCCCTGTGTGTACAGAGCCCAGTCTATACTGGATATGGGGGACCCCCCTGTGTGTAAATAGCCCAGTCTATACTAGATATGGGGACCCCCCTGTGTGTACAGGGCCCAGTCTATGCTGGATATGGGGGACCCCCCTGTGTGTACAGAGCCCAGTATGCTGGATATGGGGGACCCCTCTGTGTGTACAGAGCCCAGTCTATGCTGGATATGGAGGACCCCCCTGTATGTACAGGGCCCAGTCTATACTAGATATGGGGGACCCCCCTGTGTGTACAGAGCCCAGTCTATGCTGGATATGGGGGACCCCCCTGTGTGTACAGGGCCCAGTCTATACTGTATATGGGGGACCCCCCTGTGTGTACAGAGCCCAGTCTATGCTAGATATGGGGACCCCCTGTGTGTACAGAGCCAAGTCTATACTAGATATGGGGGACCCCACCTGTGTGTACAGAGCCCAGTCTATACTGGATATGGGGGACCCCCCTGTGTGTACAGAGCCCAGTCTATACTGGATATGGGGGACCCCCCTGTGTGTACAGAGCCCAGTCTATACTAGATATGAGGGGCCCCCCTGTGTGTACAGAGCCCAGTCTATACTGTATATGGAGGACCCCCCTGTGTGTACAGAGCCCAGTCTATACTGTATATGGGGGACCCCCCTGTGTGTACAGAGCCCAGTCTATACTGTATATGGGGGACCCCCCTGTGTGTACAGAGCCCAGTCTATACTGTATATGGGGGACCCCCTGTGTGTACAGAGCCCAGTCTATACTAGATATGGGGGACCCCCTGTGTGTACAGAGCCCAGTCTATACTGGATATGGGGGACCCCCTGTGTGTACAGAGCCCAGTCTATGCTGGATATGAGGGACCCCCCTGTGTGTACAGAGCCCAGTCTATACTGGATATGGGGGACCCCCCTGTGTGTACAGAGCCCAGTCTATACTGGATATGGGGGACCCCCCTGTGTGTACAGAGCCCAGTCTATGCTGGATATGGGGGACCCCCCTGTGTGTACAGGGCCCAGTCTATGCTGTATATGGGGGACCCCCCTGTGTGTACAGAGCCCAGTTTATACTGTATATGGGGGACCCCCCTGTGTGTACAGAGCCCAGTCTATACTGGATATGGGGGACCCCCCTGTGTGTACAGAGCCCAGTCTATACTGTATATGGGGGACCCCCCTGTGTGTACAGAGCCCAGTCTATACTGTATATGGGGGACCCCCCTGTGTGTACAGAGCCCAGTCTATGCTGGATATGGGGGACCCCCTGTGTGTACAGGGCCCAGTCTATACTGTATATGGGGGACCCCCCTGTGTGTACAGGGCCCAGTCTATACTGTATATGGGGGACCCCCCTGTGTGTACAGGGCCCAGTCTATACTGTATATGGGGGACCCCCCTGTGTGTACAGAGCCCAGTCTATACTGTATATGGGGGACCCCCCTGTGTGTACAGAGCCCAGTCTATACTGTATATGGGGGACCCCCCTGTGTGTACAGAGCCCAGTCTATACTGTATATGGGGGACCCCCTGTGTGTACAGGGCCCAGTCTATACTGTATATGGGGGACCCCCCTCCTTGTGTGCGGTGAACCCCTGCCCCAACCCCCCCCCCCCCTTTTGTATGTGTGATGATCCCTTGGTGCTGCTGATACCCACCCCCCAAGACCCTTTGTAGACTGGACCTGATGTTGAAGTGTGAAGTGCACGCCCCCACAGAAAGTGCCGTTCTTGTAGATTGTACTCCCCCCAAATGTCTGAAGTGCATGAACTGTCCCCCTGAAACAATAACTGCTGTTGACTGATCCTCTGTGCAGCAGTCCTCCTCACTGTATACTTTGCTGCTGCTGCTATGTCCTAGTAATGAGCTCTGGAGCCCCTCAGATGACACCCGGGGCCCCTGAACCCCGAAGCATCCTCTGCTGTCAGGATGTGTAATTGCACCTTCTTTGGAGAAAGCTGTGTGATAACTGGTATGGCCGCCAGTAGAGTTTCCCCTGGGCTACCCACCCAGCTTTCCAGAGCCCCTGACGGTCACCTCTACCTGTATGAGAGGATAGGTTTCTGTGCTGCCACATCCCGTGTATTGTGTCTCCGCTATCCTCCCTCCGTCACATCCTGTGTATTGTGTCTCCGCTATCCTCCCTCCGTCACATCCTGTGTATTGTGTCTCCGCTATCCTCCCTCCATCCCATCCCGTGTATTGTCTCCGCTATCCTCCCTCCATCCCATCCCGTGTATTGTGTCTCCGCTATCCTCCCTCCGTCACATCCCGTGTATTGTGTCTCCGCTATCCTCCCTCCGTCACATCCCGTGTATTGTGTCTCCGCTATCCTCCCTCCGTCACATCCCGTGTATTGTGTCTCCGCTATCCTCCCTCCGTCACATCCTGTGTATTGTGTCTCCGCTATCCTCCCTCCGTCACATCCTGTGTATTGTGTCTCCGCTATCCTCCCTCCATCCCATCCCGTGTATTGTCTCCGCTATCCTCCCTCCATCCCATCCCGTGTATTGTCTCCGCTATCCTCCCTCCGTCACATCCCGTGTATTGTGTCTCCGCTATCCTCCCTCCATCCCATCCCGTGTATTGTCTCCGCTATCCTCCCTCCGTCACATCCTGTGTATTGTGTCTCCGCTATCCTCCCTCCATCCCATCCCGTGTATTGTCTCCGCTATCCTCCCTCCATCCCATCCCGTGTATTGTCTCCGCTATCCTCCCTCCGTCACATCCCGTGTATTGTGTCTCCGCTATCCTCCCTCCGTCACATCCCGTGTATTGTGTCTCCGCTATCCTCCCTCCGTCACATCCCGTGTATTGTGTCTCCGCTATCCTCCCTCCGTCACATCCCGTGTATTGTGTCTCCGCTATCCTCCCTCCGTCACATCCCGTGTATTGTGTCTCCGCTATCCTCCCTCCGTCACATCCGTGTATTGTGTCTCCGCTATCCTCCCTCCGTCACATCCTGTGTATTGTGTCTCCGCTATCCTCCCTCCGTCACATCCCGTGTATTGTGTCTCCGCTATCCTCCCTCCGTCACATCCCGTGTATTGTGTCTCCGCTATCCTCCCTCCGTCACATCCTGTGTATTGTGTCTCCGCTATCCTCCCTCCGTCACATCCTGTGTATTGTCTCCGCTATCCTCCCTCCGTCACATCCCGTGTATTGTGTCTCCGCTATCCTCCCTCCGTCACATCCCGTGTATTGTGTCTCCGCTATCCTCCCTCTGTCACATCCTGTGTATTGTGTCTCCGCTATCCTCCCTCTGTCACATCCTGTGTATTGTGTCTCCGCTATCCTCCCTCCGTTACATCCTGTGTATTGTGCCATTACAAAAAAATATTCCATGACCAAAAAAAGTGCTCACCCGCCTGTGGTGCCCGGAGCCGCGCTTTTGACCACTTTCTGCTGACGTCCCAAATTACCCTCGGCATCTCAGTCTGAAGGAAATTCTGTAAATCGCTGTAAAGCTGTAGCAATACCCGCGGTTGTCGCGGCTCTGGGAGTCTCCTCCGCTGTATCGCTACCCGGGTTTCCCGTTTCTGAACGTAGGTAAGGATTCGCACATTCACTGGCAGCAAGCAGAGACTTTGAAAATGGTGAGGAGCTGGAACACCAAGTCGATTAGAAAGTTGTGGAGCTTTGACCTCTGACCTCCCCGGGTACTGCCGGTTCAGTCTTTGTGGTTAACCATTAATCGTCATTCTATTTCGGAAATCTGATTTGCGCCTCAGGGATTATTTGTAACCCGCCCGCCGCTTGTGTTTTTCCATGAGGAGCACATGGCCACGAGGATCGTTCTGTAGCCTGCCTGCTGATTGTTGCCATGGAACTGCAGCCTGTGAGTAAGGCGAAGGTCACTTTCACACCGCCATTAAAAACGGCGCACTGTCAGTTTTTAATCGCCTCTTTAAAAAAAAACTGATATTTCAATTTTTTGGGTATTTTTTAAACATCCTCACCCCTACAGTGCCCTCAGGAGGAATAATGCCGCCCCACGTATAAAGAATGCCCCCAGTATAACACATACCCTCCTCAGTGACACCCAGTACTGATAATGCCCCCAGTATAACACATACCCTCCTCAGTGACACCCAGTACTGATAATGCCCCCAGTATAACACATACCCTCCTCAGTGACGCCCAGTACTGATAATGCCCCCAGTATAACACATACCCTCCTCAGTGACGCCCAGTACTGATAATGCCCCCAGTATAACACATACCCTCCTCAGTGACGCCCAGTACTGATAATGCCCCCATTAGTGGCCCCAGTATAACACATACCCTCCTCAATGACACCCAGTACTGATAATGCCCCCAGTATAACACATACCCTCCTCAGTGACGCCCAGTACTGATAATGCCCCCATTAGTGGCCCCAGTATAACACATACCCTCCTCAGTGACACCCAGTACTGATACTGCCCCCAGTATAACACATACCCTCCTCAGTGACGCCCGGTACTGATAATGCCCCCAGTATAACACATACCCTCCTCAGTGACCCCCATTACTGATAATGCCCCCAGTATAACACATACCCTCCTCAGTGACGCCCAGTACTGATAATGCCCCCAGTATAACACATACCCTCCTCAGTGACGCCCAGTACTGATAATGCCCCAGTATAACACATACCCTCCTCAGTGACGCCCAGTACTGATAATGCCCCCAGTATAACACATACCCTCCTCAGTGACGCCCAGTACTGATAATGCCCCCAGTATAACACATACCCTCCGCAGTGACCTCCAGTACTGATAATGCCCCCAGTATAACACATACCCTCCTCAGTGACGCCCAGTACTGATAATGCCCCCAGTATAACACATACCCTCCTCAGTGACGCTCAGTACTGATAATGCCCCCAGTATAACACATACCCTCCTCAGTGACGCTCAGTACTGATAATGCCCCCAGTATAACACATACCCTCCTCAGTGACGCCCAGTACTGATAATGCCCCCAGTATAACACATACCCTCCTCAGTGACGCCCAGTACTGATAATGCCCCCAGTATAACACATACCCTCCTCAGTGACGCCCAGTACTGATAATGCCCCCAGTATAACACATACCCTCCGCAGTGACGCCCAGTACTGATAATGCCCCCAGTATAACACATACCCTCCGCAGTGACCTCCAGTACTGATAATGCCCCCAGTATAACACATACCCTCCTCAGTGACCCCCAGTACTGATAATGCCCCCATTAGTGCCCTCTAGCACCTGATGGTCGAGTTTTTCATCACCTGATGCAGAAGGACCTGCGATCCCAGTCTGGTGACGTCACCATAGGCTCCCATCGATCACACGGGGTGCGCAGGCCCTTCTGCATGAAGTGAGACTGTGATTTTTGCAGGAAATCGGCCAGATCATCGCCTGACCCCATTGAAGCCAATGAGGAACTGGCGGTGAAGTAGAGGATCCGGCAGGCTGCTCTGTGCCGGATTCGCGAACGGCGACGTGAACGAGGCCTATGGCTGTCTCCACGCGTTCAGGCCGCTTTATTCAGTTTTTGAAGCCAAAATCAGGAGTGGATCAGAACAGGAGAGGCGATATAAAGGGCAGATATCACTGCTTCACTTTTTTAACCCCTTAGTGACCACCCATAGGTGTTTTTACGGAGGTCACTAAGGGGTCTTGGGCTGGAGTGCCGCCGTAAAAAGGCTATAAAAAAGCAAAGTAGTTCCCTGCCCACAGCTACCACAGTTAGTGACAGGCGGTGTATCACGGTGATCAACAAACGCCGGCAGTAAACTTTCTCCCTCCTCTCGTCTATTTGTGGACAATAAAGTCCGGGAATTAATCTGTACGCCACACAATTTGCTGTACAAAAGCCGGCAGTCTATTTATATGACGGTGGACCCCCACAAGTGTCCCTGAAATGAAAAAAATGTTGGGGCTTACCCTGGACGTGGGCATTGTAAACAAGCCATGTGTCCGATCCTATTGGGCTGCGAGCGCTGTCCACTCAGCAGTTATGTCCCGAAACCGCTATGAAGCCCTAATGCGGTTTATGCATTTTTTGGGACAATTCCCAAACACTTGCTCCGTACAGCATTGAAACAAAGTTTTATGCGAATCGACTTAGGTTGTTTCAGCTGAAGTTGATTCGCTCATCCCTAATTGGCGCCATTCCTGCACAAAGAGTACCACGTGTACACAGGGGCTTGTGGGACAGTCCGTAGAAATAGTGGGATACCCACAACCGCTGGTGTCCAAGCGTTTGGAGAGAGGAACATCCTTCACCCTTGCGAGTGACCAGCTGCTTGCAGTGAAGTGGAAGGACAGGCAGGATGTCTACATGCTGACCACCACCGTGCACGCAGACACCACAGTAGCAGTAAGGGAGAGGGGGGCTACGGCGGACAAGCACAAACCGGTCTGTGTGACAGATTATAATACATTTATGGGAGGTGTAGACCAGGACCAGGCGCTTCAACCCTACCTGGTGAAGTGAAAAAACAGGGCCTGGTATAAAAAGGTAGCAATCTACCTCCTTCAGATTGCTACCTATAATGGTTTTAAAAAGGCCCAAGGAACCCTCAACTTCCCTGAGTTCCAGGAGAAGGTGGTCGAGAGTCTCGTGTTTGAGTCCCCCGCACCTGGGCAAGCTTTTGAATCTGAGGATGTTTGGAGGCTTTCTGAACGCCACTTCCCTCACCCCGTCTCTGCCAGCAAGACATATCCTCAGAGACGATGTCAGGTGTGTTGCAAACGCGGAAGGAGGAGGGACACCCGAATTTACTGCCCCAGTTGGCCATCACAACCAGGCCTCTGCAGTTACCCCTGTTTTGATACCATACAGTTGCTAATTATTCTATTTAATACCAAAAACGGTGGGTGGGGGGTCTTTTCAGGAAGTCGATTTAGGGCCCTTTCACACCACCGTGAGCGGGCCATATGTCCCGGTGCGGCATTGATCGTGCGCACGGGAGCGCACAGCATCATAGAATACAATGATACCTTGGACGTAGATTGTGAAAGGCGGCGTTTTATACTTTTGAATTTATATACACTTATAAGCCTCTGCAAACTTGGCTTGTTGCAGGAAAATATATGTACTTAAAGTTTTAAAATGAATGTTAAAATGGCAAGTCTCCTACATTAAAAAAAAGTTCGTTTTTTTTGTAAGTGCAGCCAAAATAAAGTAAAGATGTAGAAAAAAAATTCTGATAAAAAAAAATATTGAATTACTTTCATGTGCAAAACCTTTTACGAAGTTATTCTCTGCTAAAGTGACATGTGAGATTTCCAAGATCTGGCTTGGTCACTAAGGGGTTAAAATCCATTCCTGGTTTTGGCTATGCTGAACGTGTGGCAGCACTCTCATCTGGCTGGCTGCTGACCAAACACTCATTGGATTGACAGCTGTCTCTCCCCCCACACACACTCGGCTTGGCCAAGCATGCGTGTGTTCCTAATAGGGAGAGGGGAATAAGCCCCTGCCATGGCCCTCTGTCGGTAGCTTTTCTCTGCCTGAACGGAAGGATCGGGTATGTTGAAATCCAGCAGTGCCATTCTTCTCTTGCCCGACATCTACCGTCGGGCGGCCCCCATACATATTAGATTTTGGGATCGGCGGGTTCAACCAACACTTCCTTATAGCTGGAGCTAGAAGGAAACAGCTGATCTTCGGATTTCGGACCCCCACTGATCTGATACTGATCGCTTGTCCTGAGGTTGGACCATTAATGGCGGGGTCCTGGGAAGCCCTTTAAGCCTGCGGCCATGCTGCTCCTCCTGCTGATGAGTGTAAGAACCGTCCAAGAACTTATCGTCTGTTCCTCTCCTTGTGACCACCAGTATGTCTCTTAAGGGGGTCTTCCGGGAATAATTACTTTTCTTCTCCTGAAAAAGCAAAGTCATACTTACTTGCTCCCTGCTTCTCCGCGGGGACCATGTTCTGGGCACCGGAGTGCTCCCATCCTTCGCTGCACGTGCATGGCCACATGCACTATCATTTTCCAGTATAATTATTACTGGGCAACCCCTTTAAGCTGGCCAGACACTGGGTCTCGGGGTGTGCAGGGCTGCCGCACGGGGTGTGCAGGGCGCTTATTCCCCTCTCCGTATTGAGAACACATGCACACTTGCCCGATTTGAGCATGCATGTGTTTGGGGAGGAGTGGTCTGGAGGCATATTGCTGTGTATGGGCAGCGTTACCCGTCCTGTACAGGGATCCTGTGTAGTTATACACTCCACCATCGGCTATACCTTTCGGGGGCCAGGAAAGTTGGGTGATGGCAGTGTCGTGGTTGCCCAGCTTTCCCACAGTCGGACGCATCTTCTGAATATGGCCGTCGTTGCAGCGATTTGCCTTCTGTGCTCTTGTATCAGGACCTGTACAGACGAGGTTACCTTCAGGGTTCCAGTAGAGCTGGGTGAGAGCACCAGGGCGGGCAGTAATGCCGCCATATTGGCAGAAAATAACCCCACCGGGATAGAGTTAAGAAAGTGCATAAGAGAATTAGCTGTTTTTTTTTTGTGTGTGGACTTTCCCTTGAAGCGGTGTCGCCTGTGACTTGAGAATTAGATTTTTGTGGAATTTCCCTTTAAGCGTTGTCGTTATGAGCGGTGACATTGTGGTAGGTGTGAGCGCACTGCTGGCTCGCTCCCGGCGCCCCCTAGAGGGTGTGTGCGCTCGGGTGACGTCAGCGTGCTGGGAGAGGTCGTCACAAACAATGAAGACTTGTCCGGCTCTTATCTCCAGTTCTGGCCGCAGATAAGGAGTCGCAGCGCTCCAGACTGAAGAAAATACACGAGCCACGGGCAACTAAACTGATTAAAGATATATCTAATTATAATAAACACCCTCCGGCCCATAATGGAACAGTCCGATCCTGTCTTTGGGGGACAAGGTGACACGGGTATTTTTTTTTTCTTTCACGGAGTTTACCGCATAGGAGATATTTTTTATTACTTTGGACTTTTCGGACGTGGCGATATGTGATATGTTTATTTATTGTTTATATATTTTATAAGTAAAATTGGGAAAGGGGGCGATTTATACTTATTTTGGTGTTTGTGTTTTTTTAAAACTTATTATATTTTTTTTTTTTATACACTTTTTATTTACTATTAACCCCCTTAAGGGCTACAAGCCTTGTCCTGTTCACCCTAATAGAGTTCGATCAGGGTGAATAGGACTTTACGCTCTCCTGCTGCCTTCGGCTTTGTGTACACAACAGCAGGGAGATTACCATGGCAGCCAGGGCTTCAGCAGCGTCCTGGCTGCCATGGTAACCGATCGCAGCCCCAGGGTTACACTGCTGGGGCTCTGATGGGAACTGCCACTGAGGAGGAGGGGAGGGGACCCTGTGGCCACTGCCACCAATGACTTTAATACTTAAAGGGGGAGGGGGGGCGCGTACTACACCACCAATGTTTTCAATACTGGGGGAAGGGGGCGCACTGCGCCACCAATGATGTTGAATGGCCCATTAATTCAAATACAGCAGGCGGGTGCTGGCTGCAGAATCACATAGCCGGCACCCGACCTCTATGAAGGGTTAGCTGCTATCCGCGGCAGTTAACCCCCTCAGTTCTGGCACCTAAGTGGTTAACTGCCACGGATCGCAGCTGCCTTCATTCTCATTGGTGGCAGCAGCGGCACAGGGGGAGGGAGAGACTGCTTCCTTATCCCCCGAGCTGCTGAGCGAACGCCTGCGCTGCGCAAATGGCGACAAGGCTAAAAAGTCTTGTCGCCATCTGCACATTTCAAGGCGCGTTGGCGATTATTTTGGTCGCCATCTGGAACGCTGAGTCATAGCCGACCATAAACTTAGAATTGGCCTCTTAAAGGGGAAGCGCCAGAAAGTGTATACATACCATTTGCCTCTGTCGAGATATCATTGATTGCCTCTCCAATGTCCCCATAACAATTCAGCCTATATAATACCCCAGAGCTGAACTCCGTATTCTGCGCTACTTGTATTCGGAAACTGCCACTAAGCTTGTAATCGGACGGCCTCTGACAAATTATTTGAACTCCTTTAATACAGGGAAGTAAAGAAGATGATCAAACCTGTCGATTGACTCCGGTCCGGACGACAGTCTAATGATTATGTTCACGTGTCGTCTCCCTGCAGTATAGGAGCTCGGCTACATAGTTACAGGCCGTCTGATTACAAGCTTGTTGGCTGTCTCCAGTGACAGGCAGCAGAATAGTGAGCACAGCTCTGGAGAATAATACAGGGTGTAACTCAGGATCGGTACAGGATAAGTAATGTATGTACACAGTGACTGCACCAGCAGAATAGTGAGTGCAGCTCTGGAGTATAATACAGGATGTAACTCAGGATCAGTACAGGAGAAGTAATGTATGTACACAGTGACTGCACCAGCAGAATAGTGAGTACAGCTCTGGAGTATAATACAGGATGTAACTCAGGATCAGTACGGGATAAGTAATGTATGTACACAGTGATTCCACCAGCAGAATAGTGAGTGCAGCTCTGGAGTATAATACAGGATGTAACTCAGGATCAGTACAGGATAAGTAATGTAATGTATGTACACAGTGACTGCACCAGCAGAATAGTGAGTGCAGCTCTAGAGTATAATACAGGATGTAACTCAGGATCAGTACAGGATAAGTAATGTATGTATACAGTGACTGCACCAGAAGAATAGTGAGTGCAGCTCTGGAGTATAATATAGGATGTAACTCGGGATCAGTACAGGATAAGTAATGTAATGTATGTACACAGTGACTCCACCAGCAGAATAGTGAGTGCAGCTCTGGAGTATAATATAGGATGTAACTCGGGATCAGTACAGGATAAGTAATGTATGTACACAGTGACTGCACCAGCAGAACAGTGCGTGCAGCTCTGGAGTATAATACAGGATGTAACTCGGGATCAGTACAGGATAAGTAATGTACACAGTGACTCCACCGGCAGAACAGTGAGTGCAGCTCTGGAGTATAATACAGGATGTAACTCGGGATCAGTACAGGATAAGTAATGTACACAGTGACTGCACCAGCAGAATACTGAATATTAACATAGTGACTTTGTGCTAAGAGCACCTGTCAGCAGGATCAACCCTATTATACCAAACATACTGCCTTCTAAAATGTTGCCTGTGTTGTGAAAAAATGTGTATTTTTCATTATACCCCTGATTTCTCCACTTTCCAGCGTTGCCACCAGTTTAGTTTTTCTCTCTTGGGAATGCCACAACTGATTTTCACGAGGCATTCGTTATTTTAGATGGTGATATGCCTTATTCATTGGGTTGATCCTGCTGACACTCGCTCTTTAATGTAAGCTATAATTTAGAAAATGATCCACCGATGCAGCCATAATGCGTTTTGTTATCAGTTAGGGAATTCCTGTATCTGGGTGCAGCCCAGGGCACGCCCCCATTCTGTAATCTGCAGCCTTCCTGCTGGCGTTCTCACTGATCCCACATACTGTCCGTTCCTGTCTTATCTCTTAGCACTTTCTGCCTGTGAAACTCGGCTTCTGTTCTCCCGGCGGCGCAGATGTAATGTGGGTGGGAGTTCTCGGGAGCCTTTATATAGCTTGTAGGAATGCATTACCTCCCCTGCTTCCACTTAAAGGGATTTTCCAGGATCTTCGTATCGGCGGCCTATCTGTGGGGGTCTGACTCTGCAGCAGCTCCGTCCATAGTGAGCGGGTTCATGACCCCATCCACTGTGCCGTGTGTAGTACTGGGCGTACAGCTGATCGGTGGGGGCGTCCCACCAATGTGATATTGAGAGTCCGTCAGCTAGAGGACCCCTTTAACTTCAGTTTTGGCGCAGGTTGATCCTGCTGGTCACTGAATCAATCAATAGTCAGTAGTCTGCATTATTGAGGTGTGTTGCATAAAACGCCTCCATGTAGCCAGGGCCGCGCCCATTGCCTTCCTCTTTCCGCACCTGACCTCATGTTTCGACCCTGGACGTATTTTTAGCATAACCTTTGCAATGCCGTTACCCCGCGTCTGCGCCGGGGCGTAACCTAACTCCCTGCTGTGCTGGCGGCTCCGGTGATGTCGCCACCTTCTGGAAGTTATCAAAGTTCTGTAAAGCTGAGGCTGCCCCCGGGGAAGGCGGAGCAGGAGTCGGCCGGGACGATTGTTCCTCCAATTTTAGCTTTTTTTCTTTCTTTGACGGTTTTCGTTTTTTCTTTTGGACACGTGTCGGCAAGATGCGACAAGCCAAAAGCCGTTTGTACGGGATCATGTGAAACCTTTTCGAATCTTGTGACATGACGCGTTTTGAGTCACGTTCTGGTGGGAAGAGAACGGTGTGCGTTTCAGTCTCTTTGTCCATCCTATTGTCCTCTGTTCTACTGTGATTTTGTGCCGTTGTGATTCAGCGGGTTGCGAACCTATGGCTGGGACGCTGCAGGGGTCGCGCGGTATTAAATTAATGCAGGTGAACCAGTACTAGTCCAAATAACGTCTCTCCCCTCCTGTCAACCCAAACAGTCCCATGTAAAAAAACATCGCTCCCTCACTCCAGCCCCTCCACCGTACAGTCCCATGTCAATCACATCACACGCCCCTTCCAACATACAGTCCCATGTAAATAGCATCACTCCCTCACTCCAGCCCCTCCACCATACCGTCCTATGGAAATAATATCGCCTCCACTAACATGCAGTCCCATGTAAATAACATTACTTCCTAACTCCAGCCCCTCCAACATACAGTCCCATGTAACTATCACTCCCTCACTCCAGCCCCTCCACCATACAGTCCTATGGCAATAATATCACCTCCACTAACATGCAGTCCCATGTAAATATCATCCCTCCACCATACAGTCCTATGGAAATAATATCACCTCCACTAACATGCAGTCCCATGTAAATAGCATCACTTCCTCACTCCAGCCCCTCCAACATACAGTCCCATGTAAATATCACTCCCTCACTGCAGCCCCTCCACCATACAGTCCTATGGAAATAATATCACCTCCACTAACATGCAGTCCCATGTAAATAGCATCACTTCCTCACTCCAGCCCCTCCAACATACAGTCCCATGTAAATATCACTCCCTCACTGCAGCCCCTCCACCATACAGTCCTATGGAAATAATATCACCTCCACTAACATGCAGTCCCATGTAATTAACATCACCCCACCAGTAAAGTGCAGTCCAGTATACTGTGTGCTCCCAGTACTTTATCACTGGGCTATAATAGCCTGCCTGCAGTCCCACCAGTTACCCCCCAGGGTCCTAGAAACCTGCGGCTCGGCTACCTCTCGTCCGAGAAGCTGCTCCTCTGAACCCAGCGGCGCTCATTGATTTCGGCATGGATCTGTGGCTGCTGGCGGCTCCTCGGGGACGGCTGCCGGCGTCTCTTATGTCACTGATGAACTTGTAGACACGGCGGCTCTTGATGTAGATAAGAATGTGCCATCGATCGTGCCTGGATCTCGTGCAGCGTCGCCCTCGCTCCGTTATTTTGCATTCCTTGTTGGCGGGAGGTGGGCTTTCTGAGACTTGTATACCTACCCTGTGGATTGGTGGGGTCTGACACCCGGGTCCCCCACGCCGATCAGCTGTTTGAGAAGGCACTGGCCACGGCCCTCTCCCTGCTCACCAAGCACAGCGCCGTACATATTATAGTGGTGGTGTGCGGTATCGCGCTGAGCTGCGCAGAGGTCATGTGACTGATGTGTCGTCACTTGGCCTAGGAAAAGCTATGAGCACCGCCGTCTTCTCAAATAGCTGATCGGCAGGGGTCACGGGTGTCGGACCCCCACCGATCAGATACTGATGACCTATCCTGCGGAACTGAAATGCGCGGGAGTGTTCAGCGGTCTCTTTACGGAACGTATATGCAAGTGAAAGTCATAGAGTATGGTCCGCTCCATATTTGAGCTATCATTTTAAACTTTCCCCCCTTCAAACGTGGGCGGGGTTACGAGTGGGGGCGGGGTATCCTGACGGGTTTTACGCCAAGACCTGGCTTAGATTAGGTTTTCGGCTGTACAGACTGCCAGGCTATGCTCTAAAATTCGTTACGAGGCCTGTGCCCATAAATCTGATATAAGGTACAAGGGGTCCCTGTGATTTGGCCCCGCCCCTGGTTTTGGCTCGCCATGACTGACCGTACTGTGTGAACGAGGCCTGACGCGCCATCTGCCCTGAAGCTTATTAGAAAGTTGCAGAACATCTCCTTATACATCGATATAACGTCATTGACCTCAAAGCGGACGACCCCTTTAACACCCCAGCAGTGACTGCAGCTCTGAAGGTCTTGTGCAGCTCCGAGCCTCCGCTCACCTTTCCGGCCTGACCGCGGCTGTTGCGCCATGGATTTCGTACCACACCTGACCCAGCTCGTGCTTGCAGATCTGCTAATCCTCAAGGAGCATCCGAGATGAAAAGAAGTTTCTATGGAGATGGCACAGCCGGGCCCCCGGGAGCCTTATCAGCCGATCACATTGCGACTGCAGGCTGACGCAGTTCGTATCGTGTTCTGCATTTTGTCTTTGTTTTCGTAACATTTCTCACCTTTATAGTAAATCCTTGTTCCGGGGCGAGCCTCTGGTAAATATTTGCCTTGGGAAGAATAATCTATTCTGATGTCTGTGATCGGGGCAGATAGAAGCGAGTGGGGGCGTGCCAACCCAAAGCAAACACACGGGACTTCCATGTCGGGGACGTCAGCAGCTGCTTTAATTCTTTCGCAACTTCTTCAATGTTCATTGTTTCAATTTGTCACTTTTTTTAAGATCACTGTTTGCTGTCATCATGTGAAAAATCCATCCAAACCTAATACCTCTCGCCACTGAGTTTTTTTTTTTTTTTTTTTTTTTTTTTAACAATTAAAAGGGGTACACCCTTTGGGGAGGGGGGTTGGCAGACCTGCGAAGGACTTGCTTGCTTCCTAGCGCTGACTCCGCTGTGCTGCCAAGATATTGACTTTGACACCGCTGCAGCCAATCGCTGGCTGCAGCAGTGACCTGCCCTCTTTGCATCGTGTCAAATGGTCAAGTGATGCAAGGGATGCAGGTCATTGCCGGGGGTAGCGATTGGCTGCGATGGCTTCAATATGGAAGGAGCGGGGAAGCAGGTGAACAATTCCTTTAAATCCAGTCTAGGTAAACCTCAGACTGACGCGTTTTGGCTGCACTGATGCATTGTAACAACCTGTGAGGACTAGAGAGATTTGTGCTGCTTCTGTGTGTAAGGCCTGATTCACCCGACTCGGTCCGGGAAACAAGACCGCAGCTTCCCCGACCCGAACAGGTGAGTACAGTACAACGTACCCCCGACCAGATAGTTACTGACGGTAAGGATGGGCGATCTAGACGGTATGAATTTGTGCCAGGATATTGATTTCGTCTATATCGCGGTAGAACATGGTATGCGCCGCTCTCAGCGCACACCATGTTCTCCTGAGCCGGCACAGCAGAGAAGGAGGAAGTCCCTCCCTCCCCACTGAGAGCCACCAATGAGAGCAGAGGAGGGGCGGGACTGTGGCCACTGCCACCAATGAGGGTGGAGGAGGGCGGGACTGTGGCCACTGCCACCAATGAGGGTGGAGGAGGGGCGGGACTGTGGCCACTGCCACCAATGAGGGTGGAGGAGGGGCGGGACTGTGGCCACTGCCACCAATGAGGGTGGAGGAGGGGCGGGACTGTGGCCACTGCCACCAATGAGGGTGGAGGAGGGGCGGGACTGTGGCCACTGCCACCAATGAGGGTGGAGGAGGGGCGGGACTGTGGCCACTGCCACCAATGAGACCGGAGGAGGGGCGGGACTGTGGCCACTGCCACCAATGAGACCGGAGGAGGGGCGGGACTGTGGCCACTGCCACCAATGGGAAGTGGAGGAGGGGCGGGACTGTGGCTACTGCCACCAATGAATGACTGAATAGCACCGTACCCTGCATGTGCCGGTGTGGCCATATCCTATACCAGGCCTCTATAACTGCACGCTGCGATCCACCGCAATTAACCCCTCAGGTTCTGAGGGGTTAATTGCGGCGGATCGCAGCACGCACTGATAGAGGCCCAGCATGGGACATGGCCGCCACATGCAGCCATATAGGACCTTTCTTTAGTTTGAACTTTATTACTTAAGTAGCGGCACATAGGGCATATATGGGGCACTTGCTACTATATCTGTGCGGGGCTCCGTTCGCCCGCTCTGGCCCCCGTTACATGGTGGGAACAGCAGGGAGGAGACATCAGCCTCCTATACGACCATTGGTGGCAGTGATCGGAGCCCCAGCAGTGTATTGCTGAGGCTCCGATCGGTTACCATGGCAGCCAGGACGCTACTTAAGCCCTGGTTGCCATGGTCAGCTCCCTACTGCTGTGTGAACAGGGCAGCAGGGTCAGTGTGAGGTCCTATTCACCCTAATAGCTCTCTATCAGGGTAAATATAGAAAATATATATTTCGATATATATCGCACATGCTTCAAATTATATTGCAGTATCAATTTTAGGCCATATCGCCCACCCCTGACAGTATCGGAAATCCCCAGGTCGCAGTCACTTCGGGTCAGGGCAGATTCGGCCGACACTCGGGCTGTTTCTTGGACCGGGAGCGGTCGTGTAAATCGGGCCGGGCTCACAATAGATTGTCTGGACTGGATGCAAGTGCATTTGTCTCTGAAGGGGTTTTAGTTTCTGGCTAAGACCCGTGAATGTTTGCATTCACTGACAGCAAGCAGCGATTTCAGAACTAGTGCACAGACTAAACATAGAGGATTTCCCCGTGGCAGCCAATCAGATTTCACTCCTCGTTATTTTAGAGCTGCGACCTGATTGATTGCCATGAGGAGCTCCCCCGCTTCTCCTCTGCACCAGTTGGGGTGCCTCTTATGTTAGTGGGTCTCGGGACTGTTTGGTTCTATGGTGGGTACTGAATGGAGTCTGAACTCCACCTCCCGTCTCTTCGAAGCTGCGGCAGCCTGCATCCCCCATGCTTTACACTGCAGCGCTGATTTGTTTAGATTGCCTGTGTGTAAGCAGAAGCTTAGTACACGATGAACATAATTAGGAAATACATGGAGCTAAGACGGGAGGGGCCGCAATAAGGGGAGGGGTCTCGAGAGGGGCGGACTCTCACCTGCAGCGGGTTAGAAACGGTGAGCTGCGCCTTGAGACGTCTGGAAGCTGTTGGTCGTCGGTCTTAATCTCGGCCGCCTCTCGCCGTGACTCACTGCCGCCCGTTTAGTGACAACAGTGACGCTGTTTATACAGAAGCAAACCGCTGTACTGTGTCGCAGTTATCGGCCCACGAAGTGGGGGGAGGGGCGATCCTCCGCTCGTGCCTCCGTGCTGGGGCCCCCGAGCAGGGTATGATAGGCTGGGACATGTAGTGCACCTCCGGGCTGCTTCTGTCCCTGTGCTGGTTATACCCGGAGACCCCCTATAGCGTGTGGATCAGCAGGTGACTCGAGCTGGGATGTATAGTGCACTGGGTGCCTTCGCTGTGCTCATCCAGATCCTCCTGTTTCACGAGCAAAATGCTGGACATGTGAGAGGGGTTCTTCAGAAAGCAGTCGCCGCAGTCTGCCGGGTGCGTGTGCCCTAGAGAGGCGTCGCCCCGTGTCGCTTCTGCTGTGTGCGACCTGTTGGTGCAGATTTATGTACCACTCAGGGGCTGTAGAAAGCCGGGTGACAACCACTGGAAGCTCAGTGATGGCTGCTTTTGTGGTTGTCGCCCACCTGCTGGATGAGACCATGAAGGGACGCTCCGCAGACCAGTTGCTGGGCTTGGGCATGACGTGATGACTCTGTGTCACCCCCCCCCCCCCCTCAGGCCCTGCATTGGTCGTAACACAACGTATCCGTTCGACATGGAGTGTCCCTTTAAGAGGGCGACTCGGGGGCTGAACTTTCCAGGTTACGCTACGAACGTGCAAAAACCGCCGGCTTTTATGCCGGAAAGCACCTTGACCCCTGTTGGATCCCATTATTATCAATTGGGGTCCGGCAGTTCCCAGCATTATCCGGTGAAGTCTGGCCCTGTGGGCGTAGCCTCATTTCTTCAGTTCCACGGGAAGCTCTTCGTCGGGCGTGACCTTGCACCTGTAGAATAGCGGCGTTGCCTTGCCAGCTGTATTCCGTCTCCACCTGCGATTCCCTGAGCTCAGCAGTGAGAGGATCTGCGTTCTACGTCGCCAGCGGCTGCCAGATGTCCCCCGAGTCCTGCCCCATAGGACTTCAGAACGTGGGGAGGAAATTGGGAATCTCGACGTTGGCACACAAGGTCATAAGGTCCGCATTAGTGCCGCCCGAGGGCAGGTGATTGAAGTCTGGGGCACATGCTTTGTTGATGGCGCCTCTTTAACGTAACGACTAAACTGGCTGGGAAGGGGGCAGCCGCGCAACTTTCTAAGGCTAGAAAGTGACCTCTGCGGTACGGTATTTCGTTAGTCTAGAGGAGCTGACTACCGGAGTTCCTGTATGCGGCATAGTCGGGGGGTGGCCCTGGGATTGGTCGGGTTTCCTGCAGAAAGCCGGTGTTCCTGCCAGAAAGCAGATAAATCCCGTTCTAGTGGGCGGGGCCTCGGCTGTGTCGCTGGATACGGTAATATCGGTATCCTGCTCTTCGTGCACAGAGGCCTTCATGACTTTCCGTGTTTATCTGCGCGAAAACTTACTCCAGTTCAGGGGCGGTGGGGGAAGTGGAGCAGCATCTCCAGACGGAAGGCGAGGTTCACACCAAGCTTTTTGGAGCACGTTCTCGGGCAAATTTCCCTTCAGGTTTTTTTCAACCAAAGCCAGAAGTGGAAATATAAAGGGAAGTGGAAATATAAAGGGAAGTGGAAATATAAAGGGAAGTGGAAATATAAAGGGAGGGCGTTACTTCTCCTTCCTGTTGGATCCAATTCTTGCTTTGGCTGAAAAACCTGCACAGAAATTTGCCACCAGACGTCCTCCATGTGAACCTGCCCTTAGCGTTAACCTGAGCAGAAACCGCTGAGGATCAAGCATCGTGCACTTTTTTTTTTTTTTTTTTGCAAATTACGCCAATAGAAGCTCCTGTATCAAACCCCCCCCCACCCCCATGATTAGTCACCCCCTTCATTTCTTTCCTCATTGTTGCCATCGGTGACTGGTAATATTCTCTGACCCCCTAGAGGCAGAAATATAACACACAGATCGGTTTAGCAGAATAGTGAGTGCAGCTCTGGGGTATAATACAGGAGGTAACTCGGGATCAGTACAGGATAAGTAATACAATGTATGTACATAGTGACTCCACCAGCAGAATAGTGAGTGCAGCTCTGGAGTATAATACAGGAGGTAGCTCGGTATCAGTACAGGATAAGTAATGTATGTACACAGTGACTCCAACAGCAGAATAGTGAGTGCAGCTCTGGGGTATAATACAGGATGTAACTCAGGATCAGTACAGGATAAGTATTGTATGTACACAGTGACTGCACCAGCAGAATAGTGAGTGCAGCTCTGGAGTATAATACAGGATGTAACTCAGGATCAGTACAGGATAAGTAATGTATGTACACAGTGACTCCACCAGCAGAATAGTGAGTGCAGCTCTGGAGTATAATACAGGATGTAACTCAGGATCAGTACAGGATATGTAATGTAATGTGTGTACACAGTGACTCCACCAGCAGAATAGTGAGTGCAGCTCTGGAGTATAATACAGGATGTAACTCAGGATCAGTACAGGATAAGTAATGTAATGTATGTACACAGTGACTGCACCAGCAGAATAGTGAGTGCAGCTCTGGAGTATAATACAGGATGTAACTCAGGATCAGTACAGGATAAGTAATGTAATGTATGTACACAGTGACTGCACCAGCAGAATAGTGAGTGCAGCTCTGGAGTATAATACAGGATGTAACTCAGGATCAGTACAGGATAAGTAATGTAATGTATGTACACAGTGACTGCACCAGCAGAATAGTGAGTGCAGCTCTGGAGTATAATACAGGATGTAACTCAGGATCAGTACAGGATAAGTAATGTAATGTATGTACACAGTGACTGCACCAGCAGAATAGTGAGTGCAGCTCTGGAGTATAATACAGGATGTAACTCAGGATCAGTACAGGATAAGTAATGTAATGTATGTACACAGTGACTCCACCAGCAGAATAGTGAGTGCAGCTCTGGAGTATAATACAGGATGTAACTCAGGATCAGTACAGGATAAGTAATGTATGTACACAGTGACTCCACCAGCAGAATAGTGAGCACAGCTCTGGAGTATAATACAGGATACAACTCAGGATCAGTACAGGATAAGTAATGTATGTACACATGGACTTCACCAGCAGAATAGTGAGCACAGCTCTGGAGTATAATATAGGATGTAACTCAGGATCAGTACCGGATAAGTAATGCAATGTATGTACACAGTGACTCAACCAGCAGAATAGTGAGTGCAGCTCTGGAGTATAATACAGGATGTAACTCAGGATCAGTACAGGATAAGTAATGTAATGTATTTACACAGTGACTCCACCAGCAGAATAGTGAGTGCAGCTCTGGAGTATAATACAGGATGTAACTCAGGATCAGTACAGGATAAGTAATGTAATGTATGTACACAGTGACTCCACCAGCAGAATAGTGAGTGCAGCTCTGGAGTATAATACAGGATGTAACTCAGGATCAGTACAGGATAAGTAATGTAATGTATGTACACAGTGACTCCACCAGCAGAATAGTGAGTGCAGCTCTGGAGTATAATACAGGATGTAACTCAGGATCAGTACAGGATAAGTAATGTATGTACACAGTGACTCCACCAGCAGAATAGTGAGCACAGCTCTGGAGTATAATACAGGATACAACTCAGGATCAGTACAGGATAAGTAATGTATGTACACATGGACTTCACCAGCAGAATAGTGAGCACAGCTCTGGAGTATAATATAGGATGTAACTCAGGATCAGTACCGGATAAGTAATGCAATGTATGTACACAGTGACTCAACCAGCAGAATAGTGAGTGCAGCTCTGGAGTATAATACAGGATGTAACTCAGGATCAGTACAGGATAAGTAATGTAATGTATGTACACAGTGACTCCACCAGCAGAATAGTGAGTGCAGCTCTGGAGTATAATACAGGATGTAACTCAGGATCAGTACAGGATAAGTAATGTAATGTATGTACACAGTGACTCCACCAGCAGAATAGTGAGTGCAGCTCTGGAGTATAATACAGGATGTAACTCAGGATCAGTACAGGATAAGTAATGTAATGTATGTACACAGTGACTCCACCAGCAGAATAGTGAGTGCAGCTCTGGAGTATAATACAGGATGTAGCTCGGGATCAGTACAGGATAAGTAATGTACGTGCACATTTCTCTGTGGATTCTGCACTGGAGTCAGTAGCGGTTACCGTGTGCGGATATGAAATCTGATGCTGTACACGCGGTTTGGTCCCATTAAGGCCTGAGTGCAGCATGGTAAACCAGCAGCAGGGATCCAGCCGCCGTCCTCTGAGCCCTGCCATGTGTTCCACCTCTGGCGGTCCGTCGTGTGCGCCCGGCCTCGTGGTGCGGTGGAAGAGAAGTGAAGCTGACAGAAGCACATGAGTTGTGATGACCGCGAGGACTTGTCCTCTGGAGTGAAGCAATTATCGATAATTAGCCGTCATTGTCAGGTGTCCTTTGTCTTGGATCCATTAGGGCGCCGCCGCCCGTGCAGGTTTCAAAGCCAGAATCGGGTGTGGCTCAGAGGAGAGAATGTGTTAAGGGCGGACCGTCTTCCCTCTTCTAATCCACTCTCGTTTTTGGTTTGGAAAAACGCGTCACAGAAACGGTACGTGTGGCCGTCCCCTAAGGCCGGGTTCACAAGTGACTGAAAATCCAGCAGAAAAACTCGCTGCACTTCCTCAGCAAAGAACGCACAGGAAAAACGCAGCAAAAGCTCGCGTATTGCATCCGTTTTTTGTTGCTGAGAAGCCAGCAGATCTGACCCTCTCCATTGAGAAGGAAAAATCCGCTGTAAAAATTGACAAGCTGAGGATTTCAAATCCGCAATGCTTCCGCTTTTTTGCGTTTTTTTTTTTTTTCCTTTCATCCTCTTTGCTGGACACGAACGTATTTTATTTCCGTGTCGTTACGTTTTTTTTTTTATTTTTATTTTTTTTTTTAATAGGGTTGCGGACCGTATGCGGAACCATTTATTTCAATGGGTCCGCATAAAAAACTGAATGTATTCCGCGTGATTCCGTTTCCATATGTCCGTATTTCCATCCCGCAAAAAAATCGAACATGTCCTATTATTGTCCGCACTACGGATAAGGATAGGGCTGTTCTATTAGGGGCCACCTTTTCCGTTCCGTAAAATGCAGAATGCACACGGACATCATCCGTATTTTTTGCGGACCGCAAAATACGTACGGTCGTGTGCATGAGGCCTAATGCTGAGAGTTCGTATCACAGGAGCGGCGTTCAGTCCGGGAGATACTGTACGCGGAGCTTATTTCATGGGCTGGACTTACTCGTGTGAACTTGACCATACGCTTCCCATATCCGACCAGAGCAAGAACAGACTGGCGCTTGTACAGCCGGACGGGATGACCAGTCATTTGCTGTAGAGAAACCTGTTCCCCGTGTTTGAACGTTCTTCCCCAGGGGGTGGGTGTCGGGCCGTGTGATCTATGGCTAGGTATGTAGCTATGTGGTGACTACTAAAGCCGCGTGGTTTGGGAGGCGTCCGCCCTCTGTGTCTATGTATTCTATAATCCCATTTCACAAGTTTCACTTGATTTTCGGTAAATATGGGGTTTGTGCGCGTTGCGAGCCTCATGAAGCGAGCGCCGGTGTCCTGCACTCGGAGAGGTCCGCCATGATGGGCAGCCTTGGTGGCCGGCCGCAGTCTTCCATCAAATTGTAAAATTCTGCCGGTTGGCAGCTTGGCCATCAACTGATCGTTTGCCGTTTTCCGCAAGACCATTTCAAAGCGCACCTGTCAGCAGGATCAACCCCATTAAACCTGCCGTACCGTCCAGTGGGGCTGATCTGTAGCTGCTTTTAGGTGGGTTTTTAAAATATGCAAATTGGGGATATTGGTATAATTCCTCCTGCCCCTTTTTAATAAACTTGCGGGGCTTTTCGGGGGTTAACGGTTTCAGCGAATGCCTTCCTGTTATCAGCATTCAGGCGCGATGCGCTACTACCAAAATGGTGGGATGTGGCATACGCCTGTGTTATGGAATTGCTTGTGCAATTTTCTCAGGGACTTCTATGGTTTGACCTGCCCTTACGGGGGATAGAGGGGTAACCCAGCCCCCCCCCCCCCACCTCCCCCGATCATCTGATTGTCCAGGGTTAGAACCGCATGGCTGCTTTATTCCTATAAACAGCGCCACACCTGTCCATGTCCGGTATTGCAGCCCCGCTGGAGTCATTGGGACAGACGGCTGACGGGGTAGAAAGCAACCCCATTTTTTAAAATCTTGGACAACCCCTTTAATCCCCATGCACACAACTATGTCTGTTTTGCGGTCCGCAAATTGCGGATACGAAACACACAAATGTCCGTTCCACAAGTGGATAGAACGTGTCCTACACTTGTCATCCATTGAAGTCAATGGGTCTGTAAAAAAAAAAAAAAAAGTGCGTGCCACACATGCCGCATCCCTATTTTGAGGATCCGTAAATTGCAGAGTGGCTGCCTAACTCCCGTGAGAAAAGGGTCAGGCATGTTGAAATCCAGCGGCATGATCCTTCTGCTATCCGAGGAGAATCGGGGGGGCCCCCAATACACATCAGATGGTTGGACGTCCTTTCCAAAATCTGCAGGTTGGTTTGACGTTTTGTATGGCCACCTTATGGGGGGCGTGACCGGAGGCTAAGGAGCCTGAGGGGCCCAAAGACCCTTGTGCTGCAAAAGATCCTGGTACTATAGAAAGTGCATGCAGGTCAAGTTACACCCCTGGATTATATATATATATATACACACACATATGTAAAATTGGGGAAAGGGCTGGTTTGGAGTTTTTGTTTTATTAGTTGAATTATTTAAATGTAATTTTACTGTCCTTTTTAGTCCCCTTGGGCAACCTGTCCATGTGATCTGATCTCTCGTCCCATAGACTGTAATGGAATACTTGCAGTCTATGGGATTTTCACTGGTACGGCCTGGCAACTTTCACAAGGCCCCTGGTTGCCGTAGCTACCGATCCGATCTCCGCAATTTCGCTGTGGGGGGGGGGGGGCTCCGGTTGAAGGGCCCTCTACCTCTAACTGCTCAGATGCCACGGGTCTATCGACCACAGCATCTGAGGGGTTAAAGTGACCGAGATGGGAGTTCAGCGGCCATTGCGGCTGCGTATGGAGCAGGATCAGCTGACGAGCGTGTCCCACTATTACCTCAGGGGGTCGCAAACAATTTAAAGGGGTTGTCCTATAAACGAGACCTCTCCAGGAGAATTGTCTGATCGGTGGAGGTCTGACCGCTGGGGGTCCTGTGGTCCTCTTAGTGGACATGCGCCAGCCTTGGACCCTCGCTCTTGCGATCCGCCGGGGTCCCAGTAGTTTGAGCTTTCGTCTGACCCTTCCGCCAACCTACTGGTCTGCAGCTCAGGAAGTCGGCATTACTGGAAGGGCCAGCGTCTATTTTTCAAGCTCTTGGATGCATTCGTCCAGCTCTTAAAATGCGCGCCCCCCCCCCCCCATTAATAATCCTATATAGCCAGGAGACTCGGAGCGGAAGAGGCAGCGGCGTCCTCATACCTCCCGCACGCTGTAGCCCTTGAGTGGGGAGAGTGACCGCAGCTCATGCATTAAAAATGAGCGCCCCCCTCATTAGGGCCAGCACCGACTATCCAGGTCAGCGCATATTACAGCCCATTGCCTCATAATAAGATTTCCGGCAGATGCTGGAGGAGGGATAATGAGGCCGCGGAGCTGATATCATCCCCCCCCCCCCCATGATCCTTTCTGGCAAAGCCTCATTTTCAGTAAATCTCAAAAATCTCCCAGACACATCTCTTCATTAACCATTTAAAGGACAGGTAAGGCCTAATTCACATTTCCGTGTCCGTTTTATCCGGGTATGGTCTGTGTGTCCGTTTTTTTTATTTTTTTTTTTCTGTCCGTGTGGCGTCCATGAAGCCGAATACTCTCTAGCCCCCCCTATCACAAACATTTTACCAAATTGCTGCAGCTCCAGAGCGTTGCATCATCCTGTGCACTGATTCACTCAACATGTAGTCGGCTGCATTCTCAATTCTGCATGCTTCAGAGCTGAACTCTCCCTGCTTGTTTAGGCTCCACACAGAACTTTTTCTGGTAGCTTGCATTCTGCGAAGCGCCGTCTTTTACACCAGGCACAAAATATTGTAATCTTATGCGCAAAGGAGGAATGGTATGTTCACACGAGGCAGGGATAAAATTCGCAGCATGTTAAATAGCAATAGTAACGTGGACGAGATTTTATCGAATTTTATCCCTTGAGGCAAAAGATGTGCACGGAAATCGACTCGCAGGACTTCAGATTTTCAGCATGTAAGTTTAGGTTACGAGTTTTCATCCTTTGCAGTGCATGGAGGGAACGCCCCCGGAGAATCCACAGCACGTTCTGTAATGGATCCACATGGAACTCACACGGGTCAATTGGCGTTTTGGGTCCGCTCCTGGTTTGGACTAGCAACATCAAAAAACCTGAACGCATGGCCGTAGCCTAAGAACTTGTAAATATCTGCCACGTACCCAACGGGAGAAACCGCAGTGCAGTTTTTGGTTTAAAACGCTGAGGTCCGCTGACGGCAAGGTTACTTCCGTCACGTTGCCCGCATGGTAACCGCACCGTGAATGGGCAATGCCCATTTTTTAGGCTCAAAATAGACACAATAAACCCTGTTTTGCTAATTTTTTATTGCTTTGGGAGTGTTGGTGGCCAGTCTTTGTAAGTGACCCTCAATCATTCTCCGTGGCAGGGATGCCCAACCTGTGGCCCTCCAGCTGTTGATACACTACAACCCCCAGCATGCTTGGACAGCCTACAGCTATTGGGGCATGCTGGGAATTGTAGCTTTGCAACAGCTGGAGGGCCGCAGGTTGGGGATCCCTGCTCCATGGGGACAAGAGATCACTGCGGCGATCGTCCATCCCCGTACATCGGAGGTGCAGCGCTCACCTCCTCTGACAATCGGGCAATTATCGGGAATGTTTGGTTTGTTCCGATAATTGCCTGAAAGGGGCGTCCCATGTTCAAATGTCAGCTGCACAGGGAGGCGATACAGATGTCATACTGCAGTCTCTGGCTGGTAGCATGCATGCCGCCCCTGATATTACATCCTCCACTCGTCCTCATATTAAAATAACCTGGAGCTCCATGTGTCGGGGAGCCATATGCAACACCGAGGCTTCTGGATGAGCCTCCTGCATCTTAATTGGAGCGCAAAGGTAGCAGAAGGTGACCGCTCGAATCCAATTCCACACGGCGTGATTACTTTTGCAGTCTCCGGCTGTGGGCGGCGGCGGCGGAGGGAATTGGGGGGGGGGTCCGAATGCATAGACTGCTAATGGCCATATTGGTCACCACCCAGCTTTTCCTCCCTCGGATGCATCTGAGAAGTGGCTGTAGGGTCTGTGCGTTCCCTAGAAGATAACGTATATTAAACCTGCCCGGCAGCTGTGGGGTCGACAGTCCAGGCTTTTCACGTGGACGGATCTGCATAAATATGTAACCAGCCTCGTCTCATGGCGCGCCAGCGGAGAAGGCTCCAAGACGTCTTGAGAACATCTGTGTGGACTCTTCTCGCACATGTGGTCAGGGCAGGAGATATTTGCTGTACGGAGAGGGAAGATCAAAGCCTTGGAATTTGCAAAAAGTAGTAAATCATGCAAAAATTTTAAAAAATTTATAGATTCATTGAATGTTTCTGTTCACTGACAGCCAGTAATATCTGTGCTTTTGCCATTTCGTTGCCTCAGGTCTTACCCTGTTTAGTTACCTCCTACATCAATCATTCCGATTTGTTATCCGGATAGATTCCACAGCGGCCCAGTCCCCGTCCCCGCAGAGGAGGCGCACAGTGAGCACATCCCTGGACGGAACGCATTTGCTCATTGACTAGAGACCTCTTGGGAGTGGTCCTCTCCTGTACTTGGCTAAATTAAAGGATCGTCTTATTCAGAAACCCTGCTAAGGAAACGGAAGAAGTTATTATTATTATTTTATTATTAAATCGCCATTCGTTCCATGGGTCCAGGGGTGCACTTACATAATACAGACAATTGCACTAAGCACGAACAAGACGAGGTACAGAAGGAGAGAGGGCCCGGCCCGCGAGGCTTACAATCTACATGGTATGGGAGGAGGACACAGTAGGTGCGGGTGAAGCGGGTCATGGCGGTATAGAGGCAGCAGGGTCACTGGTTGTAAGTGGGTTTTCAGGTTTCTTTTGAAGGATTCCACTGTAGGTGAGAGTCTGATATGTTGGGGTAGAGCGTTCCAGAGTATGGGGGATGCCCGGGAGAAATCCTGGAGGCAGTTGTGGGAAGAGGTGATAAGAGGAGAGAAGGAGGTCTTGTGAGGATCGGAGATTGCGTGTGGGAATGCATTGGGAAAGTAGCTCAGAGATGTAGGGAGGGGACCGGTTGTGGACGGCCTTGTATGTAGTTATTATTTTAAACTTCGCTGGGCAATGGGGAGCCGGTGAAGGGATTGGCAGAGGAGTAACAGGGTGAGAGGTGGATTAGTCGGGCAGCAGAGTTGAGGATAGATTGGAGGGGAGCTAGAGTGGAAAAGGGGAGGCCACAGAGGAGAATGTTGCAGTAGTCTAGGCGGGAGATGATGAGGGCATGTACAAGCATTTTCGCAGACTCAAAGTTGAGGAAAGGGCGGATGCGGGAGATGTTTTTGAGTTGGAGACGGCAGGTGGTGGAAAGGGCTTGGATGTGTGGTTGGAAGGAGAGGGCAGAATCCAAGGTCACTCCAAGGCAGCGGACTTGGTTGACTGAGGAGAGTGTGCAGCCATTGATCGTAATAGATTGGTCTGTGGGGTGAGAAGGAGGATATGGAAGATGGGCATTGTGGGATTCTGGATAGTAAGGTGGTGATGTCTGCACCAGAGAGGTAGATTTGTGTGTCGTCAGCATAAAAGTGATACTTAAAGCCATGGGACTCTATAAGCTGTCCCAGGCCGAAGGTGTAGATAGAGAAGAGCAGGGGTCCTAGGACGGAGCCTTGTGGGACGCCAACAGAGAGGGAATGAGATGAGGAGGTGGTGTGACAGTGGGAGACGCTAAACGTCCGGTCTGTGAGGTGATCCAGGAGAGGGCCAGGTCAGTGATGCCAAGAGATGAGTTTGTAACAGAAGGGAGTGGTCGACAGTGTCAAAGGCAGAGGACAGGTCAAGGAGAAGGAGGACAGAGTAATGGAGAAGGCAAAGGACAGGTCAAGGAGAAGGAGGACAGAGTAATGGAGAAGGCAGAGGACAGGTCAAGGAGGAGGAGGACAGAGTAATGGAGAAGGCAGAGGACAGGTCAAGGAGAAGGAGGACAGAGTAATGGAGAAGGCAGTGGACAAGTCAAGGAGAAGGAGGACAGAGTAATGGATAAGGCAGAGGACAGGTCAAGGAGAAGGAGGACTGAGTGATGTTTTTTGGTTTTGGCTGTTAGTAGGTCATTGGTGACTTTGGTGAGGGCAGTCTCAGTTGAGTGGTGGGGTCGGAAGCCAGATTGTAGCCGGTCAGAGAGGGAGCAGGAGGAGAGGTGAGAGGACAGTTCAGGACGTGTTCTGCAGGTAGCTTTGAGGTTTATGGAAGAAGTGATATGGGGCAATACCTGGACATAGAAGATGGGTCAAGTGAAGGCTTTTTGAGGATGGGTGTAATGGTAGCATGTTTAAAACCAGAGGGGAAGACACCAGAGGTTAGTGATGGGTTGAAGAGATGAGTTAGGGCTGGGATAAACACTGTGGTGAGGTTAGGGATGAGGTGGGATGGGACTGGGTCAAGTGCACAGGTGGTGAGATGGGATCTGGAGAGTAGAGCGGAGAGTTGTTCTTCTGTAATGGTGGAGGGTCTGCGGGGACTGTGCACTGAAGCTTTCTCTGATGTTGACGATCTTTTGTTTAAAGTATTTGGCAAAGTCCTCAGCTGAGAGGGTGGGGGCGCGGGGGGTCGGAGAAGGGAGTTAAGTGTTAAAAAGTTGTTTAGGGCTGTGGGACAGGGAAGATATGAGAGATCAGAAGTCGCCTGTTTTGCTTCAGCGAGTGAGGATGTGAAAATGAGGAGGGATTGCTTATATGTGGTGAAGTGATCCTTAGAATGGGATTTCATCCATCGCCGCTCTGCAGCCCTGGAAGCTTGTCTGAGATTTTTGGTCAGGTTGGTGTGCCAAGGCTGTCTGTTGATTTTTCGGGTTTTGTTGTGTGTGAGGGGGGCAATAGTGTCCAGAGCTGGCCTTCGTGCGGCCACCTTTTATAACTAAAAAAGATGTTCATGGGAGATAATCAGTTTATAATAATTCAGGAATATAAATATTGTAATACTGCCTCCTATGTACAAGAATATAACTACTATACTACTGCCTCTATGTACAAGAATATAACTACTATACTACTGCCTCTATGTACAAGAATATAATTACTATAATACTGCTCCTATGTACAAGAATATAACTACTATACTACTGCCCCCTATGCACAAGAATATAACTACTATAATACTGCCCCCTATGTGTACTCAGTGGCTATAGTGTGCGGTTACAGTAGCAGTGTGCATCCTCTGTGCAGTGATTTTCTCCCTGGTACAGATCCCAGATAAGGTGGTGAGTTTCCTCTGGTTGCAGCACGTTCAGGCGGTGATAACATCTGGCCTCTGACACTTTCTCTCTAGCAGTGTTTCTTCGGCTCTGCTCCGCTGTGAACATTTCAGAGGGTTTACACGGGCCGAATGAGCAGCCGATTGTCAGAGAGGAAGCGTTCCTTCCCGACAGTTGTCTGCTCGTCCCGTGGAGGAGACCTCTGCATTTACTGTACATGCAGCGATCTCCTTCACAGTGTGCAGTCCTGGATCGCTATAGCGCCCCCATACAGAATCCTTGTCTCTGGGCCGCCGTTCGCTGGTTAGACCACACGATCTGCTCTCCAGAAACCATGATCGGCGGTTCCTGCACGAAGGACGGGAGCACCCGATGAACGAGCGCTTCGCTCCTTGATCTGGAGATCTGTCGGACATTTAGACGCCCCGATTATTGATGCGTGGAAATCCAATTTAATTTAACGAGCGCTATGTCTTGTTGAAGCTAGAAGTCATGGAAGTTCAGGGGTCTGACGTATTGCTGCTGGAGTCCTGGCCTCATGTATGTGTTAGAGCAGGGGTAGGCAACCTCCGACACGCCAGCTGTTGTGAAACTACAACTCCCAGCATGCACCCTTGCTCTTCTAAGAACTCACATAGAAATGAATGGAGCATGCTGGGAACTGTAGTTTTACAACAGCTGCAGTGAGGAAGGTTGCTGATCCCTGTATTAGGGTCCATTCACACGTCCGCAATTCTGTTCCGCATTTTGCGGAACGGGATTGCAGACCCATTAATTTCAATGCGGACAGACGATGTCCTGCCCGGGTCTGAAATTGCGGATCCGCACTTCCGGGTCCACAATCGAATTCCCGAAAAAAGTTGAACATGTCCTATTCTTGTCCGCAATTGCGGACAAGAAATGGCATTTTCTATATAGTGCCGGCGATGTGCGGTCCACAAAACGCACACGGACGTGTGAATGGACCCTTAGAGGGTGAGGCTCTTATAGGGAAATATAAAATGCACCACATATGCAGCCCCCAGTTAAGGCTGGCTCCATTGGCAACCTGTGGGTCACACCCTTTTTTGCCTACCCGCCCATTTCTCGCTGTCTTTTTCAAACCTGGCGAGTGGCGAGAGCAGCCACCCCTTTGGCGCACGCTTTTATCTGCAGCTTTTTGATGGCGTGAACTGATAAATTTCTCACAACAGGTTCGTGGGCGTGCTCTGGGTATGGCGGATTTCGGCAGAAAATAAAATGCGCACAAATGTAACACACCACGAAAAAAAGGTCTGAGCCTTTAAAACCTAAATAGGAAGGAAGAGAAAAAAAATCTTCTGTGGCAAAATCTGTTGCCCGTTACGCGGGTTGCGGATTTCACCATGCGTGTTTTCTGCACAGGTTTTTCGAGTAGATGAGAATAATAAAAAAAAATGTTTATAACGCCGGGTTCTTCTCCTGTAACTGCCAGGTGTGAATACACCCGTAGGGAATGTTTTCTTGCTTGTGCTCTGGAGATAAATTCTCGGAGGGGGAATTATAATGACGGCATGCAGAGCGCCACGCTGAGCCTCGCGCCTCACCAGCTTCTGGTTTGGTGTGAAGAACATTAAAGGGGTGTTCCCATCACACACAATGGGGGCATATCGCTAGGATATGCCCCCATGGTCTGATAGGTGCGGGTCTCACCTCTGAGACCTACGCCGAGAACGGAACAGGGAAAGGTGGTGGAGCGCTGGCTAGGCTATTTCCGTCGGCCCCGTACAAATGAATGGGAGCGGTGGCCGCACAATCGCTTTTATGGGGGGGAGCGCTTGGAGGTGGCCGGACCCTGCAGGCATCCTGCAGCCACCGCTCTCCCCGCTCCGTTCTCGGGCCCACACTTATCAGACAGTAGGGGCATATCCTAACAATGTGCCCCCATTGTCCGTGATGGGAACACCCCTTAAAGGCCTCATGCCCACGAACGTATTTCTGGTCCGTGTCCGATCCGCATTTTCTTTTGTGGATTGCACTCTGACCGATTTCATTTCAATGAATCTGCATCCCTGCGGCCAGGCCGCAAATTTATAGACCTGTTTTGCGGACAAGTATAGGTTTTTCCTACAGAAAATTGTGGGATGCGCACGGCCCACATCTGTATTTTGTGATCGTGTGCAGGAGGCCTAATGTTTATGACAATGTGCAGAAGTCTGGGTCTCGCTGCCCTTTTCTGAAGGTCCCTTGGTTGATCTTGATGGACTTTGTGTGCTTGAAATGCCCTTTAAGAAGCTGTGAGGTGCGAAATGCGTTAGTCGGGCTCTTTCCTTGTACTTAGACTGCTTTCTTTGCCTCTTCACTGCCAGAGTTTGCTTTGTTCTTCGACTCCCTCCCCTCTCCCTTAATTCATGGGACTAGTTGCCTAATTGCTGAGAGCAGCGGCACTCCTCCTCCTCCTCCTCATCCACCTCCTCCTGCTCCTGTTCTGAGCTTCATTTGGCAGCGAGTGCCACAAGCTCAGCTAGCAGGAGGGAGCCGGCCGTGTGTAGGCTGCAGTCCAGCGTTCACACTGCTTCAGGTGATTCTGGCCGTCGTGACCACCCATCTAACAGGCATTCATTTTTTTTCGTTTGCAGGAGCCAACGTCTGAACATGTTCCTCTGCCGATGCCACCCAGGATCCAGGTGAAACGGCAGCTGTCTTCAAAGAAGGGAACGCAGCTCATGTGCCTTACCTCCCCCCCCGCCTGCGTATTATTATTATTATTTTTTTACAATCTTAAGAAGTTTTCTGCAGAGTCTTCTCCTCCCCTCCACCGCGTTAATTTCCTTTTTGAAGCTTTCCCGTCTCGGCATGATGCAGCCTGGGGAGAAGAGATGACACATCTTGTTATCCTACTGGATCCGAAGACGAGTAGAAACTTGCCGCTTACTGAACCTTAAAGTGCAGGAGACACGTGGAGGTTGATTTTATTTTTTATTTTTTTTGTAGGTTTTTTTTTTTTTCTTCTTTTTTCCACTTCTCCAAAAACCATGGCCATCGCCAAAGGCAGGTACTTGCTGGTGTTCCTCTGCGTCCAGCTGGTGGTCATGGCCCTGCTGTACAGAGAAGGTTACCGTAGGCGGGTGGCCTATTTTTTTGGTGTATTATATAAGAATGGACCCCACTCTCTAGTGCTCCTGAACCCCCAGAACTTCTCATTGCCGGGGGACGTGTACGGCAATCTCAGTTTGATAGCCAAGCCGCCCGTGCGGGAAGATCGGCTGCCCTATTGCCCCGAGACATCTCCTTTCATAGGTAAGTGGTCAACCGGCCAACGTATCACTTCTGAGACAGAATTCCGTGTCGGAGTTATAGTTGCGCGGGTAGCCTCACTAGCTGTGGCATCGCGAGGCCTTCCCCCAACGCTGAGGGATAGCGCATGCTGTACGCAACTCGGTGCTATCTCATCAGACGTCGGAGGTTTCATCTGTAGGGATCCTGCCTGTGCTGAACATTCTGGTAAATTTTTTCCTGCACTTATCCGTTGTAACAAACAGACGGGAGATTTGTGCCGATGATGTACTGCAAACCCGCAGTTTCACTGTGTTCCTGTCTGTATGGAGAGGTTAAAGGGGCGTTCTCATCCTGGACGCCTGCTAGTCGTTATCTAATTGAAGAACCCAGTCACCCTGATACTGATTTGTAATCCACTTCAGGTATTTCTGTATCTACCAGCCCCACCCTTTGGCTTCACTTTTTCTCTGCTCCTTTCCTTTAAGGGGGGGGGGGGGGGCCCCCAGAGGTGCAGCTACTGGTTGGTCCTGTTAGGCATCCTTTATGTGTATCCCCTGATGAACCCAGAGATTGGGGGAAACGCGTCAGGGTGATTGGGTACTTAAAGGGCAGACACATGATGCCTTCGGGCTGAGGACCATTTACCATACGGTTGTCTCCTCACATATACTTACCCCTGGCCCCTTGATTGATCTGAATTCGTTTATTTTTTTTGTGTATTTAGTTACATTTGACCAATACGGTAATAAAAATCTATGTTTTTAGGGTTCTACATTTTCTTTGATTATGGCGTTCTCATCTGGACATATAATGGCAGATCTTCGAGCAGGCTATAATGTCCGTGCAGGTTCCACTCCTGTTAAGCAACTGCGCAGGCGCGGCTTCCTCTCCATTCTCAAAGGCGCAAGTTCTTGAGCTAGATAGGAGTCAGTCCACGTTTTGGGGCTTACTCCTATCAGACATTTATGGGGTATCCTGTCCTAAGGGGTCAACAACCTCTGACAACACATCCCTTGTGAAACTACAGCTCCCAGCATGCTCCCTTCACTTCTATGGTTGTTCCAAGAGCAGTCAAGCGAGTGTGCCTGCTGGGAGTCGTAGTTTCAACACCCGAAAGTTGCTGACCCGTCCTTTTGCTATATCATAACTATTCAGAACCCCAACCCTTTTAAATGTGTTGAACTAATACTTTTCACAGCTGAATGTTTGTTACAATTGTGGACCATAAAAAGACTGGGCTCTACGCTGATACATTGTAGCAGACCATCAGAAGAAGTGTGTTCTGTTGATGTGTTGACCTCCGAGAAGATTGTTGAGACTAGAAACTATTGTCACAAACCCTCAGCTGTGAGAAGTATGACGTGAGCAGAGGTTTTCAGCGTCTGGCCAGGGACAAGAATTGTTCTCAATTACTGACAGCAAGCAGAATTCGGAGAGGAACCGAATCACGACGTCTGTTAGACACTTGCAAAACGTGTCTTTATCCAACAATTAATCTTTAGATGTTTGTGAAATATGAAAATGTGGGAGAAAATATAAAAGTTATACATAAAATATAAAGCGTGGAGGATCTGTTCGTCTTATAATGGCGCTGGCGCCTTGTAAGAGCAGCGGATCCTTGATGGAAATATCAGCCCTGGAAATACTCGACATTAAAGGGGTAATCTGGGTATATTAGATCGGTGGGGGTCCTACCGCTGAGACCCCCACAATCACGAATGGGAGCCCCCCTGAAATGGATGAAGCGGCTGGTCGGAAAGGCACACCACCTCTCCATTTATTTCTATGAGAGCGCTGAATGCAGCCTGAGAGATTCCAGGTTAAGACGGCCTTCAGCCGGCTGTGATCTCAGCCAACAGGGAAGGGGAGATAGGGGGCCAGTAAGTGACGTACTGACAAGCTGCAGAGAAAATAGGACAGAATTAGATCCTCCTCCCAGTATAACTGTATGTGACCCCAGTGGGAGGCTAACCTGGACTTCTGTGCATGTTATCAATCCCCCTCCCCCTTTTTTTTTTTTTTTTTTTTTTTCCAGAAAAGGAGTGAGAAGATGATCACTAGCCCATCTAGTTACCTCTTTGCAACTAATTAGGCAATTTTATTCACGCCACAGCCCAGGCATTTACCAGCACCCCGATCATAGAGTCAGGTTAGATGCACCAAACACACTGACATCAGTAAAGTCTCCATGTTACAGTCTTTCGGTCCGTACTGGATTTTTAGTGTAAAACCTGCGCAGCGCTTCTCTACATCACACGTGGCAGAAATGACGACTGTCACTAGAGAGGAAGATCTAATACTTCTGACTGATGTCACCATGAGTGATCGTTTTCAGTTCGTTTTGCAGAACAAACCAGGGCAAACTGGGCTCCTGCATAGGGCTGCACTGTTAAGGGGCAGAAGTGAAATAGGTGGAGGGGATGGATTTTTCCTGGCTCTGTGCTTATTTGCTGCTCATTCAGTACACCTGTTCACACCTGAGGCCAATTCATCAGCAATTTTTTTTGTGATTTATAAAATAAAATGCAACAAAAACTGAAATATGAACAAGCAAGCCATTGGCGTCAAATAACACTCCATGTTAAATGACGCCCCCGGACTGCACCCTTTTTTTATTTTTTTATAACTCCTATAAACTTGGCCAGTGATTTTTATTTTATTTTTTTGTTGGTTCAGTTGACAAAATTAGATAAGACCCGTACTTTAAACTTTAGTACGTTTTTTATAGGTCACATAAAACGCAGTAAAAAAGAATACTACAAAAAAATAAAATACCGGAACTGCTGTGCGTCCCTCACCTACTAAAAACAGAATAAAAAGCAATCACAAGCGAAGCCAATGAAAGCTACATACCGTTCCACCGAAAAAAAAAGTTACAGAAAAACAAATCATTTAATGAAATAAGTGTGGCCGCGCCGTACTCGTACTGACCGCGCAGTAAAGTCACTTATGTAAAAAGCAGAAGGATCGGCTCGCCCGATACCAGGGAGTATATATACTGCAGGGCTGCTTCCAGGGGATCGGCACCTTGCTAAAATTCTAAGTTTATTTTATCTTGGGACACGTATAGCAAAATTAAAATACAATCTCCTACGCGTTTCACGTTCAGAGATTGTGATTTTGTTGTAGGTGCTCGAAGACAACTTGCCGATTCCCTGGAGTTTTGGATTTCACGTTGCATATACCACACAGTGAACACTGGATAAATGCATCCCAAAAATTATGTGGAAATTGCAGTTTTTGGTTTTTTTTTTTGTTTGTGTTTGTTTTGTTTTTTTATTTGTTTTTTATCCCCCCTCCAATGTACTCTGTGTACCTCAAAATCGTTCCTATAAAAGCCACAACTCCTCCTGCCAAATTCAAGGTCTTAAATTGAAGGACCTGAGTTTGTGATCGTACTCTACCTGATCCCCGGTACTGGGTCCAGCAGGGCCGGCGCTACCGTTGGGCGAACTAGGCGTTCGCCTAGGGCGCCGGCCTGCTGGGGGCGCCCTGGTGGTCTCCCCCTGTCTGGGGCTGCAGCACCATTACAGGGGGGCCAGGAGGTGGAGGTCCTTCTTAAATATGGCAGAGCAGGCACCTGCTTACCCTGATGGCAGGTGCCTGCTCTGCCAGTAAATTACCGGAGCAGAGGAGGCGGGCGGCAACGGAGGCTGTTATAGCAGCTCCCCACTCCTCCCTCGCGCGCCCTCTGTGATTCCGGGAGCCGGAATGTGACGTCATTCCGGCCCCAGCATACTAAACGGCGCGCTGGAGGACTGAGGAGCTGGACCGTCCAGCCTCGTTCACTCCCCGGCCTCAGCTGCTTGTCTTGGGTCCATCCACGTAAATCTTCCGCTTGCATCAAACAATCAGTGACACCAGGGGGGGGCAGAGCACCGCAGCCTCCAAGCAGGGGTTTTACATGGAGGGACCCGAGATGAGCAGCAGGTAAAATATGGTCTCCATCGCGGGTCCCACCAGTCGTGAGAGGTCTGGAAATAAATGCACAACCCCTTTTAAGGGGGTTATCCGGTGGGGAATCTTACAAGAACTGCATGATGATTATTTTAAAAAAAATTTTTTTACCTTTTATAGGGCGAGCGCTGCGCTCCCCGATGTAATTACTGTATGTTGCGGACACTTGTGAGATCTCACAACGTACAGGTCCTGTGAGCTTGTGGGTTCAAACCGGGCGAGGATCCCGTGTGCAATCTACGTCTCGTGATCCCGGGAGCGCCCGCGACATAATTAGACCGGGGAGCGCAGCACTCGATCTGTAAGGTTAAAAAAAAAAAAGAAAAATCAGCATAACGCAGTTCTTGGAAGACTCCCCACCGGATAACCCCTTTAAAGCTAAAATTAGTGATGTCATTAAGGGGTTAAAAAAAAAGACGCGTCATTTTCAGGAGAGTTTTTTCCCATTTTTTTTTCTGTGACTGCTCAGGGGTTAAATAGCGCTGAGGAGGGTGTGATTCGGCAGGTCCTGATCCTGCCCCGTGACTGGTGTAACCTTGTCCTCAGCTGACTCCTCATGGCCTCTGGAAGCACCGAAGGGTTCCTGAGCAAAATAATGAGACCATGCACTGATCCGCCGCCTCTCAGCGCCGTGTGTGAACAGTACACCAGGCTCTTCATATAGGTTTAGGTCATAATGCATAGGTCCGCTCACCACGTCAAGGTGGCCTCTACAGATGCCACCTTGACGTGGGGAGCGGGCCTATGAAATTTGATGAAAATGTACACAAAGTGCCTCATGTAAACCCGGGAACCTCAGCTGCTTGCCTCCAGAAGCTATAAACCGATAGGCACTTAAGCGCTCGGCCACGCGCTGATCGTGGTTGCGCAGTGTAGTAGTGCTAGCTCAGAAATGAATTGTGTGACCCCAACCCCAACATTGCTGGATTTTTTGCAATTCTGGGCTGGCGGCAAACATGCAAGTTGCACTGCAACCCCATTTATTTCCATACTAGCACTGCTATACTGCGTGACCAAGATCGGTGAGTGGCCGAACGCTTACACATCGCCGTGTTAGGTCTTTACTACGACATACGATGTAGTGGGAAGCTGGAAAAAAAAGTTGGGGGATGGTTTGGAATGGCGAATCAAATGCATTTCTGCCTCAGTTTTCATCGCCATAACTTTTTTTTTTTTATAGTTTCGTCTACGGAGCATTGGGAGGGCTAACTTTTTTTGCAGAGCAATCTGTAGTTTTAATTTATTTGATTCATTGATTTAAGGCTACATTCACACGACCGTATGGGTTTTGCGGTCCGCAAATTGCGGACCCGCAAAACAGAGATACCGGCCGTGTGAATGTAGCCGGCCCTATGATAGAAATGCCTATACTTGTCCGCAATTGCGGACAAGTGTAGGACATGCTCTATCTTTTTTGCGGGGCCGCGTAACGGATCTACGGATGCAGACAGCACACTGTGTGCTGTCCGCATCTTTTGCGGCCCCATTGAAATGAATGGGTCCGCACACTCTAAGGCTACATTCACACGACCATATGAATGGCTCCGCATCCGTTCCGCAATTTTGCGGAACGTATGCGGAGCCATTCATACGGTCGTGTGAATGTAGCCTTAGAGTGTGTATGACTTTTGTATCAAAATTTATTAAAAATGTTTTTGGGGGAAGTGAGGAAAAAATGGCAAATCAGCCAATTTCATGTTTTTTCCGTTACACCATACGGGATAAATATTTTTATAGTACAGGCATTTTCAGAGGTGGCTTTTTTTTCTTTTTTTTTTTTAATTAAACAATTGATATATATATATTTTTTTTTTACGTCCTCCGTAGGAATGAGCAAATCGACTTCGGCTGTTACATGTGAAGTTGATTCTCTAAAAACTTTGTTCTAGTACTGTAAGGAGATCCCGCTCCATACAGTATTAGAATGTATTGGCTCAGATGAGCTGAAGTTACTTCGCGAGACTTCATGTAATAACTTCGGGAATTATTACTGTAAAAAATCCTTGGTGCTGATATTTGGTTTGGTTCCTCGTGGTACCTTGCGAGAACTCCGTACAGTATTATAACAAAGATTTTAGCAAATCAACCTTGGATGTACCATCCGAAGTCCATTCGCTCATCCCTAGCCCTCAGGGTCCTCACAACATGCAATCATCCATTGATGACTAGGAGAGTCATTATAGTTGAATGTAGTGCTGCCACCTGCAGGCCTAGATTGGAATATACCTGTGAAAGGCATCGGAGCCTCCAGCAGGCTGAGGCCTTTCACAACAAGCGAACTGTTCCCCAATCGCCGCACGTTGCTGTTCTAGGCCCGGAAGCGGTTTGTGCCCCCAGTTGCCACATTTGACCACAGCATGTGAGAGGTTAAATGCCTGCGATTGGCGTTATTGAAACAGCAGAAACCCAGCGGCTATGTGTTGCCATTTTAAAGCCAAAACTGTACGGTGGAGGTCCGGAAAGGGTTAAAAAGGATACGTCTCCTCTCCTGACATGTCTGTTTCAGTAACTACTTGCATCCCCCATGTAATAAAAGTTTTGGAGCATCTATTAAAATGACTGTGTTGTCATTCCTTTATTATTCCTACTATAAATTTATGAATGAATTACTAGCAATTAAAGTCCAGCTGGGTGTTAACAATTTGGGAGGATGTCCCTGACAATGGCTGCACTGATTAGATGTTGTCAGACATACCCCCAACTGGTAACCTGAATGAATTGCCAGCAGTCTGCACTGAAGGTCCAGATGGGTGTTACCAGTTGTGGGTATGTTCCTCCACAGTCTGAAAACATCTAATCAACCCCCCCCAAATTGGTAACACCCAGCTGCACTTTCATTGATGCAATTCATTTATAACTTGATGTAGGAATAATGAAGGAATAGCACATCATGGCGCCATGAGAATAGATGGGGATGCAAGGTGACAGGTTCTCTTTTTAAAGGGGTTCTCCGGGAATGAAGAAAATAAAAATACTTAAATATTACTTCATTATAAATATATTCCCAAATATCTTACATTAGTTATAATGGCTCGCTTTGTCTGGGGAGCAATCATCAAGGGAAACAAAATGGCCGCCGTCCTATTAGTGCACACAAAACCTGTCCTGATCCCACATGAGGACAAGTTACTTCCGAGCACTGAGCTAAAGAGCTGCCTCATCCTCATCATCCTCTCTACTTGTCAGGGGTTATGATCCTGAATACAGATTAATATGGTCATCAGCTGAATCTCTGTGGGAATAGAGTTCATGAGGAGACATATGAGGTGCAGTCTCCATTACCACCGTCTGTCCTGTCCATCCTCTCTGTACTTCATGTCTCCTCCATTCCTACAGAGATTCAGTTAAAGTTCTTATCAGCTGTATTCAGGATCATAATCCCTGACGAGCAGAGAGGAGGATGAGGCAGCTCTTTAGCTCAGTGCTCTGAAGTAACTTGTCCTGCTATGTGATAGGACAGGTTTTGTGTGTGCTAATAGGAGGGCGGCCATTTTATTTCTCTTAATGATTGCTCAACAGACAAAACGAGCCATTATAACTAATGAAAGGTATTTGGGAATATATTTATAATAAAGTAATACTGACGTATTTTCAGTTGAATTCCCGGAGAGCCCCTTTAAGGACCTCAGCCAATCAGAATGGCTCCTGGCTGCTACGACTCGCTCTGTCCAGTTCCGAGCTGCATCGATCCAGGCTTTTTATATTCGTTTATTAGGTTACTGTAGCTTGTGTCATCAAGGAGGACGGCGGCATGCTGGGAGTTGTAGTTCGCCCCAGGCCTGACTCATCAGTGGTGGCTTTGTGACGCCGGGGAGCCTATATTTGTTCCCTTGTATTGTGCACACTTCAAAGGTTGGTGCTGCTGATATTTACTTTCTTCCGTCTCTTACTTGCACCCTGTGTATTTTGGGGTGCGGCGCGGTCAGCAGCTCTTACTGTCGGCTTCGGGCTGAGTCAGTTAGATTTTATCGATTTCCTCCCCCCCTCCCCCAACACACATACACCCCCACACGCCAACCCCCGTATATTTCCAAACCTTCTGTAAAGCTGAGCTTCACGTTATTTGCCTTTGGAGCGGTCACAGAGATTACACCCGATATCCCAAGATTACTGCGTGCTGCCGTCCGCTTCACTTAAAGGGGCGGTCCTCTCTTATTTAGTGACGGTATATCCCTAGGGGGCGCTGCTATTACACTATGATCGGTGGGGTCCGGCCACTTAGGCCTCATGCACACGACCGTATTCATTTTGTGGTCCGCAAATGCTTTATGCTGCTGCATTTTTATTTATTTTTTTGCAGGCCCATTGACTTCGATGGGTCGGTGGTCCCCATTTTTCGGACATGCGATGTCTTTTTGCAGAATAAACATCCAAATGCGGAAAACACACGTGTGCTTTCCGCATTCCGTAGGCCGATTGTGCGAAAAGATAGAAGATGTCCACAAAATGCGGACCAGAACCCATGGAACTCAATGGGCCTGCAAAAAAATGTGGATGCAGCGCAGGTGGGCATGTGCATGAGGCAGTCCTGAGAAGGAAGGGACCACAGCGCAGATTTTCCTGCGCAGCGCCACGCCGCCTATCCGTACAGCAGCCCAGCTCCGTTCACTGGAGGCGCCGCACTGAGTAAGCGCAGTGTCCTCTTCATCCTCGGGATCGATGGTGGTCCCCGCAGCTGATCTTAGAGATTACGCCACCGGGGGCATTGATGGCAAATCGCTAGGATAAATGCTGGTCCCGTTTCCATAATGGAGCCCTCGAAATGACCGGAGAGCAGACCCGCGTGCATGACCATCCTCACTTTACTGCCAAACGATTTGGCTACTTCCAGCAGTCCCATACCGGTGGCTGTGCATGCGCAGCGCGCACTCCTTTACTTCGGGGGGCCCAGATGGATCAACCCCTTTAAAGTGCTCACATATCACATTAAAACACAGGAATACCCCTTTAAATTTAGCTTACTTTAGACCATTAAGAACTGATAATGTTCGGACACAAGTGCATCTTACAACTGCATCCCTGCCCAGATCTGCAGATGTTTGCTGCCTGGGCGATACTCTGCAGATGATTGCTGCCTGGGCGATACTCTGCAGATGCTCTGCTGGTCCCATGGTCATAGCGCAGCAATGGGTGGGGGGGCGTTCATCAGTGGCGGCCTGATGTCAGTCCACGTACTGTCCTCGGACTTTCCCCTCGCCATCATCAGCATTGTCTTGAGACATCTTCATCTTATCCAGAACCCCCCCCCCCCCCTCCCAGTCTGCTCAAATATTTGCAGATGCCCCTTGGTGTCTGGAGTTATTGTCTGCACACAACCTCCTCGCCAAGTCTCCCCGGTGCAATGCCACCCCCTCTGTGTGGGTGCAGCCCCAGTGCAGGGTGCAAGGAGGCGGGGGCGTCCCATCAGCAGCTTCCCCCCTCACCCTGACTGTGGTAACAAGGTCTAGATCAGAGGTGCTCAACCGGACCTAGAGATGAGCGGCTCACCCGGGGGAGAGGTCCGGCACTAAAGACGTCTACAGCATAAGGAAGCGGTTTACATCATGATTTATTATTTATATGTGCACAGTGACTGCACCGGCAGAATAGTGAGTGCAGCTCTGGAGTATAATACAGGAGGTAACTCAGGATCAGTACAGGATAAGTAATGTATGTACACAGTGACTGCACTAGCAGAATAGTGAGTGCAGCTCTGGAGTATAATACAGGATGTAACTCAGGACCAGTACAGGATAAGTAATGTATGTACACAGTGACTCCACCAGCAGAATAGTGAGTGCAGCTCTGGAGTATAATACCGGATGTAACTCCAGTATCAGTACAGGATAAGTAATGTAATGTATGTACACAGTGACTCCACCAGCAGAATAGGGAGTACAGCTCTGGAGTATAATACAGGATGTAACTCAGAATCAGTACAGGATAAGTAATGTAATGTATGTACACAGTGACTGCACTAGCAGAATAGTGAGCGCAGCTCTGGAGTATAATACAGGATGTAACTCAGGATCAGTACAGGATAAGTAATGTAATGTATGTACACAGTGACTCCACCAGCAGAATAGTGAGTGCAGCTCTGGAGTATAATACAGGATGTAACTCAGGATCAGTACAGGATAAGTAATGTATGTACACAGTGACTCCACCAGCAGAATAGTGAGTGCAGCTCTGGCGTATAATACAGGATGTAACTCAGGATCAGTACAGGATAAGTAATGTATGTACACAGTGACTGTACCAGCAGAATAGTGAGTGCAGCTCTGGAGTATAATACAGGATGTAACTCAGGATCAGTACAGGATAAGTAATGTATGTACACAGTGACTGTACCAGCAGAATAGTGAGTGCAGCTCTGGCGTATAATACAGGATGTAACTCAGGATCAGTACAGGATAAGTAATGTATGTACACAGTGACTGTACCAGCAGAATAGTGAGTGCAGCTCTGGAGTATAATACAGGATGTAACTCAGGATCAGTACAGGATAAGTAATGTATGTACACAGTGACTCCACCAGCAGAATAGTGAGTGCAGCTCTGGAGTATAATACAGGATGTTACTCAGGATCAGTACAGGATAAGTAATGTATGTACACAGTGACTGCACCAGCAGAATAGTGAGTACAGCTCTGGAGTATAATACAGGATATCACTCAGGATCAGTACAGGATAAGTAATGTATGTACACAGTGACTGCACCAGCAGAATAGTGAGTGCAGCTCTGGAGTATAATACAGGATGTAACTCAGGATCAGTACAGGATAAGTAATGTAATGTAATGTACACAGTGACTCCACCAGCAGAATAGTGAGTGCAGCTCTGGAGTGTGAAATTATTATCCGTAGTACCCAGACTGTCAGACAGGATTGGGCCGTCATCGGAGGGAAGGAGCTTTGGCAGTAGTTACTCCATGCCTTTCACCGTAGTGCAGTGATGATATAATTGGGGTGGAGGGGCCCTTTAACAGAATATGTCCTCTTTTGGCGGCTGCTCTAGGGAGGTGTTGACCTGGCATTGCACAATGGCCTGCGCTCCTGTTTCCATATTGTTTGTCTTTGCTTTGTGATAAGATTTCTCCGTTTGTCCTCCTCCCCCGTCAGAGCTCTCGTTAATGGAGAAATTATTGATCGTTCCTCCCTATTCTTTTGCTAGGCTGACGTTGTGAAGACGTGGGGTCACCACAGCCCCTCCTCCCCTGGACCCACCGCTCCGGTGGCCTTTGTAGTCCAGCCTGATAAGCGGTGAGCACCAGACGTTGCGTTCCGGGATGGTTCGCATTGACGTTCTCAAATCTGAGATTCAGGTGGTAGATAATGGCTGCGTTAATTATGAGAGCAGTACTTTAAAGGGGTTTCCAGTATCTGATCAGTGGGGGTCCGACACCCGGGACCCCCGCTGATCAGCTGTTTTGAGTAGGCCGCCGCGCTCCTGTGAGCCCCACTGCCTTCTTGACACAAACCGCCGTACACAGTATAGCGGCCGTGCTTGGCTTCGCGCTCGGCTCCAGTCACTTTTGCTCCTAGGTCATGTGACCGATGAACGCGTTGTCACTGGCCTAGGAAAAGCAGAGAGGCGGCCGCGGCAGGTCCGGTCAGACGCTGACGACCTACCCAGGGGATAGATCATCAGTATTAAAATCTTAGAAAACCCCTTTAAATCACATCTTCTGCTCCGATTACATCCACAGCTGCAGAGAGGATTGCGCCACTTTGCTGTCGACTCTGACCACTAAGGGTGGCATTCATAATACTGGGGGCCACTAAGGGTGGCATTCATAATACTGGGGGCCGCCAAGGGTGGCATTTATAATGCTGAGTGCCATGAAGGGAGTCATTTATATTGCTGGTTGCCACCAAGGGAGGCATTCATAATGGTGGGTGCCACGAAGGGAGGCATTCATAATGGTGGGTGCCACGAAGGGGGGCATTCATAATGGTGGGTGGCATTCATAATACTGGTTGCCACCAAGGGGGGCATTCATAATACTGGGCGCCACGAAGGGAGTCGTTCATAATGCTTGGCGCCACAAAGGGTGGCATTCATAATCCTAGGGGCCACTAAGAGAGGCATTCATAATACTGGGTGCCACGAAGGGTGGCATTCATAATACTGGTTGCCAGAAAGGGAGGCATTCATATTGCTGGGGGCTGCTAAGGGTGGCATTCATGATCCTAGGGGCCACTAAGGGAGGCATTCCTAATACTGGTGGCCACTAAAGGAGGCATTCAAAATCCTGGGGGCCACTATGCGTGTATTTATAATACTGGGGGACACTAAGGTTGGGATTCATAATACTGGGAGACACTAATGTGGGCATTAATCATACTGGTGACACAGTGGGGGGAGATTTGATGTCCAGGGGCCACTATGGGGCACATTATGTATACAGAGGGCACTACGGGGGTTGGGATCAAAAAAGAAAAAAGCCGCTAAACAGTTGCAAAAGGACCATTCGAAACAGACGGACAGAAAATAGTTGAAAAATAGTCCGGATAAACTGACGGTTTGTCAGGTTTTTTTTTGTTTTTTTTTTATGGCCATTTTTGTTTTCACTGCTGAGTGTAGCCTTAACTGTTGAGCAACACCACCTCTCATCATGATCTGACTAGGGGTTGTAGTTCCCTGCCTGCTGCCGTGCTTTGCATTGTTGGAGATGTAGGGTTGCATCACAGGGTCACGATTTTAGGATTCCTTGCCATTTGGGTCACGTCCGTGAAGCCTGCGCAGTAATGATCCTGGTGGAAACCAGCAGAACTGTGGGTGCAGCTCTGGAGGTGACTGGACTTGTAACCTAGGATAATACATTTCTAATCCTTTGCTGTAATGTGATGGGGGGTGGCAGCGCGGGCACTGCTTTGATGTCGGACCTCTCGCTCCCCTTGACCTTGGTGATGGCGTTGATAGATTACAGCTGGCAGGCGATCACTTTGTCTTTGCAGAGGAGAGAGTTCAGCTCTGGAGCTCGTGTTTGGCTCATAAATAGCACTCACTGTGAAGCTTCTTTTCTGATTCAACTAAGGTTGAAAAACTTTCCGTAAACCGTTACGTCATTGCTTATCCTCCTGTCACTACCAAAGCAGCTTTTGAAATCCTGCCTTTGACCTCTAGACCCACATCCGAAATGCACTAATGAAGTGCGTTACAAAGTAAGCCCCTCCATGACGGCAGCATTTTGAATGCAGCTTTGGAAGTGACTAGAGGACAGAGAAGCCATGACACGACCCAAGCGGTGTACAATATCAAATGATGTTTAATATGGAAATGGTCTGCCGTGATCTCGCCGCTTGGTTGTGGAGACCCCCGTCCCCCTGCCATATATAATATTGACCTTTCCTTTCTTGGTTCCAGGAGGACCAATCCGGGTCCAGTTACCAGAGATCTTGTCACTGGAAGACGTGGTCCAGAAGAATCCGTATGTGACCAGAGGAGGTCGCTATAAGCCACCCGACTGCGAGTCTACACATAGGACCGCCATCATCATCCCCCACCGCAACCGGGAACAGCACCTTAAATATCTCCTGTATCACCTGCACCCCTTCCTGCAGCGGCAGCAGCTCAACTACGGGATCTACATCATCCATCAGGTGAGATCCGAATACTGGCGGCCCCCCGCAGGTCAGCCCATGACCCAGACAGGGAAATCCAAAGAAGAGCCAAGGAGAGAATTGCTAGACCAGCGATTGCCTGAGATGTGAGGCCAAGGAGCGCAACTACTTGCCCTGCAGTCCTCTGTGGTAATGGAGGGGTGCGCACCCTGAGCCAGAGGGATCCAAACACCTTCCCCAAAATCCCCTTAGAGTGGTATGACGTACCTGCATGCCCGGCTGAGTGTGCATGTGTTCTCAGTAGGGAGAGGGAAGTAACCTGCTGCCAGACACCTCTGACGGTGGTTTGTCTTCCTTTAAAAGGGGCTTGTTCAAGACTTGGCTATTGATGACCTATCCTCAGGTGGGGGGCAAATCGCATCACTACCCAACCCCACCGGCCCCCCCGATCGGCTGTCTGAAGTTGCTCTTCATCACATACTAAGTGCACCGCCTCATATTGAACAGTGGCTGTGCTTGGTATCGCGGCTAGTTCCATTCCCTTGAACAGGACTGACCTGTGAAATGGTTATGTGACCGATGGGCGTGACGTCACAGACCAAGGAAGAGGCCGCCACGTAGATTAGTGGGGGTGCCTGCAGTCAGACCGCCCAACAGTCAGATATTGATGGCTTCTCCTGAATTTAAGACAACCCCTTTTAAAGAGACATTGGAGGCATATACTAGTGATATAAGGTGCAGGTCCCATCTCTGGAACCACAACCCCTGAAGAGAGCGGAGAGTGCACCACGCATGAGAGGTCCCTTCTCCATTCATTTCTATAGGATTTCCAAAAATAGATGAGCTCTTGCTCTTGCCAATAGAAATGTATGGTGAGCGTGCATGCGCAGTGCGCTCTCCTTCACTTTCAGGTGACCCGTTTTAGAGAGAAGTGTGAGTACCACCTCTAAAGACCCCCGCCTATCTGACTTTGCCATATTTTAAAGGAGTTGTCCGGGGTTTTAATATTGATTACCTATACCCATCAATATCAGATTGGTGGGGGTCTGGCACACGCACCCCTGCTTATCAGCTGTATGAAGGTGGCAAAGCCGTAGCAAGCAGGAAGGGAGACGGCACGTACACACCATGCGCCTTCCCTTCATACAGCTGATCAGTGGGGGTGGCAGGTGTCGGACCGTCTCTGACCCTGGGGATAAGTTATCAGTATTAAAAGCCTAGAGAACCCCTTTAAGATATGACATCAAAGTCCCAGATGAATCAACTCCTTTAAAGGGAAAAAATGGATTGGGCATGTTGACATTCAGCGGACCCATCTTTGCCCTGACATCTGCCGTCTGAGAGTCCAGATACCCGCGTACACCCTACCTGCTCGGCGGGGCCTGATGAAATGTGTAGGTTAACCCTATGTGTATGGCCAGCTTTGACCATGTGAAGCTCGAGGGGTCGATGCACGTTAGATGCACAGCTAATATATGAGAGGATCAGATGGCTGTCTATATTTGGGAGCGAAGAAGGGTCGGGCCTGTTGGGTTTCAGTGTGCCCCATCTTTTCTCCTCCAGGGACCCACTGCCCGGTGTGTCTGGCAGCCGCTTGTACCCCTCTCCCTGTTGTGACCGCCTGCACCCTTGGCAGGTTTGCTGGTTGCCTTCAGGCCATGACACATGGCAGGTCTTAAACCAGACGCCGCGTCCTCACTGGGGATTATGTCGCCGTTCACATCGTCCTCCAAATGGTTTAAGAGAACTGCTATAAAGGGCGCCCCCGTCGGTCTTGGCGCCGTGATAATGGGGGCCCCCCTCTGACTTTCTCCTTTCTTTCCAGGCGGGGAATTACACATTCAATCGGGCCAAGCTGCTGAACGTCGGCTTTAAAGAAGCGATGAAGGACGAGGATTGGGACTGCATGTTCTTCCACGATGTGGATCTCATCCCCGAGGACGATCGCAACTTGTACTCCTGCGACAAGTACCCGAAACACGCGTCAATCGCCATGGACAAGTTCGGTTACAAGTGCGTACCACCGTTCACCCCTCCTCCCAGCCCATGAGCTACAATGACTGATCCCTTTAAATAGATCACTTGTACCGTGGGCCTCTCCGTTATTCGTCTGCCTGTAAACGTATTGCGTGACATAAAGTAGTCACATGAACGCAAAATGGGTGGAAAGTTGGGTGTCCGTAAGTGTGGCCTTTTCTACAGCTAATCCAGAAGGGCCTCAGGGTGGGGGTCGTAAAAGCGGCCATATTGCATGTTTTCCAGCATTCCCTGAATGACCAGCCCGCCCAGTTATGCCGCCGCAGAGGATCCATGAAAGCTTAGCTAGGCAGTTGGTAATCCCCGGGGACGCCATGTACAGCCGCGCTAAGGCCATCGCGTCTGTAGGTTGGTTTTATTGTCCTATTGCAGTTACCGGACTTTGGGAAAGCTGGGTGACAACCCGCTGCGCAGTCAGGACCTACCTGATGCATATTAGAAAGCTGAGCCTATGTATTCCCTTTACAGGTTACCTTACAAGTCGTACTTTGGAGGGGTCTCTGCCCTCACCCCCGAACAGTACATGAAGATGAATGGATTTCCAAATAACTACTGGGGGTGGGGCGGCGAGGACGATGACATCGCAGTCAGGTGAGACGGATATGTGTGACGCCATCTCGGTGAAGCGTGCTCCTTATCTGCTCCTTATCGCGGCCCGGCCTCCGTCTGACACATTGGAAAGCAGCAGTCGCCTCCACTGTTTACTCATAGCCTCGTGCATTACACCCCGTGACAGAACGGGCAAGGTCCTTCCGTGGGTCTTTGGAGTGTATTAAAGGGATTGTCCAGTGATTACTGTAAAAAAAAAAAAAAAAGAAAAAAAAAAAGATATCGTATAGTCCATGACAATCTCTTTCTAACAAAGCCAGAACCAGCCCTGCACCTCACATGGATCCAGAGATCTCCCCTTTCATTGCTCTGCTAGATTTATATCAAGCTGGCAGCTCGGGGCATGGCCTTTCTGCAGCAGCTGGTGGCAGTTGGAGGATGGAACTGAGCACGGGCGTCCAACTCAATGCGGTGGACAGAGAGTTTAGAAAAAGGACAAACGGCAGGTGGCGCTCTACAGATACATTTTATTGAATCACTCAGGGCTGTACTAGATTTTTAATTGCATGCCATTCCAAAAGTATCAAAAGGGTATTCCCGGCACAGACAATGGGGGCATATCGCTGGGCTATGCCACCATTGTCTCAGAGGTGGCACCTATGCTGAGAACGGAGCAGGAAGAGCGGTGGCTGGAGGATCCTGCGTTTTCCTGGGGTCCGGCCACTGCCAAGCGTTCTCCCCATGTGAGTGAGTGGGAGTGCACCACGCTGCCCAGCCACCGCTCCCATTCATTTTCAGCGCTCGGCTATTTTCGGAGGCCCCATAGAAATGAATAGAGGGCGGCTGCGCATGCGCAGTGCGCCCTCCACCACCTTTCCCCTCTCCGTTCTTGGTGTGGGTGCGGGTCCCAGAGGTGGGACCCGCACCTATCAGACAATGGGGACATATCCTAGTGATATGCCCCTCATTGTCTGTGATGGGAATACCCCTTTAAGATCCGCACGCTTGCTTGAAAACTGTAGAACTTTTTCATGGGACAACCCCTTTAAGTAATTGCATAGCTAGCAATTCCCTATCAGGTCTATGGCTAGAGGAGCATACAGGACCTCTAGTCACTGCGGGGCAGCGCCTCCTGCTCTATAAACGCTACAGGCTTTGAATACTTTCCTGACCTGTGCTGTCCTTCATATATTCGTGTCATTTTTATTAGCGCCCTTGCTCACGACCGTATAACTTTTTCAGTATTTTGCAAAAAATACGGTTGACGTCCGTGTGCATTCCGTTTTTTTTGCGGAACGGAACAGCTGGCCCCTGATAGAACAGCACTATCCTTGTCCATTATGCGGACAATAATAGGACATGTTCTATCTTTTAAACGGAAGGCATACGGAGTGCCTTCTGTTTTTTTTGAGGATCCGTTGAAATTAAAAACGGAAACGGAAAAAAAATACGTTCGTGTGCACGAGGCCTTACACTGAATCCTGCCGTCCTATTCTCCCCCTACTAAACAGAAAGTATTGGTGCACTATTCGCTTTACAGGATTTTTCATGGTGTGATGATTGGTGTCTCTATAAACTGCAGTCTTTGAAGTTCTATTCATTTTACGGTCCTTGTCTTCTCCATGTTTCTGTACACCAGAGGTCGTCAGCCTTCGGCACTCCAGCTCCAATGAAGCTACAACTCGCACTTCTCAAAACTCTCATAGAATTGGGTGGCGCATGCTGGGAGTTGTAGTTGAACGGCAGCTGGCGTGCCAGAGGTTTCTGACCCCTGATTCAGACCTTTAAGAGTCCTCCACCTATTATTCTAATGAGACTACCCCGGAGGTAACTTCTTCTCTTTACAGCAGTGTCATAAAGTGAGAAGATTCCTCCCAAATCTGTCTTCAGTCACTGTTAGAGAAGAGCAGCATTTTCTATCTCATTCTTAAAGGCATCGTACTGCTAAAATAAAATAAAAAGTCAACATTTTTTTTGGTCCATAACCCTATGGATATGGAGTTTATAAAAAATACCACTTTCTGATGGGAGTTTCCCTTTAAATAACGATGGTTGTGTTTCTTCTCTCTCAGGGTGGCACTGAGCGGCATGCTAATCTCTCGGCCGGCCGTGACACACGGAAGGTATAAGATGATAAAACACGGGCACGACAAAGGAAACGAGCAGAATCCGAAGCGGTAAGACCAGGGTCCGAGCAGCGAACACACGGAAACATGTGGGGGTCGCTCTGCCGGGGACTCTTCCAATAAGGCCTCATGCACACAACCGTATCCGTGTCCGATCCGCTTTGATTTCTAAGGGTCCGCGAAAAACGGACAGAAGACGGATGAGATCCACGTGCCATCCGCCTCCCTGTGTCCCTCTGCAAGCTATAGAACGGGTCCTATTGTCCGTATTGCAGTGTTGGGGGTGAGAAAAATGCGGATCGCACACGGAGGGTAGCTGTGAGCATGGAGCCTTAACGGGGTTCCAGGATTGTTTCCTGAAAGCAAGCAGGGATCTTGACACAAACTGTGTAATGTGAGGTTCTTCAACTTTCTAAAGTCAATTGTGTTTCAACGCTCAACAATCTCAGGATCTCTGCCAGCTGTCAGTGACTAGTAACATGCTTGGTACGCAGTCCTGTTATGGACCACCCTACACACAGGCCTTTCCAGTCCTGGGTTTGCTACTGTGTATCAGCGCAGATCAAATGTATCGGTCTGAGGTCCAGGCAGCCGAGCTCATTGGATTGTGTAGACTGGACACGGTTATAGAAAAACTCTGAAGGAAAATTAGTATGACTGCAAGCAGAGATCTTGACAATGAACAACATACATTGGAAAGTTTCTGAACTTTTTTTTATTCATTACACTTTTGGGGTAACTGAAGAACTCAGACCTGATTGTGGGGTCCTCTTCCTTCCACATCAGCTCAGTGGGGGCCTCTAACAGACTAGTTAATGTATCCAGCCGTACGTCAGTCTTGCTCTCCTGCATCACACTAAATTAATTTCTACTCATCCACCCTAGACTGAGCGCCAGGCGCTGTGAGCTGAGATGACGCCACTCTTTCTTAACTATTATTTGAACAACGACATTTGTGCCAGAAACACAGTGTATAGCTTGTCTGCAGAACGTTCACATGATGACATTTCCTTCTCATTGTCTGCCGCCTGTCCCCGGGATATATTATATTGCGACAGTACATATCCGTAAGAGTGACAGGAGAGGAAAAAGTAATAATGACGTCTGGGGAACGAGCAGAGGAGTCGGCACTGACAGCTTATTAGATAGACGTGTCCTTGTGATACCAGGCCATTAGCTACACGGTGGGGCGCAATGTAATAGTATATCTATTTCTACTATAATACTGCTCCTATGAACAAGAATATAACTACTATAATACTGCCCCCTATGTACAAGAATATAACTACTATAATACTGCCCCCTATGTACAAGAATATAACTACTATAATACTGCTCCTATGTAGAAGAATATAACTACTATGATACTGCTCCTATGTTGAAGAATATAACTACTATGATACTGCTCCTATGTATAGGAATATAACTGCTATAATACTGCTCTTATGTACAAGAATATAGCTACTATAATACTGCTCCTATGTACAAGAATATAACTACTATAATACTGCTCCTATATACAAGAATATAACTACTATAATACTGCTCCTATGTACAAGAATATAACTACTATAATACTGCTCCTATGTACAAGAATATAACTACTATAATACTGCTCCTATGTACAAGAATATAACTACTATAATACTGCCTCCTATGTACAAGAATATAACTACTATAATACTGCCTCCTATGTACAAGAATATAACTACTATAATACTGCTCCTATGTACAAGAATATAACTACTATAATACTGCTCCTATATACAAGAATATAACTACTATAATACTGCTCCTATGTACAAGAATATAACTACTATAATACTGCTCCTATATACAAGAATATAACTACTATAATACTGCTCCTATGTACAAGAATATAACTACTATAATACTGCTCCTATATACAAGAATATAACTACTATAATACTGCTCCTATGTACAAGAATATAACTACTATAATACTGCTTCCATGTACAAGAATATAACTACTATAATACTTCTCCTATGTACAAGAATATAACTACTATAATACTGCCCCCTATGTACAAGAATATAACTACTATAATACTGCTCCTATATACAAGAATATAACTACTATAATACTGCTCCTATGTACAAGAATATAACTACTATAATACCGCTCCTATGTAGAAGAATATAACTACTGTGATACTGCCTGTTAGGTTTCGGTAGTATTTGTCCCGGTTATCGGGGTGGTGTCCTCCTTGCTCAGCCCTCTGTGTATTTACACTTGTATTATTCACCTGTAGCGTTGGTTTGCGTTAGTTGGCGGTTTCATACCTGGATTGTTAGTGTATTCTCGGGTTTCTCTGTCCTCGTCAGTAAGTTGTTCTTGGTTGACAATCAAGAAAAACAAAGAGAAGTTATTGTGAGCAGTAGAGAAGGCGTGTGTATTTCGGTGCTCCACATTTACGTCTGGCCCCAGTGGAGCCCAGACACGTAGGGGGGACGTCATCGTTCCCCTCACCTCGTGGTTGCGACTTAACAACTGCCGCGCCTAAATCTAGGTTCCAGTGGATTTTGTACGCCGCCTGTGGCACTTTCCCGAGGAGGGACGGGGCTGCTGAATTTTTCCTTATTTACGACCGTTTTCTGCACTAGATTTCACAAGTGCATGGACTGCCGGAGGAGGCTGCTTATTTATTAAGAGGCCTGTGCCTCTGACGGCTCGGGGGATATCGCAGTCCGGAGTAATACCCACGTCTATGATAAATCCCCCCCATAGTTCCAGCATCACCTCTCACTTAAAGTGAGTAAGTGCACCGAGGGCGGACCTAAGCCACTCTGTGCACCCTTACTTCTGCCTGCCCCTCCCTTTCCTTCTTGATTGCCGGGCGAGAAGACTGCAGGAACCTAAGACTAAGAAAGAAGCCATACTGTACCGGTGATCTAGTAGAGTTTTGAGTGCTGCTCTGAAGGTGACAAAGTAAGTAGAGCTTGGCACGATTGTGGTGCGCCTCCACGGTGTAGACTGGTCCTTGGTGACCGCCACCTGTCATACATAAGGCCCACGGCCGCGCCTCCGCAGGAAGTTTCCACCGCTTAAAACTGGCCTTTCCAGCAAAAAACATGGCCCCTGTGAGAAAGGGGTTAATTAAAGGGATGCTATAAAAACGAAGCCTATTCGCTACAGAATAGAGCAAGCATAAACCTATTCATTGATCGCTTTTTTTTTTAAAGATCTCTGCTTGCTGTCAGCAAGTGGCATCATTCTTGTTACTATCCGGAGGCTAAAAACCCATCTGATTCTTCTCACAGCTGAGGGTCCGTTGCAGTTGTATCCGGTCTAGACAATCCTCTGGGATGATACAATGTATCAGTGCAGGAAAAATCTAACAACCTGTCGGGACAGGTGTAGCTCACAGAGGCTTCTGTCGACTGGATACAATTGTAGCAAACCCTCAGCTGCGAGATGTTTTGGGTCAGGAAGGGTTTTCAGCATCTTTCCGTTCACAGACAGCAAGCGGGTAAGAGGTTTTTATACCATGGTTCAGAGACTGCTATGAAATGGTATTCGCAGAACGGAGTCTAGCTGCTGATTTTGGCAGCCTGTGCCCTGATGTGACTGGTTTGAGTAATCGCCAGCTGAGCGATTGTCTCCTTGAAATGTAGATTAATTCACGGTCACATTTCGCTTCTGCAGGGCAGTCGAGCCCAGTGACCCCTGTGATTGCAGGGCTCTGCCTCGTCCCCTCCCCCCCAGTCCCCGGTCATGCGGGGTTGGCGCGGCGCCCTCCCCGGAGGTTTCGCATCACTTTCAGCCCTATTGTTCTGCTCGTTTAACTATGTGAAAAATGTCGCATTAAAGGATTTAAGCGATTGTAAAGCGATTACCGAGAGCAGTAGGTGGCCGCCCCTCCCCCGACTGCATTATGAAAGGGGCACATTCAGCTCGGGTCACCTGCAAGAAGTCCCGCAGCAGCTACAGCAACATGGCTTCCCCTTGGGAGGCCCCAGCCTGTGCCATAGGGCAGAGCCCCCCTTTACTTGTCCGCTTCACTATACGGCCCGTCTTCCTATTGGTACCTGGGTGTCCAGAGTAAAGTTATTACACGAGGAGCGGTCCTGCCTCTTTGTATTACTTATCCTTTGTCATTTCTGCTTGCTGTCAGTGAATGGGAGCAGTCTTGTCCTACCTCTTGCACAGCTGAAGGCTTGTTACAGTTTTATCCGGTCTAGACCAGGAATGCTCAACCTGCGGCCCTCCAGCGGTTGTAAAACTACAACTCCCACAATGCCCTGCTGTAGGCTGATGGCTGTAGCCTGTTCGGGCATGCTGGGAGTTGTAGTTTTGCAACAGCTGAACTAGAAGTATTAGGTCAGGGCTGACATTTAGCCTCTGGATGTAAGCAAGAATGTCTTCCTTCACTTACAGCAAACCAAGATCTTGAAATTGGTAGGGGATCAGTTACTTTGTCACAATGTATCAGTGCATTAATCCTGTCCAGATGGTCTGTTACAATGTATCAGTACAGGTACAATGTATCCATCTGGACATGGGAGAGATTTGTACTGATATTTTTAGCTCTGTGAACATTCCCTGCAGTGATGCATTGTATCGAACCCTCAGCTGTGTGAGCAGATGCCCTGACACACTGTAACGAGCCCTACACCTGTATCAGCTAGGACCTAAATAAAAAAGTCTGTTTTAAAGGTTTTTTTCCCCCAGTTATTTGGCACAGCTGCTGCTTGTATCTCTCCCCCCCCCCCTCTCTCTCTCCCTGTCTCTCTCTCCCTGTCTCTCTCTCTCTCTCTCTCTCTCCCTGTCTCTCTCTCCCTGTCTCTCTCTCTCTCTCTCTCTCTCTCTGTCTCTCTCTCCCTGTCTGTCTCTCTCTCTCTCTCTCTCTCTCCCTCCCTCTGTCTCTCCCTCACTCTCTCTCTCTCTCTCTCTCTCTCTCTCCCTGTCTCTCTCTCTCTCTCTCTCTCTCTTTTTCTCTCTCTCTCTCTCCCTGTCTCTCTCTCTCTCTTTTTCTTTTTCTCTCTCTCTCCCTCTCCCTCACGTCTTGTTGCTTTCCCGTTTCAGGTTCAACCTCTTAGCGAAGACGAGGCGGACGTGGAAACAAGACGGGATGAACTCCTTGCAGTATCGCCTCCTGTCCAAGGAGCTGCTCCCTCTCTACACCAACATCACCGTAGACATCGGCACCGACAAAGGCGTGCGGCCCCACACGTGAGACTGTCCCCGTCCCCCCCCCCCCCTCAACCAGCTGTGCCCTACCCTACGGGGTGACCCCTGTATCGGGAGCGCGGGGGACAACGGCCGACAAGACATTGCAATATTTCAATCTATTTTCTCTATCTCTCTCTACTGTACTGTAACCAAGGACTGCGAAACCAAAGACCGGACCCAGCGGCAGCCGCCATGGCTTCTCCTGGCCCCTAGAGGTCAGCACACCCAACCAACCGCCAATCCCTGTAAGCCGCCAGAGGTCGTGGCTGTCGTGCTGTGCTGAGGAGCACTTCCCCCGGTGCTGACGCTCACAAGAGAATTCGGCTTGTTCCTAGAAGTGCAATTTTCTTGGGGTTTTCTTTTGACTTTTGTTTTATTTCAATGGAGATTTTACAGAAGCTTTTTTTTTTTTTTTTCTCCTCTTCCGTCGGAAATGTGATTGGATTATTCGAGTGGACAGGCGCAGTCAGCCTCTGAGTTTGTAGAAGTTTTTTATATATAGTATAAGCAAATGCAAGGCAGGACTCCGGACTCCGGTGAAGAAAAGTGGATCCTTTATTACACCGAATGCGACGTTTCGCTCACCGCCATGGAGCCTTTATAGAATATATATATATATTACATACTCATGGACCTCGTAGTTAAAGGAGCGCACAGACACTTGAATGCAAAGGAACCAGTATTAACTTCAAATCCAAAGTGCCTTTTAAGCCAATTTATTGTGTGGGATGTGAATGTTTTTTATTTAGTTTTTTTGTCTTTTTTTTTTTTTTGTCTGAAAATCACACGGTGAATGAATTTTAGGGTTTTGAAATATGAAGCTATTGAGAATCGTTTCTGAAATAAATAGATATATATATATATACTTACATGACTCTCCTATCGCAGGATTCATTTAGGCCAGAGGAGCAACTAGTGGTAATTATTAATTACTTATTAAATCGCCGTTCGTTCCATGGGTCCAGGGGTGCACTTACATAATACAGACAATTGCACTAAGCACGAACAAAACGAGGGCCCGGCCCGCGAGGCTTACAATCTACAAGGTATGAGGAGGAGGACACAGTAGGTGAGGGTGAAGCGGGTCATGGCGGTATAGAGGCAGCAGGGTCACTGGTCGTAGGCTTGTCTGAAGAGGTGGGTTTTTAGGTTTCTTTCGAAGGATTCCACTGTAGGTGAGAGTCTGATATGTTGGGGTAGCGAGTTCCATGGTATGGGAGATGCACGGGAGAAATCTTGGAGGAGAGTTTGGGAAGAGGTGATAAGAGGAGAGAAGGAGGTCCTGTGAGGATCGGAGATTGCGTGTGGGGATGTATCGGGCAAGTAGCTCAGAGATGTAGGGAGGGGACCGGTTGTGGACGGCCTTGTATGTAGTTATTATTTTAAACTTCGCTGGGCAATGGGGAGCCGGTGAAGGGACTGGCAGAGGAGTAACCGGGTGAGAGGTGGATTAGTCAGGCAGCAGAGTTGAGGATAGATTGTAGGGGTGCGAGAGAGCTAGATGGGAGGCCACAGAGGAGAATGTTACAGTAGTCTAGGCGGGAGATGATGAGAGCATGTACAAGCATTTTTCTCGACTTCTGGTTTGAGGAATGCTCAGATTTGTGAGATGTTTTTGAGTTGGAGGCGGCAGGTGGTGGAAAGGGCTTGGATGTGTGGTTGGAAGGAGAGGGATGAATCCAAGGTCACTCCAAGGCAGCGGACTTGGTTGACCGGGGAGAGTGTGCAGATGGGGGAAAGATGATGAATTCTGTTTTATCCATGTTAAGTTTTAGAAAGTGAGAGCAGAAGGAGGATATGGAAGATGGGCATTGTGGGATTCTGGATAGTAAGGTGGTGATGTCATCAGCATAAAAGTGATACTGATAGCCATGGGACTCTATGAGCAATTACAGGCCAACATAAGAAATGAGAAATTGACACAAACTCGGCATCCCCCGCCCACCTCATCTATAATATTCATTGGTGGCCAGTGGTATAGCAGAGTGTCGGCACATTGTTGACACTCTGCTATAAACTGCTGACATCTGTGTTGGTGCAGATGTCAGCAGTTTAACCCCTTCCATGCCGTGGTCCGTACAGACCTCTGTATGGAAGGGGTTAACAGGGAGGGAGCTGCCTCCCTCTCCCATTGGGGGCTGCTGTGCCCTTGCAGCCCCCGATAATTAAAGAGATCACAGAGAGAGGGCCCCCCTCCCTCCCCATCACCTTCACAGGCGTCCTGCTTGCCATGGTAATGGAAAGTCTGATCAGACTTTGTAAAGTAAAAAATACAGTACACTATATAGTGTCCTGTATTACACAGGCATCAGACCCACTGGATCTTCAAGAACCAAGTGGGTCTGGGTCTAAAAAATGTGAAAAAAAGGAAAAATAAAAAAACATATTTATCACTGAATACAAATTGTGTATCGCCGCGTCCGTAAAAACCTGCTCTATAAAAAATATCACATGACCTAACCCCTCAGGTGAACACCATAAAAAAAACACCAAAAAAATGGTGTAAAAAAGCCATTTTTCTCTCACCTTACATCACAATAAGTGTAATGCGAAGCGAACAAAAAGGCGAATGCCTCCCAAAATAGTACCAATCAAACCGCCATCCCGCAAAAAATGAGCCCCTACATAGCACAACCGCCCCCCCAAAAAAAAATATGGCTCTATGGAGACACTAAAACATGATTTATTTATTTTTTTCTAAAATGGTGTTATTGTGTTAAACTAAAATAAATAAAAAGTATACATATTGGGTATTGCAACGTCCGTAAAAACCTGCTCTATAAAAATATCACATGTTACCACTCAGGTTACTGGCGTAAATTTTTTTAAATAAAAACTGTGTAAAAAAATTAATAACACATGACCTAACCCCTCAGATGTACACAGCAAAAAAATATATAAATACTGTGTTAAAAGCCATTTTTGTCACCTTACATCACAAAAAGTGTAATGGCAAGCGACCGAAATGTCATATGCACCCCAAGATAGTGCCAATCAAACCGACCTCTCATCCCGCAAAAAATGAGCCCCTACATAAGACAGTTGCCCAAAAAAAGTTTTTTATTATGTAAAACTGAAGCAAAACCCCCCAAAAAGTAGTCTTATTTGGTATTGTCATGTCTGTATCTATCTGCTCTACAGAAATAGCACACAATCTAACCTGTCAGATCAACGCTGTAAATAACAAAAAATAAAAACTGTCAAAACAGCAATTTTTTTGCAAATTTTCCATTTTAATCCATTTTTCCAGTAACAAAGCAAGGGTTAACAAGCAAACAAAACTCAATATTTATTGCCCCGATTCTGTAGTTTGCAGAAACACCCCATATGTGGTTGTAAACTACTGTACGGGCACACGGAAGGGCGTCTAAGGAAGGGAACGCCATATGTTTTTTAGAAGGCAGATTTTGCTGGACTGGTTTTTTGACACCATGTCCCATTTGAAGCCCCCTCGATGCACCCCTACAGTGGAAACTCCAAAAAAGTGACTCGTCTAAGAAACTACACCCCTCAAGGTATTCAAAACTGATTTTACAGACTTTGTTAACCCTTTAGGTGTTCCGCAAGAGTTATTGGCAAATGGAGGTGAAATTTCAGAATTTCTATTTTTTTTTTATTACCTTGTCTCAAAATAAGTGTAATATAGAGCAACCAAAATCATATTTACCCTAAAATAATAGACAAAACTGACCCCTTATCCCGTAGTTTCCAAAATGGGGTCACTTTTTTGGAGATTCTACAGTAGGGGTGCATCAGGGGGGCTTCAAATGGGACATGGTGTCAAAAAACCAGTCCAGCAAAATCTGCCTTCCAAAAGCCACACGGCGCTCCTTTCCTTCTGCGCCCTGCCATTTGGCCATACAGCAGTTTACGACCACATATGGGGTGGTTCTGCAAACTAGAGAATCAGGGCAATAAATATTGGGTTTTGTTTGGCTGTTAACCCTTGCTTAGTTACTTTAAAAAATGGATTAAAATGGAAAATTTGCCAAAAAATCTAAATCCTGAAACTTCATCTCCATTTGCCAATAACTCTTGTGAAACACCTAAACGGTTAACGACATTTGTAAAAATCAGTTTTGAATACCTTGAGGGGTGTAGTTTCTAGAATGGGCTCATTTTTGGGTGGTTTCTATTATGTAAGCCTCAAAGTGACTTCAGACCTGAACTGGTCCCTAAAAAGTGAGTTTTTGAAAATTTTCAGGATTTGCTTCTAGACTTCTAAGCTTTGTAACGTCCCCAAAAAATAAAATGTCATTCCCAAAATGATCCAAACATAAAGTAGACATATGGGGAATGTAAATTAATAACTTTTACTATGTATTATAGAAGTAGAGAAATTGAAACTTGGAAAATTGCAAATTTTTCCAAATGTTTGGTAAATTTGGTATTTTTTTTTAATAAATAAAAATTTGACTCCATTTTACCAGTGACTTCATGTAAGGTGAAAATGAGCCTGGTCCATAAGGGGTTGAAATCATTACACTTTTTTTTTAAAGTTATAAAATATATAAAAAATCTAAGTTTAAATCACCCTCCGCCCCCGGAGTATCACTGTGACCGAAAACGCTCGTACTATTAAAATATTTTTTTAAAATTCCAATCCGGTGAATGGTGTAACAGAAAAAAGGGGTCAAAATGGACGATTTGCCATTTTTTTTCATTGCTTCTCAAAAAAATTTTTTATAAGATGTGATCCTAAAGTCACACTCCCTCCAAAATGGTATCAATAAAAACTGCAGATTGTCCTGCAAAACATGAGCCCCCATATAGCTCAGTAGACATGAGTATAAAAAAGTTATGGGGGTCAAAATATGGCGATGTAAAAAGTTAAAATTTATTTTTGCACTATTCAGACATACAAAACCTATACCTATGGGGTATCGTTGTAATCGTACTAACCCCGAGAATGAAGGGCATGGGTCAGTTTTGCTTCAAACGATACGCTGTGGGATCAAAAACGGTGGAGGATTTTTTTTTTATTATTATTTTCCTAATTTCACCCATTTGGAATTTTTTTACTGGTGGCATTAGAAAGTGCACCTTGTCCCGCAAAAAATAAGCCCTCGTACAGCTATGTGATCGGAAATATTAAAAAGTTATGGGTCAAGAAAAATAAAAACTAAAACGCCTCTGGTAGTAAAAGGGCTAAGGTTCCTGCGGGGTGGTGGAGCAGCTGGAAACACCCGTGAGGAGAAGGTAAGTAGGTTGTGGTTGGATGAGGAGCAGAGGCGGCTCAAGATGAGATCCAGAGTGTGACCATCTCTGTGGGTGGGAGAGGAGGACCACTGCGAGAGGCCGAGGGAGGATGAGAGTGCTAGAAGCGTGGAGGTGGCTGAGTGGCAGGTGTCAATGGGGATGTTGAGGTCACCCGTGATGATAGTGGGGATGTCAGCAGAAATAAAGTGTAGGAGACGCACGTTGAAGTGGTCAAGAAAGATGGTGGCTGGGCCTGGTGGACGGTAGATGACAGCTACTTGGAGGTTGGAGGGAGAGTAGATGTGGAGAGTGTGCTTCAAATTAAGGAGCATAATGGAGGGAGGCAGTGGAGTTGGGCTGTGTCTGATAGAAGACCAACTCCTCCACCATGTTTGCAATCAGACTACAACTCCCATTGTGCAGGTTGCAGACCAGGATGCCAGATGAACTAGTAGAACTGTACCCAGAATTTTTGCATTTAGCCACTTGTTTTAAACAGCTGCAGGGGAAGCTGGAAGGGAAGCTGGCGAGCCACAGGTTACAGAGCTGGGCACTGCTGGATGTGTAGCGTAACACTGCCACACAGTGGCCACCACAGGGCACTACACCATACAGACCCATCCTTTACGTAATGAAAAGTTCAGCAGATTCCTAAAGGTATGTTCAGTTTTGTGTGTTTTTTTTCAGTGCTAAAAAAAACCTAATAAGAATCTGCAGTTTTTTTACGTTTTTGAGACAGTTTTGAAGTGATTTTCCATCTTGCCCATTTCAATGACTGATTCCGCGTCGTGTTTTTTTATTTATTTATTTCTGTTCATGAATTAACAAGTGTTTTTCCATTTAGTTCAACGGGGATGAACTGCACGCCTCTTTGGCGCGGTCTTTGGGCACCAATATCTGCGTAGATAAAGACTCAGTGTGAACATCACCTAATATCATTTGTTTTTATACCTCAACACTTGCAAGATCTTTGCTGGCTGTCAGTGAATGGAAACGACACTCCTGTGCTATGAGCCACAGTAAGGCCCCATGCACACGAAAGTATTTTGTTTCTGCGTTGGTTCCGTTTTTTTTTTTTTGCGGATAGGATGCGGAGCTATTCACTTCAATGGGTCTGCAAAAAACAGACAGCACCCAGCGTGCTATCCGCATCCACATGTCCATTCCATAGCCTATTCTTGTCCGTTTTGCGGATAGGATAGACATTGTTACAATGAATCCGCGAAAAAAAAACATGCCATACGGATGTCATCCGTAGTTATTTTTTATTTTTTTAAACCTCAAAAAACATACGGTCTTGTCATGTAGCCTAAGGAAAAAGCGACCCTGGAGAAGAGGTTGCAGAGCACCAGGGAGCGCTCCGGACTGTGGGGCCCAGACCAATCCTGAGAATAAAGGCTGTGCAGCAAACTGATGCCACAGCTCCATTCGAGTTTATGGCCGGGTGGCCTGGAACACTGCTGTGCAGGGCGGAAAACGGTGAAGGGTTTGGGATTTTTTTTTTTTTTTTCGTTTAAAAAGATAAATAAAAAATCAATGGATGTTTATGGCACAAACATGGCAGAAAATTAGCAAAAAAAAAAAGACTGCCACGAAATGGAAAAAAAAATTCCCACACAAAAAAGTGTTTTTACTGCATCTCCTAATTCCTGTAGACTTACAGCTAACATCTGCAGGCGGCTTTTTTTTTTTACCTGAAAACCATGGCAGAAAAGTGGAGCCAAAAAGTCGCAGAATATGGTGCAGGCCGCTGTTGCGCAATACCTTCCGACTTTTTTTTGTGCCGGAGTAGGTGGTCCGTCATGTGTATGACAGATATCGTCTGGTGGCGGCTCATGCAGCTTTCTATCTACTCCTCTGTTAGTGGCCGGACCACAGCGCTTGTTCTGTGTCACCCCATCTCCTCATAGATTGTAAGCTCTTGTGAGCAGGACCCTCGCTCCTCTTGTTTTAAATGTTGACCTGTTTATTGCTATAAAAAAAAAAAAAAAAGCACAGTACTGACTAGTCAACCGTCAGTTGGTATATTTAGTATAGTGATGAAAATTAGAAAGGAATCACAGAAAGCACCACTAAAATGTAACTTTTATTAGATCAGCTTAAAAGATAGAATGTCATTTCAGACAAGTTTTGTCAATAACTTACTCTAATGTGTGATAATCGTTAGACCGGGCAGGTATCGGATATGCAGGGAGGAATGACCTATCCCTCACACTTACCCTGGTTGCTAGATACCCTGCCTAGCACCGCAGAATAGCCGCCCCGATAGGGGCGATCCCGCATCAGGAACCTCCTATAAACCCTCAACTGTCCCTGATGCAGAAGAGACCCACCACCAAGAATGTCGTGCCGTCTGCAGGTCAGTCAAAATACAAAAAACAAAAAAGGTTTTTAATTATATATAATTTGCCCAATGGCCCAGGGGTAAGATGAACCCCCCAGATACTTGATAATTTATTGTCCTAGAGGTTAAATTCTACCCCTAATAGACAGTTCTCCATGTCCCTTGTCCCAACGCGTTTCCCCACATCGAGCCCGATGTGGTTCATCAGGGGACTGTACGTAAACAAAGGGGAAAATACCCTAGATATTTAGTCGGCAGTAAAGATGTAGATACTGAGCTATCATTGACATAGTATGATGACAAGACCTTATATTAATGTATGTCTCCTAAGATATATGTTGGAGTACTGGTATCTGTGAGACAGGTAGTCCAAATAATTACCCAGGACAGAGGGGTCAGAAAGACAGCATGAGATCCGGACACACAAACAAGCCCACGGTGGGGTGAAGATGTGTCAGGTCATTGGTACACAGACTGACAGATCTCAATTATTAGAAAGATAATGGAGTTAAAGAGAATCTGCCAGTGTGTTACCAAAGACCGATCAAAACCAGGGGGGATACGATTTGACCCAGTCACCCCTGATGTCGGTGACCGGTGCTCCTGGCTGCATAAACCAAGACCGAGATCAAAGTCAAACAGGCTGATATAGGGATGAACATCCGATACACAAGCCAAGCCAAATGAATGGGCTATAAGCTCCCCCACCCCTCACAACAATAAAGAATAACCCCGCATATTAGAAGGTTAAAAATTGATCTGGTCAACTTCCAGGTACTTGCGGAGTCACCATATGCCAAGTGTAGGGGATGGTGGTCTGGTCTAGCTTCTCCAAGTCGTCCTCTGAGCGATATGTACTTCACCTGTTTACACTCCACGCGCCCATTTTTAAAAGAGACGCCCGGTACCCGCCCCTAACACCACGTAGGGCGGCTACGTCACTGCAAGCGCGCTCCGGTCACGTGGGCGGAAGTCTGTACTCTCCCGCACACGTGATGCGCTTCACAGGCCTTACACAGGGTTTTTTAGGACAACCAATCCGCGACCCATACACCTTGAGGGAACGTCCACCTCCAAGAAATTAGGTGATGAGTCGCAGATTATTAATTTATCGGGTTACATCTTGTCTAATGCTGAACAAGCAATTATCTCTAAAGGTCTCTCTTATGTCCCTACACATTGTTTTGACTGTTTCGAATGGATCAAGGATATCAACTTGTTCCTACGTAAAGTAAGGTGGCGAAAGTTCTTCGCACAGGTAGATAACAAGAAATGCTTGGAATTGGGCCTTGAATCTACGGATTTGCAAGGCTTCAATGATCTTCTGAGCCTCTTGGATGAGGGTGAGAGACACCGGGGACAAGGCCCGTTTACAAGCCTAGGCAATAAGAGCACAAAAAACCCCCCTAAAGGAATAGACCCTCATATTGATCTCTTCCTCAATTCAGTTACGAGGGACCTTCAGAATCTGACTGACTCAGGTCTCTATAAGAATTATACATTTGATGAGATGGAGGCATTGAGGGATCTGGGGAAAAATAAGGAATTGGTGATAAAGGCTTCTGATAAAGGAGGTAACGTTGTTGTTTTAAACCATAGACAATATAAGGAAATGTGCCTGAGTCTCCTGCGGGATGCCTCGAACTATGAGGTGCTAAAGAGAGATCCTACTCTAGGTTATAAAAAGGAACTAGAACTGATTCTCCATGGTGCTCTTGAAGAAAAATTAATCAATAAGAGGAAATTTGAATATCTATTTCCCCTATCCCCAAGGATAGCAACCTTCTACTGTCTGCCAAAGGTTCACAAGGGGGTTGACCCTTTAAAAGGCCGCCCCATTGTGTCAGGGGTTGATAACCTGACACAAAACATATATTGATACGGTTCTACGCCCCTTTTTGCATTGTCTGCCATCTTACCTTAGAGATACCACCGATCTTCTTAGCAGAATCGAGGGGTTACAGGTCGAGCCAAACACTTTTCTTGCGTCTATTGACGTCGAAGCATTATACACCTCGATACCTCACTCAAAGGGACTGTCTTTGCAGTTAAATTCTTTCTGGAAACAAGGAGTAGTGAATTCAACAACCATAATCATTTTGTGATTCAGCTGCTATCATTCATACTTACACACAACTACTTCCTGTTCGATTCTAGGTTCTTCCACCAGCTCAGGGGCACTGCAATGGGCAGCCCCTGTGCGCCAACCTATGCCAACCTGCTCCTGGGCTGGTGGGAGGATACTGTGGTCTTCTCCGAGGAAATGTCACCCTGGACCCAATTTGTCCCTTTATGGGTACGTTATATTGATGATATCCTGCTTCTTTGGACAGGTACGATTGAGGATTTCCAATCCTTCATGGTAAAATTGAATGTAAACCATATTGGGCTGCATTTTACTTGGAAATTGATATATCATCAATTTCCTTCTTGGATATTAGAATCTCCAAGGGCGTCAACTCCATTCTGGAAACCACGTTGTTTCGTAAAGGACGGCGACCAATAGCCTTCTGCGGTGGGACAGTTTCCACCCTAAACCTCTTAGAAGGGGTATACCGAAGGGCCAATTCCTGAGAACTAGGCGAAACTGCTCCACCGTGGATGCCTTTGAGGCAGAATCCCTAAAACTGTTCAACAGGTTTAAACAGAGAGGTTACCCCAATAGGTTCCTCAATGAGGCCTGGCAGTCAGCACGGGACAGTAAACGTACAACTTTACTACAGACGAATATCAACAAGACAAAAAAGGATGAGAATAGTCTCCGTATAATAGGAACATACGACTCAGCCTCTCAACAAGTAAGGGACATCATCACGAGATACTGGTCCCTACTAAAAACAGACCCTGACTTGGCTCCATTTATTCCAGACTACCCTGCCATCACTTATAGGAGAGGACGTAATGTAGGTGACTCAATTGTGCATAGTCATTTCGAACCTCCAGTGTCCACGAGTGGATGCTGGCTGTCCAACCGTCAAAAGGGATCTTTTAGATGTGGTCGATGCAAAGCGTGTCAATATATTACCCGAGGTGACACCTTCTGTGATACCTCAGGGACAAATAAGTTCTGGGCAAGGGATTTTGCCAACTGTAACACAAGGGGTGTTATTTATCTAATGACATGTCCCTGTGGCAAAAATACATAGGCAAAACATGTAGGGCCTTTAAAACACGTATTTTGGAACATATCGGCGACATCAGAAACCGACGGGATAAACCTATTGTGAGACACATGATGGCTAATCATGGAGGAATTAACCCAGGTGTAAAATTTAATATGGTAGAAGTGGTGCATGTAACCATCAGGGGTGGTGATACTGATAGGATTTTACGACAGAAGGAGGCAAAATGGACCTTTAAACTTAATACCCTATTCCCCACAGGTCTTAATGAAAACATAGACTACAATTGCTTTATTTAGGAACTAGCCATTTGGGCCGTTTGGCCACCTTATGTAGGGAATAGTCTGGGTGCACCAAAATTTGGCTGCCACCCCTTAAATACCGTGCTTAGTTTTATGATGACTTTTCCGTACTGTTTATACAGGGGTAGGATAGATGGGAATGTATACTACATATTAGTTCCTGTTGTATCCCTCTTCCCCTGCTTCTCCATATTTATCTATTTACTCTTATGTATATATGCTTTAAGTTATAATAGGGGCCCATATCCCTGAACTAAGTTGCAATTTGTATTTATCCAAATATAAACACACAAGTAAATACTGCGTATCATATCAATATATATTTGGAACGCAAGTTGACAGCTGATCACGTGACCAGGCCTCAAGTTCCGGCCTGTGAAGCGCATCACGTGTGCGGGAGAGTACAGACTTCCGCCCACGTGACCGGAGCGCGCTTGCAGAGACGTAGCCGCCCTACGTGGTGTCAGGGGCGGGTACCGGGCGTCTCTTTTAAAAATGGGCGCGTGGAGTGTAAACAGGTGAAGTACATATCGCTCAGAGGACGACTTGGAGAAGCTAGACCAGACCACCATCCCCTACACTTGGCATATGGTGACTCCGCAAGTACCTGGAAGTTGACCAGATCAATTTTTAACCTTCTAATATGCGGGGTTATTCTTTATTGTTGTGAGGGGTGGGGGAGCTTATAGCCCATTCATTTGGCTTGGCTTGTGTATCGGATGTTCATCCCTATATCAGCCTGTTTGACTTTGATCTCGGTCTTGGTTTATGCAGCCAGGGGCACCGGTCACCGACATCAGGGGTGACTGGGTCAAATCGTATTCCCCTGGTTTTGATCGGTCTTTGGTAACACACTGGCAGATTCTCTTTAACTTCATTATCTTTCTAATAATTGAGATCTGTCAGTCTGTGTACCAATGACCTGACACATCTTCGCCCCACCGTGGGCTTGTTTTGTGTCCGGATCTTATGTTGTCTTTCTGACCCTCTGTCCTGGGTAATTATTTGGACTACCTGTCTCACAGATACCAGTACTCCAACATATATCTTAGGAGACATACATTAAAATAAGGTCTTGTCATCATACTGTGTCAATGATTGGTCAGTATCTACATCCTTACTGCCGACTAAATATCTAGGGTATTTTCCCCTTTGTTTACGTACAGTCCCCTGATGAACCACATCGGGCTCGATGTGGGGAAGCGCGTTGGGACAAGGGACATGGAGAACTGTCTATTAGGGGTAGAATTTAACCTCTAGGACAATAAATTATCAAGTATCTGGGGGGGTTCATCTTACCCCTGGGCCATTGGGCAAATTGTATATAAATAAAAACCTTTTTTTGTTTTTTGTATTTTGACTGACCTGCAGACGGCACGACATTCTTGGTGGTGGGTCTCTTCTGCATCAGGGACAGTTGAGGGTTTATAGGAGGTTCCTGATGCGGGATCGCCCCTATCGGGGCGGCTATTCTGCGGTGCTAGGCAGGGTATCTAGCAACCAGGGTAAGTGTGAGGGATAGGTCATTCCTCCCTGCATATCCGATACCTGCCCGGTCTAACGATTAGAGTAAGTTATTGACAAAACTTGTCTGAAACGACATTCTATCTTTTAAGCTGATCTAATAAAAGTTACATTTTAGTGGTGCTTTCTGTGATTCCTGTTTATTGCTATGTTATCTATGTACATGAACCCCCTTAATGTAAAGCGCCGCGCAATATGTTTGATTTTAGCGGCGATCTAGACCAGGTCCCTTGCTGCTCTAGATCTTCGCTTTGTCGTACCGACCCGCAACCATTCGCCACCAATATTAAGAGGGATGCGGCTCTTAATAGTTGCGGTATGTCTAAAGCCTACAGAGGAGAGGTTAAGACCAGCACATAAAACACCATTCTTGATAAGTCCCCCTATCTGAGAAGCAGCCTTTAACCCCCTTCAGCCACAATGACCTACCTGCTCTGAGCCCTCTCCATACATGGCACATGCCGGCTGTATTATACAGCACAATGACCAGGATCGGCAATGAGACCGAACCCGGGCGTTTAACCAATCAGATGTTGTGGTCAATATCAATCTTGGCATCTGTGGAGTTAGGAAGAGGGAGTAGTCTCCCGCAGCAAAATTGTGTTACCATGATGGCCTGGGGCTTGCTGTAGGTTATTTTTTGATGCCCTTATATAGCACTGACATTAGCATCACACTGTCCCCAATGGGGCTCACACGTTCCCTATCAGAATGTCTTTGGAGTGTGGGAGGAAACTGTAGAATACCCATACAAACTCCATGCAGATCTTGTCCTTGGTCAGATACAAACCGCTGCAAGGCACCAGTGCTAACCACTGAGCCACCGTGGTTCCCAGGCCTGTCCTGATAAACTGCCTGTAAAGCTCTGCACAAGGCACGGCTCAGCAGGAAGAGCGTCAGAATCCCATTCCATAAACCCTAATGGTTATCTATTATGGTCTATGTCGGGGATGCCCAACCTGCAGTCCTCTAGCTGTTACAAAACTATAACTCCCAGCATGTCCAGACAGCCTACAGCAGAGCATGATAAGAGTTGTAGTTTTACAATAGCTGGAGGGCCGCCGATTGAGCTTCCCTGGTCTATGGGATTTTTTTTTATTATACAAAAAGTAAATAAAAAATACAAAAATGAAAAGAAAGCAGGAAATGGCTAGAGATGAGCGAATTTCCGCTTATGAAATTCGTTCACACTTCATTTGTTGGTAAAAGGTGAATTGCGTTATGGATTCTGTTACCACGGACCATAAAGCAATTCTATGACGGAAGAGGCATTCCGTCATAATAGAAGTCTATGGGCTGCAAAACTAGCCCAGTGTTTCCCAACCAGTGTGCCTCCAGCTGTTGCAAAACTACAACTCCCAGCATGCCCACACAGCCAAAGGCTGTCCGGGCATGCTGGAAGTTGTAGTATTGCAACAGCTGGAGGCACGCTGGTTGGGAAATACTGCTCTAGTCTATACTGGCACAGCTGGATTGGTCATGAAACTTCCCAGGGCTACATCAGTTCTGTGTGACGACGACTCCTAGGGATGATGCGATCGTTTACCTGCATGATATGACAGGGCTAAGAGTCATTCCATGTGACAAACTTGGCTCTGCCACATCACAATTTTTTTTCCACCCGTGTAAGTTCACATCTTTTCTACTGACGTATACAGTCGGATAATTCATAGTTACAAGTTTGTAAAACCACAGCTTTGGCAATGAATGAAGACATCAACACTAGTGTGTGGCTATAACCGGTCTAACAGGTAAGAGGAGCGCACAGGATGGTGGTGGAGGATGAAGCACGGCCCCGGGGGGATTGTGGCAGGCGCAGCACAATGAAGTGCCTTATGCGCTGTGGCATTAGAAGAATCTTGGTATCTCTGACTTTTCTAGTCTAACCAGTCTATTAGGGCTCGTTCACCTGAACGTTTTTTTGCGTTCCGTATACAGAACCATTCATTTCAATGGGTCCGCAAAAAAATGGAATATACTCCGTACGCATTCCATTTCCATTTTTCCGTTCCACAACATTTTGTCAGGTCCTATTATTGTCCGCAAATCATGTTCAGTGGCTCCATTCAAGTCAATGAGTCCGTATAAAAAACGAAACACATGTCCGTATGTCATGAAATGCTATGCCCAGCTCATTTTGCACATGTGTTTGCAATGATTACAAAGTTCCTGTTTTTGTGGAAAAACAGAAAGAAAACGGATCCAAAAAACGGAACAACGGATCCGTTAAAAACGGACCGCAAATCCATACGGTAGTGTGAACAAGCCCTTTCTCTGTGATTCCTCTAGCGCCGTTCTATGGAAGCAATAGGTTTAAAGAGCACACCAAATGCTTGAAATAACTTCTTTTTTAACTTCAACTTTTCTTCATATATAACACTGCTGCCTCCGCAGCAGACAGTCCATGTACAAAACACGTGTGGAATAAGGTATCACAAAATGGCAGTTTAACTGTTCAATCTTGTCATTCAACATAAAATGGTGGATATATTTCTCTCTTCAGTATTTGTACAGTTGTGTTCAAAATTATTCAACCCCCAATGCTGTAAAGGGTTTTAGGGAATTTAGTGTACATTTGTAATTGTGTTCAAAATGAAATCTTACAAGGACTTTTTAAAGAACCAAATGCAACTAAAATGACATCAATTGTTTTTGTAATACAGTATTAAATGGTTTTCTTGTGATTTCTTCATTGACACAATTATTCAAACCCTTACCCTAGGTACACACCTAAGCATTTTACAGCGCGTTCAAACGCGCTGTAAAACGCACAACATGTGAAAAGCCATGCTTCCCTATGGGCATGGTTCACATTTGGGCGTTGTACAGCGCGTTTGAACGCGCTGTAAAACGCCCCACGCCCAAACAAGTACATGAGCTTCTTTGGGGCGTTTTAACACGCCTATGGACAATGATGCCATAGGGGAGAATCACTGAATCGCGCGTATGACGCGTGTTTCTTAGTTACAAAAACGCGCATCCAAAAACGCGCGTCATACGCGCGATTCAGAAATGCCTAGGTGTGTTCCCAGCCTTAAAGACGACCACTCTTAAGAACAGAGGTTCATTCAAGTGTTTTCGATCAGGTATTGAAAACCCCTGTGGATGTCAAGGAGCAGCAATCAAGCAGAATAAGCACCAATTAGGCCGATGTAAAATGCCTGTGATACTCAGCTCCTTCTAGACATTTACTGGTGTGTTTACAGACATGGTGAAGTCAAGAGAATGGTCCAGGAAGACAAGAGAAGAGGTGATTTCTCTTCACAGGAAGGGCAATGGCTATAAGAAGATTGCAAAGATGTTAAACATACCAAGAGACACCATAGGAAGCATCATTCGCTAATTTAAGGCAAATTTGCAGTGTTGAAACGCTACCTGGTCGTGGCAGAAAGAAGATGCTGACTTCGACTTCTGTGCGCTACCTGAAGCGCAAAGTGTTGAAAAGTCCCCGTGTGACTGCTGAGGAACTGAAAAAAGATTTGTCAGATGCGGGTACTGAAGCTCCAGCTCAGACAATAAGGCGCACACTGCGTAATGAAGGCCTCCATGTCAGAACTCCCAGGCGCACCCCCTTGCTGTCTCCAAAGAATAAGAAGAGTCGACTGCAGTATGCCAAAAGTCACGTGGACAAACGACAAAAGTTTTGGGATAGTGTTCTGTGGACTGATGAAACAAAATTAGAACTGTTTGGGCCGAAGGATCAACGCTATGTTTGGAGGAGGAAGAACAAGGCCTATGAAGAAAAGAACACCTTGCCTACTGTGAAGCATGGCGGGGGGTCAATCATGCTTTGGGGCTGTTTTGCTTCTACAGGTACAGGGAAGCTTCAGCGTGTGCAAGGTACCATGAATTCTCTTCAGTACCAGGAGATATTGGATGAAAATGTGATGCAGTCCGTCACAAACCTGAGGCTTGGGAGACGTTGGACCTTTCAACAGGACAATGATCCCAAGCATACCTCCAAGTCCACTAGAGCATGGTTGCAGATTGAAGGCTGGAACATTTTGAAGTGGCCATCGCAGTCACCAGACTTACATCCGATTGAGAACCTCTGGTGGGACTTAAAGAAAGCAGTTGCAGCGCGCAAGCCTAAGAATGTGACTGAACTGGAGGCTTTTGCCCATGAAGAACGGGCGAAGATACCCGTAGATCGCTGCAAGACACTTGTGTCAGGCTATGCTTCACGTGTAAAAGCTGTTATAACTGGAAAAGGATGTTGTACTAAGTACTAAGATTGAATGTCACTTGGGGGTTGAATAAAACTGATAATGATGTGAGCACAGAAAAGACATTTGTGGTTATTTCATTATAAATGTTATGTTATATTTGTCTGACTTACAAGGGCCTCTGTGATTTAATTGTAAACAAGATGACTGAAATGATCAAAATCAATGTCAAACTGGCCAAAACACTCAATGTCAGTGGGGGTGAATAATTTTGAACACAACTGTACTCTCACTTTAAGTTATTTAAGCACTTTATGATCTCTCTGAGAGGTATATCTGAGGCTTAACCAATAGTTTTACTTGCTCTATATGATCTGGTATGAGCAGTTCGCAGACTGTACATAGTGTGCCTAGTTTTAATGCTTTTATGCAATTTGGTATTTGCTATTTGGTCTATTCATTTGCTTATTGCAGACTGTTCATTTGCTGGAACTGCAAGAAAACACATATAACCATTTCAGTATATAGCACTAATCACACTATTAACCACTTGCCGCCACGCTAACGCCGATGGGCGTCAGCGCGGCGGCTCTCTCAGGTCTCACTGCCGCCTATCGGCGTCATCTCGTGAGACCCGAGATTTCACATGAACGCGCGTGCGTTCATGTGATCGGAGCCGGGACAACTGAAACTACAGCCTGCCAGCGCTGATCATGCGCTGGCAGGCTGTAGATGCGGAAAAAACAGCATTTAAATCGCATATCAGACGCTGTTTTGTAAACAGCGTCTGATATGCCTGCTGTCTGCTCGTCTGGTGGTCCCTTTGTTTGGGACCACCAGAGGAAACAAAGGTAAAGTGCACCAATCACTACACACACACACCCCCCCCCACCCCCCATCACTGATTGACCCCTGATCACCCATGTCACCCCCCTGATCACCCCCTGTCACCCCCCCCCTGTCACTAATCACCCCCCTACAGGCTCATTCAGACGTCCGTATGTGTTTTGCGGATCCATGGATCTGCGGATCCGCAAAATACAGACACCGGCAATGTGCTTTCCGCATTTTGCAGATCCGCACAGAACTATATAGAAAATGCTTTTTCTTGTCCGCAATTGCGGACAAGAATAGGACATGTTCTATATTTTTGCGGAACGGAAGTGCAGACCCGGAAGCGCGGATCCGTAATTCCGGATCCGAGCGGGACAAAGTCTGTCCCCATAGAAATGAATGGGTCCACAATTCCGTTCCGCAAACAGAATTGCGGACGTGTGAATGGGGAATAAGGGTCCCTTATCACCGCCAGTTAGTTAGCTACTTGTTAGGTAGCTAGCGCCCAGCCCACCGCACCCCAGTCACTGATTTTGGCAGAGATTTTTTCATCCACATTGATCGATGCGAATGAAAAAATCTGCGCCGTTCATTTTTTTTTTTTTTTCAGCGCAGAGGCTAAACGGAAAAAAAAAATCTCATTACCCGTATGGTCAATATACGGAGAATCGCAGAAACTCCTAATGCTGGCCATACGTGTAATGATTGCGGAGACCCTCAAATGCCAGGGCAGTACAAAAACCCCACACGTGACCCCATTTTAGAAAGAAGACACCCCAAGGTATTCCGTGAGGGGTATGGTGAGTTCATGCAAAATTTTATTTTTTGTCACAAGTTAGTGGAATATGAGCCTTTGTAAAAAAAAATATATATATATCAATTTCCGCTAACTTGTGCCAAAATTTTTTTTTTTCTGTGAACTCGCCATGCCCCTCACGGAATACTTTGGGGTGTCTTCTTTCCAAAATGGGGTCACATGTGGGGTATTTATACTGCCCTGGCATTTTAGGGGTCCTAAAGCGTGAGAATCCAAATGCGTAAAAATGCCCTGTGAAATCCTAAAGGTACTCATTGGTTTTAGGCCCCTTTGCGCATCTTGGCTGCAAAAAAGTGTCACACATGTGGTATCGCCGTACTCAGGAGAAGTAGGGCAATGTGTTTTGGGGTGTATTTTTACATATACCCATACTTTGTGTGAGAAATATCGCTGTAAACGAAAACTTTTAAATTTTTTTAATACAAAGTTGTCAATTTACAGAGATATTACTCTCACCCAACATGGGTATATGTAAAAATACACCCCAAAACACATTGCCCTACTTCTCCTGAGTACGGCGATACCTCATAAGTGACACTTTTTTGCAGCCCGGGTGCGCAAAGGGGCCCAAATTCCAACGAGTACCTTTAGGTTTTACATGGCTGCTCACAATTTAGCCCCGCCCAAAATGCCAGAACAGTACAAACACCCCACAAATCACCCCATTTCGGAAAGTAGACACCCCAAGGTATTCGCTGAGGGGTATGGTGAGTCCATGAAAAATTTAACTTTTTGTCAAAAGTTAGCGGAAAGGGAGACTTTGCGAGAAAAACAATAAAAATCAATTTCCGCTAACTTGTGCCAAAAAAATCTTCTGTGAACTCGCCATGCCCCTCACGGATTACCTTAGGGTGTCTTCTTTCCAAAATGGGGTCACATGTGGGGTATTTATACTGCCCTGGCATTTTAGGGGCCCTAAAGCGTGAGAAGAAAAATGCGTAAAAATGCCCTCCTAAAAGGTACTCATTAGAATTAGGGCCCCTTGCGCATCTTGGCTGCAAAAAGTGTCACACATGTGGTATCGCCGTACTCAGGAGAAGTAGGGCAATGTGTTTTGGGGTGTATTTTTACATATACCCATGCTGGGTGAGAGAAATATCTCTGTAACCTGACAACTTTGTATAAATTTGTTTTAAAAGTTGTCATTTACAGAGATATTTCTCTCACCCAGCATGGGTATATGTAAAAATACACCCCAAGACACATTGCCCTACTTCTCCTGAGTTCGGCGATACCACATGAGTGACACTTTTTTGCAGCCAAGATGCGCAAAGGGGCCTAAATTCCAACGAGTACCTTTAGGATTTCACAGGGCATTTTTCCGCATTTTTCTTCTCACGCTTTAGGGCCCCTAAAATGCCAGGGCAGTATAAATACCCCACAAGTGACCCCATTTTGGAAAGAAGACACCCCAAGGTATTCCGTGAGGGTCATGGCGAGTTCACAGAAATTTTTTTTTTTTGGCACAAGTTAGCAGAAATTGATATTTTTTTTTTTTTTTTTACAAAGTCTCATATTCCACTAACTTGTGACAAAAAATAAAATTTTGCATGAACTCACCATACCCCTCACGGAATACCTTGGGGTGTCTTCTTTCTAAAATGGGGTCACATGTGGGGTATTTATACTGACCTGGCATTTTAGGGGCCCCTAAAGCGTGAGAATCCAAATGCGTAAAAATGGCCTGTGAAATCCTAAAGGTACTCATTGGTTTTAGGGCCCCTTTGCGCACCCAGGCTGCAAAAAAGTGTCACTCATGTGGTATCGCCGTACTCAGGAGAAGTAGGGCAATGTGTTTAGGGGTGTATTTTTATATATACCCATACTTTGTGTGAGAAATATCTCTGTAAACGACAACTTTTTAAATTTTTTTACACAAAGTTGACAATTTACAGAGATATTTCTCTCACCCAGCATAGGTATATGTAAAAATACACCCCAAAACACATTGCCCTACTTCTCCTGAGTACGGCGATACCACATGAGTGCCACTTTTTGCAGCTAGATGCAAAGGGCCCAAATTCCAACGAGTACCTTTAGGTTTTACATGGCTGCTCACAATTTAGCCCCGCCCAAAATGCCAGAGCAGTAAACACACCCCACAAATGACCCCATTTCGGAAAGTAGACACCCCAAGGTATTCACTGAGGGGCATAGTGAGTCCGTCTGAGATTTTATTTTTTTGCCAGAAGTTAGCAGAAATGGAAACTTTATTATTTTTTTTCCTCAGAAAGTGTCATTTTCCGCTAACTTGTGAAAAAAATGAAATGATACATGAACTCACCATGCCCCTCCGTGAATACTTTGAGGTGTCTTCTATCTAAAATGGTGTGATTTGGGGGTATTCATACTATCCTGGCATTCTAGCACCTGAAGAAACATGACAGGTGCTCAGAAAGTCAGAGCTGCTTCAAAATGCAGAAATTCACTTTTTGCACCATAGTTTGTAAACGCTATAACTTTTACCCAAACCAATAAATATACACTTATTAGATTTTTTTTTTATCAAAGACATGTAGAACAACAAATTTTGTGAAAAATTTATATAGAAATGTAGTTTTTTTTGAAAAATTTTACAACAGAAAGTGAAAAATGTCATTTTTTTGCAAAAATGTCGTTACATTTTTATTAATAGCAAAAAAAGTAAAAATGTCAGCAGCAATGAAATACCACCAAATGAAAGCTCTATTAGTGAGAAGAAAAGGAGGTAAAATTCATTTGGGTGGTAAGTTGTATGACGGAGCAATAAACAGTGAAAGTAGTGTAGTGCGGATTTGTAAAAAAGGGCCTGGTCACTAGGGGGGTGTAAACCTGTGGTCTTCAAGTGGTTAAAAATAGTTACATCTATTACTGTATTAAATACCTATTTTGGCCTATTTGTTTCTATAAAACTGAACTCTTAGTGGAGTGAATGTCTGTTCAGCTTCTCTCCTCTGGTGTTATTAATTCTAGCAGCTCCTGCTAGGGACTTTCCCAGACAGGCTGAGTGTGAGGCTGGCTGTGATTGGTTAAGACCCCTGGGCAGTGACAACAGCTTAACTCTATTCTGTCTGGTTTTAACCCCCTCAGCCCCCCTAGCTTAAACCCCCTTAGTGACCAGGCCACTTTTTACAATTCCGCACTACACTACTTTCACCGTTTATTGCTCCGTCATACAACTTACCACCCAAATTAATTTTGCCTCCTTTTCTTCTCACTAATAGAGCTTTCATTTGGTGGTATTTCATTGTTGCTCACATTTTTACTTTTTTTGGCTATTAATCAAAAATGACCGAAATTTTTGCAAAAAAATTACATTTTTCACTTTCTGTTGTAATTTTTTTAAAAACTACATTTCTATATAAAATTTTCTCTAAATTTATTGTTCTACATGTCTTTGATAAAAAAAAAAAAATCCAATAAGTGTATATTTATTGGTTTGGGTAAAAGTTATAGCGTTTACAAACTATGGTGCAAAAAAGTGAATTTCCGCATTTTGAAGCAGCTCTGACTTTCTGAGCACCTGTCATGTTTCTTCAGGTGCTAGAATGTCAGGATAGTATAAATACCCCCCAAATCACACCATTTTAGAAAGAAGACACCCCAAAGTATTCGCAGAGGGGCATGGTGAGTTGTATGATTTCATTTTTTTTCACAAGTTAGCGGAAAATGACACTTTCTGAGGAAAAAATAATAATAAAGTTTCCATTTCTGCTAACTTCTGGAATTAGGGCCCCTTTGTGCACCCAGGCTGCAAAAAAGTGTTACTCATGTGGTATCGCCGTACTCAGGAGATGTAGCGCAATGTGTTTTTGGGGTGTATTTTTACATATACCGATGTTGGGTGAGAGAAATATCTCTGTAAACTGACAACTTTGTATAAAAAAATGTAAAAAGTTGTCATTTACAGCGATATTTCTCACACCCAGCAGGGGTATATGTAAAAATACACCCCAAAACACATTGCCCTACTTCTCCTGAGTACGGCGATACCACATGAGTAACACTTTTTTGCAGCCTGGGTGCACAAAGGGGCCCAAATTCCAATGAGTACCTTTAGGATTTCACAGGGCATTTTTACGCATTTGAATTCCAGACTTCTTCTCACGTTTTAGGGGCCCCTCAAATGCCAGGGCAGTACAAACACCCCACATGTGACCCCATTTTAGAAAGTAGACACCCCAAGGTATTCCGTGAGGGGTATGGTGAGTTCATGTAAAATTTTATTTTTGTCACAAGTTAGTGGAATATGAGACTTTGTAAAAAAAATAATATATATATATATATCAATTTCCGCTAACTTGTGCCAAAAATAAAACATTTCTGTGAACTCGCCATGCCCCTCACGGAATACCTTGGGCTGTCTTCTTTTCAATATAGGGTCACATGTGGGGTATTTATACTCACCTGGCATTTTAGGGGCCCTAAAGCGTGAGAATCCAAATGCGTAAAAATGCCCTGTGAAATCCTAAAGGTACTCATTGGAATTCGGGCCCCTTTGCGCATCTTGGCTGCAAAAAAGTGTCACTCATGTGGTATCGCCGTACTCAGGAGAAGTAGGGTAATGTGTTTTGGGGTGTATTTTTACATACTCTGTAAAAATTTATACAAAGTTGTCCCTGCTGGCTGCTGCAGATGAGGAATCTCATCTGTCCCTGCCTCTTGACTGATAGGGCTGGAGTCTCTGGATATGTTATGGGGCCCTGAAAATCTCCCTCCTGCACTGCTGCTCCAATGGTAGAGGAGCAGAGTACAGTCGTGGCCAAAAGTTTTGAGAATTACATAAATATTGGAAAAGTTGCTGCTTAAGTTTTTATAATAGCAATTTGCATATACTCCAGAAGTGCCTACGGCGGGCCATGGTGACACACTCGGAGCTAGTGACTGGGAGGAACAGACCGGTCAGAGTCACAGATATATCATAACTTCTGTATAGGACGTTCCAACTTGAGTGGAGTAGTGAGACGTTTTCCCTTTTTGTAAAGTTTTGAGTCTCCTATTTGTAACAACACTCTTCTTACTAGTCTGTCTTCATTCTTTTGAACTTCTAGAACTTTGGCCAATTTCCATTGACTTCTAAATAAATCTTCTTCTTCTGTTACTAACACTATGTCACCAACTTGGACATTTCTTCTAGGCCAGGGGTAGGCAACCTTTGGCTCCCAGCTGTTGTGAAACTACAACTCCCAGCATGCATAGTTGCTCTGCTCTTCTAAGACCTTACATAGAAATGAATGGAGCATGCTGGGAATTGTAGTTTCACAACAGCTGGGAGCCGAAGGTTGCTGATGCCTGTTCTAGGCCATTTACTACTTAGCATCAGGTTGGCTACGTACTCTTTCCTCCATCTATTCCAAAATTGTTCTGATAGATATGGAACTCTTCGCCATCTCCTTTTGGCATATAGATCCTCTTTGGTGAACTTGCCAGGTGGTGGCTGTATGTAATCAGACTTAAGGTGAAGTAGATGTTTGGGAGTTAAAGGGTCCAGACTTGTTGGGTTGTTGATGTTATCAACTGTAAGTGGACGACTGTTTACAATAGACATTACTTCATAGAACAGGGTCCTGAGTGAAGCATCATCTATTCTTTCGGCATTCTTTTTCAACACTGAACTTAACACATTTCTTACAATTCTGATTTGTCTTTCCAAAACTCCTCCTGTATGGCTTGCACTTGGAGCATTCATATGAAAATCACACTGTTTCTCTAACAAATACTCAGTTACGTTATCGATCTCCGTTAGAAGTTTCTTCAATTTATTCTTTGCTCCGACAAAATTAGATCCTTGGTCAGATCTAAGCTCTCTGACAGTACCTCTAATTGCTATGAACATCTCAAGGCGTTGATGAATGTGTCAGTTGACATACAGTATCTTCCAACATTTTCAGGTGAATTGCTCTGGAGCTTAGACATGTAAATATTAGTCCATATCTCTTGTACTCCTTGCGGTTCTGTTTGGTGATGAATAGGCCAAAACAATCCATTCCGCTATAAAGAAATGGTGGTGATGGGTTTACACGATCTGCCGGTAAATCTGCCATTCTTTTCTCTTCGGTAGGTCTACGTGCCTTTCTGAACACTACGCATTTACTTATATACTTTGCTATAACTTTGCTTCCTTTCACTATCCAGTAACCACCTTCTCTCAAACAGCTTTGAGTAAAGCTTCTTCCCTGGTGCAAGGATTTGTTGTGGTAGTGATCAATAATCAATCTCGTGAAGGTAGAATTTTTGGTTAGAATTGCCGGATGCTTAACTCTGCTAGGTAACGATGCATTTTCCATTCTCCCTCCCACCGTCAGTATACCATCCTGCAGAACAAGATTAAGCTTGTACAATGGTAGTTTGTTTGGAAGCCTTTTAGGTTCTTGGCTAAGTCTCTTTAATTCTTCACTGTAGAATCTCTGTTGAATGAGTCTTATGACTGTTTCCTCAGCTTTCATTCTTTCCTCTACATTCAACAATTCCTTCTTTCTGATTCCCTTTGCAAAACGTTGAATTCGAGCTACTACGTTTATGACTGTATTCCATTTTGAACATCTGGCTAGTCTTTCAAGTATGACATCTTGACACTTGGCAGCAGTGCTCAATATTTGAACAACCTTTACTTCTGGATCACCCATAGACAATTCTTTATGAGCTTTACTGGGTATGATCTCCTTTTCCCAAAGGAACTCTGGACCGGTGAACCAGTTTGAATTCTTCAATTCTGTTACATTCAGGCCTCTTGGAGCATGATCTGCTGGGTTATGCTTTGTGTCAATGTAATGCAATGTTCTGGATTTGTTATTTCCCGAATTTTCTGAACTCTATTGGCGACAAAGACATGAAACCTTCGAGCTTCGTTGTTTATGTATCCTAGGACAACTTGTGAGTCTGTCCAAAAATATTCTTTATCTATTTTTAACTCCAATTCTTCTCTTAGAAACTTGTTTACTGATGCTGAAACAACAGCTGTTGTCAGTTCAAGTCTTGGTATTGTCTGAATACTAGTAGAAGCAACTCTGGCCTTTCCCATAACTAGGGCACAGTGTATCTTTTCTTCTCCTATCACTCTGATGTAGGAGCACTGACCATAAACATATACTGGCATCTGAAAAGGGATGAAGTTCTATTTCCTTGTACTTTCCAAAATCGTGAGGTACAAAACATCTGGGTATCCAGTTTTGCAAGTCTCTTATCCAACTCTCCCAACTTGACCTCAAATTTTTAAGGTATGGGTTCATCCGATCCTGACTTCTGTCTGCATAATTCTTGTAGTATTTCTCTTGCTTTAAGGATAACTGGGGCCAAGAATCCCAATGGTTCATATATAGAAGCCACTGCAGAAAGAATGGTACGTCTAGTTGCAACTTTCTCTTCAAAGGATACTTCAAAGAACTTGTTCGCTACATTCCATCCCAATCCAAGTACGTTCTGAACTGGAAGATGATCATAGTTAATATCTACATTCTTCATTGTTGATGCACGTTCAGAGTCACTGATGGATTCCAGTACCTCTCTGTTGTTTGAGATGAATTTGTGAAGGCGCAGGTTTCCTCTTGCGCATAACTCTTGGCTTTCTTTCACTAGTTAGATTGCAGATTCTGTGGACTCTAGACTTATAAGACCATTATCTACATAAAAGATTATCTTCAGAAAATTTGCTGCTGGTGGGCAATCATTTTTATTCTGATTGGCCAGATACTTCATACCATAATTGGCGCAACCTGGAGACGATGCTGCTCCAAACAAGTGTACTTTCATTCTGTATTCTGCTGGCTCTGTATCTGTATCTCCGTCCTCCCACCATAGGAACCTCAGGAAGTCTCTATCTTCATTCTTTACATGAAACTTGTGGAACATCTTTTCAACTTTACACATGACTGCTATGGGATACTTTCTGAATCTACAGAGTACTCCAGACAGAGTGTTTGTAAGATCTGGTCCTTTTAGTAGATGATCATTCAATGCAACACCATCATACTTTGCTGAGCAATCAAATACTACTCTAATCTTATCTGGTTTCTTTGAGTGGTAAACACCTTGATGTGGGATGTACCACACTTCTCCTTCTTTAGGTTGGTTATTAACTTTCTCTGCATGTCCTTCTTCAAAGTTGCCTTCCATGAATTTCAAATAATCCTGCTTGAATTTGGGATCTAATCCCATCTTTTTCTTCAAACATTTCAATCTTGCTAGGTCAAGATTTCTGTTATTTGGCAGACAAGGTCGTTCTCTAAAAAGTAAGAGCATTTCAAAATGACCTTGTTGATTCTGCTGAATACATTCTTCTAGAGTGTGTACGAGCTTTATGTCTTCTTGGGATACACTTATCTTTAGAACCTATGTCTGCAAAGTCGGATTCAAGGTCTTGATTACTTTTGCTGGACTTACGGTTGGTAACTCTTGGACAGATATTTGATGACACAATCCTCTCACCTGTCTTGAGTTTGAGATCTGCTGTTTGCCTCCAACAACACCCCATCCTACTTCAGTTTAAAAAGCGTAGGGTTCACCCTTTCCTCCTGTGATTACCTTTCGTGTTACCAAAGCTTCAGGACAATCGTAACCTATCAACAGTCCAGCACCAAACTCCTTCAGCGGGGACATTTCATGAGATATAAAAGATAGGTGCTCCCATTTATTGGCTGTTTCACAGGTAGGTGTGCGATCTTGATCTAGAGGTATATCATCTTTTGTATAAGCTGGAGGTAGATCTAATGTGCTGTTTGACTCTCAGTCCTTTGACCCTTTGATTGTTCACTAATGTGTCTGTCCCCGTCATTGTGGTGAGTTTGAGCTTCACTGGTTCTGCAGCCACTTGTAATTTCTTACAGATTTCTTGATCAATGAAGGTGACGTCTCTTTGGGCATCCAGTAACACATAGGCGTATACCTTCTTGCTCCTCCTTTTAGGATTTTAAATGCACATTGGTGCAACCATTGATATGCCATTGCTTTCCCCTTCCCTCACTCTGCAAGAGAATACGATACTTTATTTTCTTCCTTAGCATCTTTAGGTATTGAGGATTTATCCTTCTTTGGACGTTCCTTATGTAGTGGTGTAGGATGGTGTCCTTTGAAAACGCTGCATGTGGCCTTTTTCTTACACTCCGTAGTAACATGGCTTTTTCTTAGGCATTCAAAACAGTTGGTTATCAAGTACAAATTTTTTCTTCTTCAATTTTTGGCACTTGTGTATGGAGTGGTTCTCTCCATAGAACACACACTTGAAGGTAGTCTGAAGATTTGTCGGTTCTGTTTCTCTACTGATCCTAGTAGTGACTTTGGACTTGCTCTCATAGGTGTCTAGACCTTTAGCTGCTGTGTTGGTTGCAAAGCTAGTTGCTCTTGCGCGTCTTATCTCTCTTGCAGGCCTTTCTTCTAAGGATTTTAAGACGTAAGATGATGTTACTGGATTAAATGCTATCCGTGCTTCCTTATTGACGAATGACGAACTCAGAGAACTCTTTAAAACTTGGGAAGTTCTTGCCTACATCTAACTGTTCAGTCACATAGTGATTCCATCTAGAAGCCACTTCTTCAGGGAGCTTGACTAGCATCCTATGGTTTTTTAGATAGTCGTTCAGTGCTTCTAGTCCTTGAACATGTGGGATGGCATTGCTGCATGCTTGCAGGAAGTCACCATACTCTTGGAGTCTGAAGTGTTCTTTAGGACCTATTTTAGGCCAGTTATTTAATTTCTCTCTAAAAGATCTTTGTACTATGAAAGGATGACCATATCTTGCATTCAATTTTTCCCAAGCTTGCTTGTAGGCTTCTTCGTCTTTTCTATAGAAGTTACCTTCAAGAACTTTCTTTGCTTCCCCACTAACATATTTCTGAAGGTAGAATAACTTGTCAGCTGGACTCAAGCAATCATGCTCAATGATCATTTCAAAACTTGCCTTCCACTCTATGAACTTCAGTATGTCCCCTGAAAATACAGTAGGTCTCGGTACGGGAAGGCTAGCTAGGACTGTTCTCTGTTGTCTTGATGGGACAATGGTTGTAACACTCTCCTGAGCATTGCCATCCGGTTCTATTTTCTCACTTAGTTCTGAATTAGGTGAGTCTCTTTCTTTATCTTTTCCGGTAGAGATAGAGGGTAAGTTCACACACCTTTTTCCTAACACTGGACTAAGTCTCTCTTTGTCTTTCTGAGCAGGGATGGAAGGATAATGACCTATTTTCTCACTACATGCTGGAGATTTCCTTCCATTCTCCTGGGAGTATGGAGGAAAGTAGGAGTCTGCTTCTTCACTTAGTACAGATTTGGACATATGATTACTGTTCATGTCCTTTTTCGTGTACTCTTAGTCTGGCTTCTATAATCTTAACTTCTTTCTGCCTTTACAGACTTTTTATTTCAGCTTCCATTTGATGGTGCTGTGCCTCCATTTCAGCTTCCATTTGATGGCGCTGTGCCTCTATTTCAGCTTCCATTTGATGGTGTTGTGCCTCCATTTGATGGCGCTGTGCCTCGATGGCAGCTTCCATCTCAATTTCTGCTCTCTTGCCAGAAAGTTGTTCAACCAGTTGCTTTCTTTTAGGTAAAGTGCTTGAGGACTTTGATATGTGGCTGGCACTTCTGCTAGCGAAAGAAGTCCCACTTGAGATTGTGGTTCCCCCTGAGGACCTAGCATAGTCTCTCATAAAAAGCTCGTTCACTCTCTTTCTTGCCTTAACTTCATCATAGTTAGCTGCAGATGATAGTTCTCTCATGAACTTTACTAAATCTTTAGTGACTGCAGTACGTGTCCATGTTCCTTCCAATTTCCTGGGAAGGTGTCGTAAACGACCGCAGGTTGACATATGCTGCCATAAGCTCTAATAAAGATTCTTCTACCATTTCTACCATGTCACTCAAGTTCCTTTTTATACTTTCTTGCTTTAGCTTTCTACGAATGCCTTTAATGTATGATTTCCACCTATCATACATTCGGGTGAACCTTTTCTCTTTTAATGCTGCTTCTTGCTCCAAATTTTCCAGCATCTTTGGGGTCGGTTTTCTGGCACGTGATGAACGTCTTAGTTCATTTGTTTGGGATTTATTTGTTTGATGCAATGCTGCATCAGACTCTTCTACCTCATACAGATTCTCTTGCTCTTCACCTTCTATCATATGTATTTTTGTATCCTCTAACAGTGGCATGGTAATACTAGGCTCAGACATTTTACTTTAAATGCTATAACAATCAATACAAATATTAAAGGACCTTTCACTTTAAATGCAATACTGACAAATGCAGAAATAAATGACTTTCACTTTAAATACTTTAGCGTCCGTGTACTACAGACTGTCCTTTTTGTTTTACTTTAAAGTCTTCTATTCCTGAGCACAAAAATGTCTCTTTATGCCAAACCTATGTGCAATGATAAGTAATAAAAGGAAAGTTCTGACCTTATTCTGAAGAGCAGGAACAAATGTCAGTCTTAAAGGAGACTTGTCTTTTCTCGATGTGATGCAATGCTTGCGCTGACTTGCGATGCTCTGTGATGACTTGCGATGAATGCAATTTGCTATTTGGTCTATTCATTTGCTTATTGAATACTGTTCACTTGGTGAAAGTATAAGTAATCACATATAACCAGTTCAGTATATATCTAATCACACTATTAACAATAGGGACATCTATAACTGTATTAAATACCTATTTTGGCCTCTTTGCCTCCATAAAACAACTCTCAGTGGAGTGAATGTCTGTTTAGCTTCTCTCCTCTGGTGTAATGAATTCTAGCAGCTCCTGCTAGCGAAATTTCCCAGACAGGCGGAGTGTGAGGCTGGCTAAAATTGGCCAAGGCATATTATCTTTTCTGCTTCTGTGAACACAATATATAACTGTTACATGACATCCAAAACATGAAGTCACAGTAAATAACTCTGCTTCTGTCTTTAACATATAAACATATGAACTGTATTAAGGTTACTAGCAGGTCTAGCTGTATAAACATATAAGTCATATTAGCAACCTAGGACAGGTCTTAGCTGGCCAGCTACAGGGATGGCTCTTCACATCCAGTACAATGGCTTCCTATGTTCTTGAGTGAATACATTCAAAAGCAATAAAATTGGACCTGAATGTCCCCCAAAAAATTGTGCCTGAATGTTTGGAGATTTAGGTGAATTTCTCCCAATGACATCAGCCATTTGTCAGATCTGAAATCAGGGAAGTTGAAAAAGTAGATTCACATGACCCCGGCGGCGTGTCTGTATGTGCTATTGTCTGCCATTCTTCTCTGCAGATCCTCTCTCTCTGTCAGGTTGGATGTTTGAGTTCAAGCCAGGTCTCTAGCTGCGCCACTCTAGGACATTCACAGAGTTGTCCCTCAGCCGCTCCTATGTTGTCTTCGCCGTGTGTTTAGGGTCACTTTCTTGGAAGGTAAACCTTCACCCCAGTCTGAGGTCCACATCTCTCGATCAGGTTTTTATTAAGAATATTTCTGGACTTTGCTCCATTTAGCTTTCCCTCAGCCCTGACCAGCCTCCCTGCCCCACATCATGATGCTGCCACCACCATGCTTCACTGTAGGGATAATATTGGGCAGGTGATGAGCAGTGCCTAGTTTCCGCCAGACATGATACTTAGAATTGAGGCCAAAAAGTTCAATCTTGGTTTCATCAGACCAAATAATCTTGTTTCTCACAGTCTGAGAGTCTTTTAAGTACTTTTTGTTAAACTCCAGTGGCTTTCATGTGTCTTTTAATGTGGAGAGGCTTCTTTCTGCCCACTCTGCCATAAAGCCCAGATTGGTGGAGGCTGCAGTGATGATCGACCTTCTAGAAGTTTCTCCCATCTGCACACAGGATCTTTGGAGCTCAGCCAGAATGACCATTGTGCTCTTAATCACCTCTCTGACCAAGGGCCTTCTCCCCTGAATACTTAGTGCGGTGGAGCGGCCAGCTCTAGGAAGAGTCCTGGTTATTCCAAACTTCTCCCATGTAAGAATTATGTAGGCCACTGTGCTCTTGGGAACTTAAAATACACCAGAAAGGTTTTGTCTCCTTCTCCAGATCTGTGCCTCCTCACAATGCTGTCTCCTATCTCTACACGCAGTTCTTTCCTCCTTATGGCTTGGTTTTAATCTCTCCTCTGCATGGTCAGATGTGAGATCTTGTATAGACAGTCCTATGTTTTTCCAAATCATGTCCAATCACCTAAGTTTTCAACAGGTGACTCCAATCAAGGTGTAGAACATCTCAAAGATAATCAAGAGAAATGGGAGGCCCCAGAGCTAAATGTTAAGTGTTATAGCAAATGCTCTGACTACTTATATCCATGTGAAACTTTAGTTTTTTCTTTTTAACAAATTTGCAAAAAATTCTAAAATTCTCTTCACTTTCGCGTTATGAGGTATTGGGTGCAGACTAATGCGTTTTTATTTTTATTTTAGCACATGGAGCAACATAAAATATGGAAAAAGTGAAAGAGTCTGAAGATTTTTTGAGTGAATACTATATAATGCTGCCATACTAAACACATACTTTCTGCCTGCAGTCACCACTAGAGGGAGTTGTCGACACGTGCTGTAAACACACATATGCACCAGCTCCCCCTGGTGGTGGCTGCAGGCAGGAATTTTATTATTGGGCAGAAATGTATTATTAAAGGTACAGTTAGTAGTGAAATCTATGTAAGGGATTGTCTAAAAAAGAGGCCCCTACGGGGGGGCTTTGGGAACGATATTAAAAGAGGCAACATCTGTGGTGGACAGTATATTAAAAGAGGTCACTACTAAGGGGCAGTATGTTTAAGGGGCGTTATATGTAAAAGGTCCACTACTGTGGGGCAGTTTATGTAAAGAGGCCACTCCTGGGGGCCATTATATGTAAAAAAAAAAGGCCACACGTGGGGGGCATTAAATGTAAAGAGGCAACTACTGGGGGGTGTCATATGTACATAGGGCACTACTAGGGCTGGGGGGGGGGAGACATTATACTGGGGCCTAAACAAGGATGATTACCAAGTAGGGGCATGAAAGGAGGAATCATTACTTAATAGATCTGTTCAATTATGCAGAAAGAAGTTGTGGTCAGGAGATGTCATCATGGTGATCTGTGCAGGACTGAGAAAAAGGAGAGAGAATGACTCCAGCCAGAGGAGAGATCACTAGTAAATCACTGAGTGGGGGCCTAAATGGGATTATTAATGACTGGGTCATGTTGTAGCGGGATTATTTGGCCGTTGTAAAGTGTTATTATTGGCAAGGTTGGCCACATATTCTGTAATATGTACTTTTTTATGTATGTGATTAAGCTCCGCGCCACACCGGGACGGAGCGTAAATCTCCTTCCAGAAGATGCCAGGCTACTGCCCCCTCCCGCCGCATCATCCACAAGGAACCGGAGACAAATGTACAAGGATGATAAATAAAAAGCGAATAATGGGTGCTGCCCCGGATACAAATTGATTTATTACAAATTAAATTTAAAAAAATATTGTTAAAATATATAAATAAAAGGACGGACATCTAAGGATAAAAGATACAACGTGTTTCGGCGACAGACCTTCACTTTGGGGATGTAAAAACCCATAATCTGGAATAATAACCTCAGGTGTGGCATACTGCGGAAATAATACATCAGTACTAGAGAACCACAGAAATATCAACTCAGGATTTCCGGTAATTTAGGCGCGATCAGATGAACCCGGACACAAACAGAGAGTCCATGACGTGTAGATCACATGTACTCTGTCCGGGTTACATGGCAGAGCGTCAACAGGACAGAAGGATTATCTACATGACGCTCTCAGTCAGGTAAGTGTGGGCCGCGAGGGTACCCAAGGCAGAGGCAAGAAGAAAGTAACACCACTCATTAGATTATCCCTGTACTATGACATCTCTCTGTTTATTATCTCTGTACTGTGACATCACTGTGTCTGTTATCCCTGTACTGTGACATCACTGTGTGTATTATCTCTGTACTGTGACATCACTGTGTTTATTATCCCTCTACTGTGACATCACTGTGTATATTATCTCTGTACTGTGACATCACTGTGTCTGTTATCCCTGTACTGTGACATCACTGTGTGCATTATCTCTGTACTGTGACATCACTGTGTGCATTTTCCCTGTACTGTGACATCACTGTGTTTATTATCCCTCTACTGTGACATCACTGTGTTTATTATCCCTCTACTGTGACATCACTGTGTTTATTATCTCTGTACTGTGACATCACTGTGTCTGTTATCCCTGTACTGTGACATCACTGTGTCTGTTATCCCTGTACTGTGACATCACTGTGTGCATTATCCCTGTCCTGTGACATCACTGTGTTTATTATCCCTGTACTGTGACATCACTGTGCCTGTTATCCCTGTACTGTGACATCACTGTGTTTATTATCCCTGTACTGTGACATCACTGTGTTTATTATCTCTGTACTGTGACATCACTGTGTCTGTTATCCCTGTACTGTGACATCACTGTGTTTATTATCCCTGTACTGTGACATCGCTGTGTTTATTATCCTGTACTGTGACATCACTGTGTTTATTATCCCTGTACTGTGACATCATTGTGTTTATTATCTCTGTACTGTGACATCACTGTGTCTGTTATCCCTGTACGGTGACATCACTGTATTAATTATCCCTGTACTGTGACATCACTGTGCCTGTTATCGCTGTACTGTGACATCACTGTGTTTATTATCCCTGTACTGTGACGTCATTGTGTCTGTTATCCCTGTACTGTGACATCACTGTGTATATTATCCCTGTACTGTGATATCACTGTGCCTGTTATCCCTGTACTGTGACATCACTGTGTCTGTTATCCCTGTACTGTGACATCACTGTGTCTGTTATCCCTGTACTGTGACATCACTGTGTCTGTTATCCCTGTACTGTGACATCACTGTGTCTATTATCTCTGTACTGTGACATCACTGTGTTTATTATCCCTCTATGGTGACATCACTGTGTTTATTATCCCTGTACTGTGACATCACTGTGTCTGTTATCCCTGTACTGTGACATCACTGTGCCTGTTATCCCTGTACTGTGACATCACTGTGTCTGTTATCCCTGTACTGTGACATCACTGTGTCTGTTATCCCTGTACTGTGACATCACTGTGCCTGTTATCCCTGTACTGTGACATCACTGTGTCTGTTATCCCTGTACTGTGACATCACTGTGTCTGTTATCCCTGTACTGTGACATCACTGTGTCGGTTATCTCTGTACTGTGACATCACTGTGTCTGTTAATCCTTCACTTTGAATTCACAAGGTTCATTGTTTAGGTACTATGACATCACAACGTGCATTATCCCATTACTGTGACATCACTGTGTGCATCATCCCTATGCATTTGGGGAACCCATCATAAGCTTTTTTTTTTTCCATGGTGGAGTGGGGCCCCATTCCAAGCCTCACTATAGGGCCCCATGGTAATTTTTTACTTCCCCTGCCCTGCTCATTTTAAACAGCTGGAAGCCTAGATTACTCATGCAGCCCCTGTGATGGTTGGGGGATCAATTGTCCATATTTAGGGGCCCTAACATTACATCTGCTCCTACAAAATAACCACAGTGCGGCAGACAATGCTGGGAGTTATCTCTCCATCTGAAAAATTACTCTATAAGAGGAGATGGGAGATGTCAACCTTTGCTGCTGCTTGAAGCACTCGCCCTCTACTGGTCAGGTGCCGCTATTACGCCAAACACAGGACAAATAAGGGACTTAAAGGGTTTCTGTCATCAACTTTTGACATTATAAGCTGTCTGACATTAGCTATATTAGAAAAGTAAGTTTTTCTGCCTAAATATACATCCGATTTTTATAAAAAAGACATTATCAAGCTGGTCTGACATTAGCACATAGCTAATGTCAGACAGCTTATAATGTCAAAAGTTGATGACAGAAACCCTTTAAAGCTCCTGGGCCCCTTGGCAAAATGTGTAACAGGGGCCCCACCTACCATGTGACATTTTCAGTACAATGTCTTTTCTGTAGCATGGGGAACTGTGGGGCCCCTCAAGCCCCAGGGACCAGGTGTGACTGCTACCACTGTACTAGTCCCTTTATCTATTGCCCCGAGAACGCATCACATATAATGTTGTGGTTACCATTGACTATTCTGCTCTACAAACACTAGGGGTTGATGGCGCTCTGCTGGCTGCTCAGATTCCAGCTCTGCGGGGGGATGGGGGGTTTGTCCATACATTTTCCTGGCCACTCAGCTCTATTCGTGGCCCCTAAAAACTGAACCCACGATAATGCAGGAGTGCATATAGGGTGACACAGGACAGGTGCGGTGACATATTCTATATGGGCGTATATGACGGTTCAGGTTTCTCTGTGTAAATACATTTAATACTTCCTAATATAAGGCACACTTTGTTTGCTCACATTTTCAAGACCTCTGCTTCCTTCAGCAAATTAAGACATTCCTAAATTCAGCGGATGATCATAAGATGAGAGATGTCACACTCTGCTGCGACATGTAGTTCTCCACTGACTGGGACATGAAATGGAGGAACATAACATTGCCTATGTCTAGGATCAGTACAGGATAAGTAATGTGATGTACACAGTGACTCCACCAGCAGAATAGTGAGTGCAGCTCTGGATTATAATACAGGATGTAACTCAGGATCAGTACAGGATGAGTAATGTATGTACACAGTGACTGCACCAGCAGAATAGTGAGTGCAGCTCTGGAGTATAATACAGGATGTAACTCAGGATCAGTACAGGATAAGTAATGTATGTGCACAGTGACTGCACCAGCAGAATAGTGAGTGCAGCTCTGGGGTATAATACAGGATGTAACTCAGGATCAGTACAGGATAAGTAATGTATGTACACAGTGACTCCACCAGCAGAATAGTGAGTGCAGCTCTGGAGTATAATACTGGATGTAACTCAGGATCAGTACAGGATTAGTAATGTATGTACACAGTGACTCCACCAGCAGAATAGTGAGTGCAGCTCTGGAGTATAATACAGGATGTAACTCAGGATCAGTACAGGATAAGTAATGTATGTACACAGTGACTGCACCAGCAGAATAGTGAGGGCAGCTCTGGAATATAATACAGGATGTAACTCAGGATCAGTACAGGATAAGTAATGTATGTACACAGTGACTGCACCAGCAGAATAGTGAGTGCAGCTCTGGAGTATAATACAGGATGTAGCTCAGGATCAGTACAGGATAAGTAATGTAATGTATGTACACAGTGACTGCACCAGCAGAATAGTGAGGGCAGCTCTGGAGTATAATAAAGGATGTAACTCAGGATCAGTACAGGATAAGTAATGTAACATATGTACACAGTGACTCCACCAGCAGAATAGTGAGTGCAGCTCTGGAGTATAATACAGGATGTAACTCAGGATCAGTACAGGATAAGTAATGTATGTACACAGTGACTGCACCAGCAGAATAGTGAGTGCAGCTCTGGAGTATAATACAGGATGTAACTCAGGATCAGTACAGGAGAAGTAATGTAATATATGTACACAGTGACTGCACCAGCAGAATAGTGAGTGCAGCTCTGGAATATAATACAGGATGTAACTCGGGATCAGTACAGGATAAGTAATGTATATACACAGTGACTCCACCAGCAGAATAGTGAGTGCAGCTCTGGGGTATAATACAGGATGTAACTCAGGATCAGTACAGGATAAGTAATGTAATGTATGTACACAGTGACTGCACCAGCAGAATAGTGAGGGCAGCTCTGGAGTATAATACAGGATGTAACTCAGGATCAGTACAGGATAAGTAATGTATGTACACAGTGACTCCACCAGCAGAATAGTGAGTGCAGCTCTGGAGTATAATACAGGATGTAACTCAGGATCAGTACAGGATAAGTAATGTATGTACACAGTGACTGCACCAGCAGAATAGTGAGGGCAGCTCTGGAGTATAATACAGGGGGTAACTCAGGATCAGTACAGGATTAGTAATGTATGTACTCAGTGACTGCACCAGCAGAATAGTGAGTGCAGCTCTGGAGTATAATACAGGATGTAACTCAGGATCAGTACAGGAGAAGTAATGTATGTAGACAGTGACTGCACCAGCAGAATAGTGAGTGCAGCTCTGGAGTATAATACTGGATGTAACTCAGGATCAGTACAGGATAAGTAATGTAATATATGTACACAGTGACTGCACCAGCAGAATAGTGAGTGCAGCTCTGGAATATAATACAGGATGTAACTCGGGATCAGTACAGTATAAGTAATGTATATACACAGTGACTCCACCAGCAGAATAGTGAGTACAGCTCTGGGGTATAATACAGGATGTAACTCAGGATCAGTACAGGATAAGTAATGTATGTACACAGTGACTGCACCAGCAGAATAGTGAGTCCAGCTCTGGAGTATAATACAGGATGTAACTCGGGATCAGTACAGGATAAGTAATGTAATGTATGTACACAGTGACTCCACCAGAAGAATAGTGAGTGCAGCTCTGGAGTATAATACAGGATGTAACTCAGGATCAGTACAGGATAAGTAATGTAATGTATGTACACAGTGACTCCACCAGCAGAATAGTGAGTGCAGCTCTGGAGTATAATACAGGATGTAACTCAGGATCAGTACAGGGTATGTAATGTATGTACACAGTGACTGCACCAGCAGAATAGTGAGTGCAGCTCTGGAGTATAATACAGGATGTAACTCAGGATCAGTACAGGATACGTAATGTAATGTATGTACACAGTGACTGCACCAGCAGAATAGTGAGTGCAGCTCTGGAGTATAATACAGGATGTAACTCAGGATCAGTACAGGATAAGTAATGTAATGTATGTACACAGTGACTGCACCAGCAGAATAGTGAGTGCAGCTCTGGAGTATAATACAGGATGTAACTCAGGATCAGTACAGGATAAGTAATGTAATGTATGTACACAGTGACTGCACCAGCAGAATAGTGAGTGCAGCTCTGGAGTATAATACAGGATGTAACTCAGGATCAGTACAGGATAAGTAATGTATGTACACAGTGACTCTACCAGCAGAATAGTGAGTGCAGCTCTGGAGTATAATAAAGGATGTAACTCAGGATCAGTACAGGATAAGTAATGTAATGTATGTACACAGTGACTGCACCAGCAGAATAGTGAGTGCAGCTCTGGAGTATAATACAGGATGTAACTCAGGATCAGTACAGGATAAGTAATGTGACGTGATTACTTATATTTCACAGTTTGAGGAAGTTTCTAATCAATATTTAGGATGTGTAATCTCTCATCTCCCTTCCTCTCAGTGTAATGATTGTGGCCATGCAGAATCCCTCAGAAGTCACTCTACAAATCCATGAATTATTAAATGCCGCTTCAGATAATTTCTTGCCTCAGACTTCCCATAATTAATCTGTGAACCTCTTCTCTTGGAGCTGCAGTTCTCTGTCCTGCCGCCGCTGACTTTTTAGTGGTCTGACTGTTTTGAAGTCTTGTTTTCAGAGTTTTCTGGGCTCTCCCAGGTTCAGATGGTTAATCTTTTGGCATTTGCATTAATCAACATTTCCCTTTTAATTAATGTAGATTCTGTAAGATCTTATAAACATGTTCAGAAGTTCAAAGCCGCAGTTCCGTCATCTTCCTACAAAGCAGTTTTCAGGGCTGTTTATGAAAAAACTGTAATGATCTTAACTAGTGATGTCGCGAACATAAAATTTTCCGTTCGCGAACAGCGAACGCGAACTTCCGCAAATGTTCGCGAACAGGGCGAACCGCCATAGACTTCTATAGACAGGTGAATCTTAAACCCACAGGGACTCTTTCTGGCCACAATAGTGATGGGAAAGTTGTTTCAAGGGGACACCTGGACTGTGGCATGCCGGAGGGGGATCCATGGCAAAACTCCCATGGAAAATTACGTAGTTGACGCAGAGTGTGGTAAGTTGAATTCGCAATGCGATTAATATAACCTGCATTGCGAATTCAACTTGGAGCTGAGTTCCTAATGGTTGTTGTATTGCTAGAATATACGTTATTCTAGCAATACAATCTAGCAAAACGCCCAAATGGCCCCTGGGGGGTTCAGATATCTTGCTTTGGAGGCAGCAGAATGTTGGTGGTAGTCATAGTCAACCGTCATATACAATCAAATAGAGCCATCAAATGGATCCGCAAAGCGATTAATAATTGTAAGTATTATTCGCATTGCGATTACAACTTAGATCTGAGTTCATAATGGTTGTTGTATTGCTAGAATATAACGAAGATTGAGAATATAATGCTATATTCGTGATATTCGTTATCTTCATTATATTCTAGCAATACAACCATTAGAAACTCAGATCTAAGTTGTAATCGCAATGCGAATAATACAGGTTATATTAATCGCATTGCGATTTACAATTACTAACACTGCAGCTTCAGAATGAATCTAAGATGGATGCCGTCCTTGTGTTTAGATAGGAGGTGGGAGGGCCTGGGAGGGAGGGTATGCTGATTGGCTGGAATGTGTCTGCTGACTGTGAGGTACAGGGTCAAAGTTTGCTCAATGATAAAGTATAGGGGCGAACGCGAACATCGAATATGTTCGCCCGCCACTGCGGACGCAAACAAGCTATGTTTACCGGGAACTGTTCGCCGGCAAATAGTTTGGGTCATCTCTAATCTTAACTACATATTAAGATTATAGGGGAGATTTATGAAGACTGGCCTCTACTTAACTTCGGTAGATCCACTGCCACTTTTAACTGTACACCAGCAAATAAGATTGGCCTTCCTGCCCGCCCTTTAGCGTAAATGGCAGAAATATGCAAAAAGTGGCGTAAATGACCCCTGTATCTTAGCTTAAAGGGAATGTCAGTCTCTAGGGCCCATTTCACAATTTATACATAAGAAGTTCAGTCACTGTGTACATACATTACTTATCCTGTACTGTTCCTGAGTTACATCCTGTATTATACTCCAGAGCAGCACTCACTATTCTGCTGGTGGAGTCACTGTGTACATACATTACATTACGTATCCTGTACTGTTCCTGAGTTACATCCTGTATTATACTCCAGAGCAGCACTCACTATTCTGCTGGTGGAGTCACTGTGTACATACATTACTTATCCTGTACTGATCCTGAGTTACATCCTGTATTATACCCCAGAGCTGCACTCACTATTCTGCTGGTGCAGTCACTGTATACATACATTACATTACTTATCCTGTACTGTTCCTGAGTTACATCCTGTATTATACTCCAGAGCTGCACTCACTATTCTGCTGGTGGAGTCACTGTGTACATACATTACTTATCCTGTACTGATCCTGAGTTACATCCTGTATTATACTCCAGAGCTGCACTCACTATTCTGCTGGTGCAGTCACTGTGTACATACATTACTTATCCTGTACTGATCCTGAGTTACATCCTGTATTATACTCCAGAGCTGCACTCACTATTCTGCTGGTGCAGTCACTGTGCACATACATTACTTATCCTGTACTGATCCTGAGTTACATCCTGTATTATGCTCCAGAGCTGCACTCACTATTCTGCTGGTGCAGTCACTGTGTACATACATTACTTATCCTGTACTGATCCTGAGTTACATCCTGTATTATACCCCAGAGCTGCACTCACTATTCTGCTGGTGCAGTCAGTGTGCACATACATTACTTATCCTGTACTGATCCTGAGTTACATCCTGTATTATGCTCTAGAGCTGCACTCACTATTCTGCTGGTGCAGTCACTGTGTACATTACATTACTTATCCTGTACTGATCCTGAGTTACATCCTGTATTATACTCCAGAGCTGCACTCACTATTCTGCTGGTGCAGTCACTGTGTACATACATTACTTATCCTGTACTGATCCTGAGTTACATCCTGTATTATACTCCAGAGCTGCACTCACTATTCTGCTGGTGCAGTCACTGTGTACATACATTACTTATCCTGTACTGATCCTGAGTTACATGCTGTATTATACTCCAGAGCTGCACTCACTATTCTGCTGGTGCAGTCACTGTGTACATACATTACATTACTTATCCTGTACTGATCCTGAGTGACATCCTGTATTATACCCCAGAGCTGCACTCACTATTCTGCTGGTGCAGTCACTGTGTACATACATTACTTATCCTGTACTGATCCTGAGTTACATCCTGTATTATACTCCAGAGCTGCACTCACTATTCTGCTGGTGCAGTCACTGTGTACATACATTACTTATCCTGTACTGATCCTGAGTTACATCCTGTATTATACTCCAGAGCTGCTCAGCAGATAGCAGACATTCTTCGAATTTGAGATCTTTGAATCATTTGGATTTAATATTGAATTATTTATTAACAAGCTTTATGTAATAAATGGTTTATTAGTTTACTGTGTGTAATGGATAGAGGTAGAGCTAATGGTTAGGCTCCTGAGACGGACCACAGTTCCCACCTCCTCCATGCAGATGGTATGACCCAGTGATGATCTGAAGCTGACCATCCCCATGTCCCCACTGATCTGAGAATGACCCCTCTGCATAACTCAGACGTAAACCTTTGCAGACAGACACAACATGAGGAGGATGATAATGATGGCCCTCTGCTCTTCCTGATTCTTCTATCAATCATTAATTATAATACAGAATGAGGAAATTGAAGGTCACTGGGGTCTAAATGAGTCACGAAAGGTGCGTCTTCACCGCCTCACATAGGTCAACCACTTACAGAGCAGGAAAACAGAAACGTTTTTAATTCTCCTGAAACCGGTAATGAGGACGGCAGGAAATGCTGCATAGTAATCAATCTGTAATAACGGCAATTTTACCACTAGTCATCTCTGCGCGGAGGAGGTGAAATCTCCTGCCATCGGAAGGTGTACGAAAAGAGCAACGAAGAAGAATATGGGGTCATCCACAACAGAGAACGAAGCCCTGGCCTACAGGCTGCAGAGGGTTAATAGACTCTATTTTATATCAGATCTAAGGTCAAAGGGCAGTTGCCGTCACCACAAATATGTTAAAGACTCATTCGCATTGTTTTCATGTGACAATAAGCTCCACCCAGAGTGGTAAAGTCTTCAAAAATGTCAAGCGGAAATTAGTCATTATGATAAAATCTAAAATAATAAATAAAGGATCTATGTTTTCATTCTACAAATTTAAGCCTGATCCTCCATTAGTCTCCAACACAGGGGTCATCAGGGAGACTGGAGAATGGGCTAACCCCCAACATGACGTGTCCAAGCCTGATCAACCATCCTGGCTCCTGTGGTCTAATGAAGCAGTAGATTCCAGCGTGCAGGAGTATAGGATGCCCATTTTTCTCCTCCACCAACCAACACATTTAACAGGACCCGCTGGTGGAACATCTTCCATCACAGGACCTAGTTCTGGATTCCTTCGTTGAGTTGGCTAAGCCCACCATTCCTTACCTAGCATAGGCTGCCTCCACCCTACCATCATCATTTTTGGAGCCAAGACTGTTCTTACTGCCTTCGGGCTGCTCTCCGTGGCTGCCACCATCATGACATGTCCAAGATTGGCCAACCATCCTGGCTCCTGTGGTCCAATGAAGCTGTAGACTCTAGCGTGCAGCAATATAGGATGCCCATTTTGTCTGCTACAACCAACTCATTCAACAGGGCCCACTGGTGGAGCATCATACGTCACTGGTTCTTGATGCCTTGACTTGTTCAGCTGGCCCTTTTTTTTAATAAAAAACTGTATCCAAGAAACACCTTCATCAGCGGGATAAAGAACTAGTATCCTAGGTTTCTTCATTCCGTGGATAGAGGGAAGGTTACTTTTTTGCCTACAGTTCAGTGATCTCCCGGCACAGGACAACGTAGAAGAACCTAAGATCAGAGCTGCCAATCACAGCAGAAACCTCGCCCACATTTATTTCCTTCTATTGTAAACCCAATAAGGCCTTATTCGTTCAGTCGGTGATTTCCACCAGTGATTGTGAGCCAAAACGGTGAATGAAGGCTACACAGAACAGGTGCAGATATTTCCCTTATACCTACCTTATGTCTCTGGAGCCTCCAATCCTGGTGGTTTTGGCCCACAATCACTTATGGAAATCACTGACCAAAACACTGACGTGTGGATAAGGCCTCGGTGTGGATTTTATAGTCCTTATAAGTATAGAGAATGCAACATTTTCCTCACAGGTTCTACTCCTGGACAACTTCTTCTGGAAATGAGAACCTATCAGAAGATGATAAGATGTTTCGCTCAGGTGTCCTTTAAATTTAGATTGTAATTAGTTTTTATCTCTGACATTAAAGCTTATATTAAAATCGTCTGTCTGAGGACGAAAAGTCCGAGTGGGACTGCACATATTAACAATCTGATATTAACATGGCAGCAGAGGAGAACAATGAGAAGCCGAGACAGAGAAGGAGCTCACAGGGGTCCAGAGGGATTTCATTCCCATTACCAGTGGATTGAGCACTGGTTGTTAATAGAGCAATCCGCCAACCCCATCTCTACTTTTCTCCATAGTGTGTTGGTGCTTCTGCCCATTATTTTTCCCCTGTATGTATTACCTCTCCCATACTCTTTCTTCATATTATTGGACCCTGCACATTCATTTGTGGTTGGACAAGATGGAAGAGAACAGTTCACAATTAGGTTAATAGAGGAGAAAATCACAATAAAAGGGTTAATGTAATACAAACCAGCTAAGGCCTCTTTCACCGTTGCTTTCTGAGGATCCGGCAGGCACTTCCATCCCGCCAGATCCGTCAGAACACAAGTCGCCTGAAAGCATTTGAAGACTGATCAGGATCCTGATCAGTCTTCGAAATGCTTTCAGGTTACCATGAAAGCCAGGACGCTACTGAAGTCCTGGCTGCCATGGTACTCCGCAGCAGTGTACTTACCTGCCCTGCGGCCGCCGGGCGCTCCTTCATGACGTCACAGGTCCCCACGGCACATAGATCAATGCGCCGCCCGGACCTGTGATGTCATGAAGGAGTGCCCGGAGGCCGCAGTGCAGGTAAGTACACTGCTGCGGAGTACTTACCATGGCAGCCAGGACTTCAGTAGCGTCCTGGCTGCCATGGTAACCGATCGGAACTGCTGCTGCGCATGCTCAGAGTTAAATGTCGGATCCGGCGATGCGCCAAAACGACATTTAGCTTAATGACGGATCCGGATTAATGCACTTCAATGGGCATTGATTTCGGATCCGGCGTTACGGCAAGTCTTCCGGATTTTTGGATGGAGACAAATCCGCAGCATGCTACGGTTTTGTCAACGTCCAAAAAACGTTCACATACTGAACGGAAGACATCATGATGCATCCTGAACGGATTTCTCTCCATTCAGAATGCATTAGGATTATCCTGATCAGTATCTTTCCGTCCTAGAGCCCCGAGGACTGAACTCTAGGACGGAAAGCAAAAATGCTGATGTGAAAGAGCCCTAAAAGTAAGGGGGGAAATTGCAGTACAATGCAATGGGTCAGCACTGGAAGGGGGAACCCGAGGGGGACAAGATGGAAGAGCTCAGAATGGAGAGAAGTGAGGGCGATTATTGGAGTAAACTCATAGTACAGGAAAGAGAGGCCGATTCCGCGTGGGTGGAGTCAATGTATCTTTAACCCCTTTCTTTTGCATTTTCGTTTTTTACTCCCTGCTTTCTCGGAGCCATAACTTTTTTTTTCTGTTCACATAACGATATGAGTGTTTTGTTTTATTGTGGAACAAATTGTACCATTGGATATTCCATAGAATATAGTGGGAAGCTGGAAAAAATTCTCCAAATCAGTGCAATTACACAATACTAGACATGTATAGTTTCTCTTGCATTTTACTACTGAAAAAAAAATTTAAACTTTTGAAAAAATTAATTTTTTATTTTCATCACCATATTATAACCCTCATAACTTTTCTATAGTTATGTCTACGGAGATTTGTGAGGGCTCATTTTTTGTGGGACGATATGTAGTTTTTGTTAATACCATATTGGGGCGTAGATGACCTTTTGATCACTATTTATTCAATTTTGTTGAGCGGTAAAGTAAAGAAAAAAGAATGAATCAGCCATTTTTTTCCACTACGCCATTCACCATATGGGATACAGTTTTTCTTTTCATTTTAATAGTACAGGCCTTTTTTCACGCACCGATGCCCATGATGTTGTTTTTTTTATTGTTTAAGTATTTTGATTTTAGGGAAAGGGCGGTGATTTGAATTTTTATATAGTTTTGAAAAAAAATTTGTAACTTTCTTTTAGTGGACCATAACATGCAATTTGTATAAAGTAATGGGATTTTCTCCATTAACCTATACATAGATCACTATATTACAATTCAGGGCTGCCACCTGTTGGTCTGATTTGTAATATCCAAGTAATGAGCCTGGAAGCCTAGTACAGGCTCAGGCTCATTACTTACAAGGAACGCCTTTCCCAATCTCTGCCTGCCTCTTAATAAGTTAGGCGGATCTCTGGAAATTAAAGTCTATGCCCACTAGGGACTGGCACACACTTGAGCCATATCTTATGCCAGTTTCTGGCTTAAGTTTATAGTAAATTTGGAAGGCTGTGCTAAGCCCTAACCCTTTTCTTGTCAATTTTGAAAAGTGTTGAGAAACTCTAGAAGTCAAAAGTTATGGCACAAATATGGTGTGCGCCAAAATAGTGGTGTAAAACCTTTGATAAATCTGCCCCCCGCCTCCCATGTATCTTCAGGCAGTAATTACTCACAGTGTTTAGAATAATGGAGTGACCACATAAGAGAGCTCAGAATAGAGAAGGGGTTCCGCAGGGGTGGAGCTATAGACTATCAAGTTCTAAATAGTCGCAGTGCTGAGAATAATTGGCTGACAAAATGTGAACACTGCGAATCCAGAAAGACTGAATGTAAGGAGCTTAAAGAGGTTGTCTGGCCATCAAGCTAAAAAGAATTAACATCTTTTATGCATGTAACATTAAAAAAGAAAGCCGTTCACCTGTTCAATGATGCTGCAGTGGACTAATGGTGGCAGGAGGCAGGCGCCCCTTTAAGTATAGTGTTTTCCTTACCCATTAAGAGGTTTTTACGATATATGTCCCTATGATAGAGCAAGTAGTCGTGACGCCAGTTGCATTTCACCAACGCGGACATGGAGTCCTCTTTATAGACGGTAGTGTTGGTGGAACCCAGTTTAGGAAGTGGTGTGAGGGTAGCCTAGAATGTCCCTCTAGGTGAGATGGCTTTGCACATGTCACGGTGCTCCTACCTGGTGTTCCTTGGATCCCTGGGTTTTGTAGTCCGAAGAAGTGCAAAAAGAGTGGATAACTTGGAGGTTTAAGGAATAATTGAGTCCAGACTTTGAGATATAGTTGAACACAGCTTTACTTGGCATAAACTTGCATCAAGAAACGATCTTCCAAACTTGTTCATGGTCATCAGCAGGTATTGGCTCAAATGGCAGGCAAACATTTCTGCAACAATCTCAGCTTTGCTATGCTGTAGCTTTCTTAGCTCTGCTATGCTGGCTGGGTTAAATAGGAACTTTTCCTCTTCTGCTGGAACTTAGCTTTCAGTTGTAGTCTGTCTCTTACTTTATCTTTAATCCTAGGAACTTCTTCCTGGCATCATGCTCACTTAGCTTGGCTTGAAGGCAATGCAAGCCCAGGAGGGGACAAGCAACCATGTAGACTTCAGAGACAGCGACTCTGGGCCCAGCAGAGCAGACAGTGCTCTGCTGGACGGCACCCAACCTTCCCTTAGGAAGGGGTAGACTAGACTGACTGACTAACTAAACTCTTCCCTCTCTAGACAGGGCTGGAAATGGAAAGGCGGCTCCATCCCCGATAAACTAGCTCTGCCATTAATGCCGCCATCTGCTGGTAAATCAGGCACATTACATTTGAACAGTGATTTATTAGGAAATACATACACACATTGCAGGAAATGGCTATAAATATATATGAGATGACACAGGATCATACAATACAGGTATTGGGGGTCCCAAAAGAGGTGGTAATGGCACTCTGGGTAATAAAATGCAACATTTTAGCACTCGGGGTTCATCCCTACTGCTTCTTCTTGTCCCATGTGGACCAAAAGTGTGACATGCTCCGCTGCAGCCATTCACTGATCTCACCATTCAAAAGCTTAATATAATGTTGGAGGACAAGCTGTTCTGCATGGGAGGGAGCATTGGACATTGAATCAATGGGATGATAAAACGGCAAGAGGGTCAGTAAAGAGTCAATTCAAGATTTAGGAGGTTAACATAAAGTAGGCATGATGGTAGGTGAGAGTAATGGGAGTACGTGTGTGGGGGTAGAAGACTCACTTTGTTTTTAGGGTCTTAGAGTTTGAAAGATCAAACCTAAAAGTGGATCTGACGTGGGGAGCTGAAGAAAAGCGAAGCTCTTCATAGACTCCTATATGATGAAAAGTGGCGAGCAATCAGCGATGCTGAGAAAATAAGCCCTTGAAATCTGCATGTAAAAATGTCAGGAGTCGGTGAGAGGGCTTTAAATTCACTGAAGTGGCAGGGATGGAGTTTATAATCTGCCGGAGCAGGTGGGACCTTGTCTGATCTGAATATGCAATGCATCCAGAAAGTCTTCAGACCCTTTCACTTTTTTCACATTTTGTTATGTTGATAAAATAAAAAAAAGTTCACATTTTCCCCATCATTCTGCACTCAATACCCCGTGTGAAAGCAGAATAGTAGAAATCTTTGCTATTTTATTAAAATGAAATAATAAAGTTTTGCATTGACATAAGTATAGACCCTTTACTCCGGACTTAGTTGAAGCCCCTTTGGCAGTGATTACAGTCTGCAGTCTTCTTGGGGATGATGTCCCAAGGTTTCCACCTGGATTTGGGGATCTTCTCCTATTCTTCTCTGCAGATCCTCTCGAGCTTTGTCAGGTTGGATGGGGACATCAGTGGACAGTCATTTTCAGGTCTCTCCAGAAATGTTCAATTGGGACAATTCAAGTCAGGACTATGGCTGGGCTACTCAAGGACACTCACAAAGTTGTCCTTAAGTCACTCCTATGTTGTCTGGGCTGTGTGCTTCATTGTCTTGTTGGAAGGTGAACCTTCGGCCCAGTTTAAGGTCAAGAGCTTTGGAACAGGTTTTCATTAACAATATTTCTGTACTTTGTTCCATTTATCTTTCCCTCACCCCTGACCTGTCTCCCTGTCCCAACTGCTGAAAAACACCCCCACAGCATGGCAGCACGGTGGCTCAGTGGTTAGCACTGGTGTCTTGAAGCGCTGGCATTTGAATCCAACACATCTGCATGGAGTTTGTATGTCCTCCCTATTTTTGGGTTGGTTTTCTTCCGGGTTCTCCGGTTTCCTCCCACACTCTAAAGACATACTTATAGGGGACTTAGATTGTGAGCCCCATTGGGGACAGCTTGCTGCTAATGTCTGTAAAATGCTGCAGAATGTGTCAGCGCTATATAAGTGAGTAAAATAGTAATAATGCTGTCACCAGCATGCTGCACTGTAGGGATGGCGGTGAGCATTTCCATGTTACCTCCTGACATGGCACTTAGAACTGAGGCCAAAAAGTTCAAGCAAAAGTTTAGTTTTCATCACCTCAGAGAACCTCATTTCTCACGCGTCCTTTAGGTGCTTTTTTGTTGCAAACTCCAGGCGGATTTCATGTGTCTTTTACTGAGGAGAGGCTTCTTTCTGTCCACTCTGCCATAAAGCCCAGACAGGTGGAGGCTGCAGTGATGATTGACCTTCTGGAAGTTTGCACACAGGATCTTTTGACGTCAGTCAGAGTGACCATCGAGTTTTTGGTCACCTCTTTTACCAAGGCCCCACTCTGCCCGATGACTTAGTTTGGTAGGGCGGCCAGCTTTAGGAAGAGCCCTGGTTATTCCAAACTTCTTCCATTTCAGAATTATAGAGGCCACTCTGCTTTTGGGAACTTTCAGCGAAGCAGAATTTTTTTTTGTCCCCTTCTCCAGATCTGTTCTACCGCACAATCCTGTCCCTGAGCTCTACAGGCAGTTCTTTCCTCCTCATGACTTGGTTTTTGCTCTGATTTGCATTGTCAGCTATGAGATCTTATACAGACAGGGCTGTGTCTTTCCAAATCATGTCCAATCCACTGAATTTACTACAGGTGACTCCAATCACGGTGTAGAAACATCTCAGAGATGATCCAGAGAAATGGGAGACCTCAGAGCTAAAGTGTCATAGCAAAGGGTCTTTACTTATGTCCATATATTTAGATTTTTCCTTTTTAATAAATTTGGCAAAAATTCTAAAAATCTCTTTTCACTTTCTCATTATGGAATATTTAGTGTAGAATGATTTTAGCACAAGGAGGAAGATAACAAAATGTAAAAAAGTTAAAGTTTCTAAAGATTTTCTGAATGCACTATAAATTAGAAATAAAAGAAAGTCTTTCAGGAGAACTTTTTATAAGATGAATAGGAGAGGTTTATGGGGCACCACTGCCGCCTGACTACCTACCACAGGTCCCAGGACACTGGACAACTCAGGCTAGTCATTGACAATGTTGTGGATACCTACAGATTGTGATGAGTTACTTTGCAAAAACGTATCTTCTACCAAACTTCTTACTTCATGTTTTATACCCCACACTTCATGTTTTTATACCCCACTCACATCTACTGCATGAAAAATTCTACTAGTTGCCACATGGAATCAGTCAACACTGGGCTGACAACCCCCCACCCATGATACCCATGCCAAAAGATGCTTAAAGTTGTAGCCACCCACCCTAATATTCAGCTAATGCATCTCTGTTGAGGGTAAAGTTTTTACTTCTGACCAGTTTCGGAATCAATTAGAGATGAACTCACGGTGACTTTGTGGAGTCTGAGAACTCTTGTGCTGATCCCACTTGCAGTAAGTGCACTGCAGATGGGGCTGGAGGAAATGGACTTGTCTGTCGGACTTGAGCTTTTAAGGATTTTGCGGAGATGGCGTTTCCATGGCAACAGTTTCGAACTGCAGTAACTCTGCAATGTTGAGAGGTGATGACCCCAGCTGAGCAGATGAAATGTTGGAAGTGGCTTGAAAGCTTTAAAATTATTTTCCCATTTGCAATTCCGGTCTGGGAGCTTTTGGGGACCTCACAAATATTCATCTCTGCAGCAGAACCAACGATGGATTGAAACTAAACTCACTGGTTCTTTCTATAAGGACTATAAGAAGCTACCGGAATCTCCTGTAAACCACATTGCTTCATACCATACCATATTCTAGCTTCAACTCAGTCCTCTTTATGCCTTGTCCCAAAATTGTGTTATACAACCTATCCTCTCCTTGCCATGTCCTAGCTTCATAGTATACTGCCTGTCCTCTTCATGCCATGTCCGAAAATTAAGCCATACTGCCCGTCCTCTTCATGCAATTTACAAGCTTGATACTATACTGACCATTGTCTTCATACCATGTCATGGCTTCATTCTATACTGTCCGTCCTCTTCATGCCATGTCCTATCCTCATACTATACCGTCCATACGCCTTATGCCATGTCCTAGCTTCATTCTGTACTGCCCATCATCTTCATGCCATGTCCTATCCTCATACTATACCGTCCGTACTCTTTATGCCATGTCCTAGCTTCATACTATACTGCCTGTCTTCTTCATACCATATCCTAGTTTCATTCTATACTGCCCATCCTCTTCATGCCATGTCCTAGCTTCATACTCCTCATGCCATGTCAAAAAATTATGCTATACTGCCCGTTCTCTTCATGTCATTTACAAGCTTGATACTATACTTCCCATTGTCTTGCATGCCATGTCGTAGCTTCATTCTATACTGCCCGATCCTCTTCATACCCTCTCCTAGCTTCCTTCTATACTGTCCGTGCTGTTCATGCCATGTTCTAGCTTCATATTATCCTGATTGTTCTCTTTATGCCCTGTCCTAGCTTTGTACTATACTGCCTTTCCTTGTCATGCCATGTTCTAGCTTCATACTATACTGCCCGTCCTCGTGATACCATGTCCTAACTTCATACTATACTGCCTATCCTCTTCATGCCATGTCCTAGCTTCATACTATACTGCAGTCCTCTTATACCATGTCCTAGCTTCATATTATACTACCCATCCTCTTCATGCCATGTCCTAGCTTCATACTATACTGAACACCCAATACATGCCATGTCCTAGCTTCATACTATACCACCCATCCTCTTCATATAATGTCCTAGCTTCATACTATACTGTCCGTCCACTTTATGCCATGTCCTAGCTTCATACTATGTCCTAGCTTCATACTATACTGATCATCCTCTTCATGCCATGTCCTAACTTCATACTATCCTGCCATCCTCTTCATGCCACCTTCTTGCTTCATACAATTATGTCCTAGCTTTATATTATACCACCTGTCTTCTTCATATCATGTCCTAGCTTCATATTATCCGGCCCATCCTCTCCATGCCATGTCCTTGCTTCATACTATACTGCCCGTCCTCCTGATGCTATGTCCTAGCTTCATACTATGATGCCTATCCTCTTGATGCTATGTCCTAGCTTCATACTATGCTGCCTGTCCTAGCTTCATACTATACTACCTCTCCTCTTCATGCCATGTCCTAGCTTCATACTATACTGCCGATCCTCTTCATATCATGTCCTAACTTCATACTACACTGCCTGTCCTCTCCATTCTATTTCCTAGCTTTATACTGTAATGCCTGTCCTCTTCATGCCATATCCTAGCTTTATACTCTACTGCCTGTTCTCTTCATGCTATGTCCTAGCTTTAAACTATACTGACTTTCTTCTTCATGCTTACATGTCCTAGCTTTATACTCAACTGCCTGTCCTCTTCATGCTATGTCCTAGCTTTCAACTATACTGCCTGTTCTTCTTCATGCTATGTCCTAGCTTTATACTATACTGCCTGTCTTCTCCATGCCATGTCCTAGCTTCATACTATACTGCCTGTCTTCTCCATGCTATGTCCCAGCTTCATACTATACTGCCTGTCTTCTCCATGCTATGTCCTAGCTTCATACTATACTGCCTGTCTTCTCCATGCTATGTCCTAGCTTCATACTATACTGCCTGTCTTCTTCATGCTATGTCCCAGCTTCATACTATACTGCCTGTCTTCTCCATGCTATGTCCTAGCTTCATACTATACTGCCTGTCTTCTCCATGCTATGTCCCAGCTTTATACTATACTGCCTGTCTTCTCCATGCTATGTCCCAGCTTCTTGCCATGCTGTTTGTTCTCTCATGTGTCTGCCCTCCTGGCATGGTCCATTTCCATATCATATGCTTCCTGCCCCTTCTTGTTCTGACAGCTTTATGCCATGTGCCGGCTTCATGTCATGCTGACTGTACTAGACTGATATCATGTCCAGATTCATGCCATACGACAGGGTTTGACGCTGCTATGTCAGTGCCCACAGGGGCCCTCATAATTTCATTCCGTTCACTGACTTTATCAGCGATTTTACTCACATGTCAGATGTTGGCTTCCTGCCTTTATGTCTGCTACATGCCACGTGCCAGCTTCATGTCAAGTCTCATCGCCACACCCGAATGTCTGTGTCCACCTCATGTTATGCGTCAGTTTGACACAGTGTAATTTGGGAGGTAACTATCGCCCTCAGTCCTCCATTCCCACAACTTCTAAAAATGAAGCGGCTGCAGAGCTCCCGGTCAACACCAATCACTGGAATGACAGAAACAAAGTCAACCTTATGTTTGTGATGCCCTCTGTGGCACCTGTCCTGTGTGGCACCCACTGTTAGAACCACCCCTCATATGGTATAATCACCATACAGTGTGATGGCCAAAGAGGCACTTCACAATTCACTATGTCATACAGTTCTGCCATCACCATATACTGCAAACATAATGTTCTATACCTCCCTATAGTGTTCATATAATAGTGCCAAATAATGAGAAAATAATACCATCATATAGTAACCAAAAATAAAATCATATAGTGGCCAAATAATAGTATCATATAGTGACCAGATAATACTACTAAACAGTGACCATATAATACCGCCATATAGTGATCACATAATACCAGCATATAGTGACCAAATAAGGCCAAGTTCATACTTCAGTTATTCGGTCAATTATTTTCATCAGTTATTATGACTTGAAACCAGTATGTAGGGATGAGCGGAACCGTGAATGTTCGGGTTTGGCTGAACTTCGGAACTTTGGAACCCGAACTTATCCCGAACTCAAACCCAATTGAAGTCAATGAGGACCTGAACTTTGGGGCACTGTAAAATAGTCATAGTGAGGGAAAAAGGAAGAAAAATGGGAAATGACATAAAATAACACAGAATAGAAAAAAATAATAAGAAGAAGGATCTTGAACTAGGAGGAGGAGGTCCAAGTGGAGTTGGAGATTGAGGAGGCTGTGGATGTGGCAGTGTAGGTGGAAGCGGCGGTGGAGGAGGAATAGATAGACAACATTGCTTTTGTTGTTGTTTTTTATTTTTTTCCTTTATTTATTTTTTATAAATTTGGGAATGCCCCAAAACATTTGGAAACACTATAGTATCACAATGGCTCGGTGCAGCCAGTATACTTGTCTACTCAGCACAAGGTACGGACAAGTCCAGTGGGATCCATGCCTGGTTCATTTTAACCCCTTCAGGACCGGGCCATTTTTCACCTTGAGGTTCAGGCCATTTTTAGCAAATCTGAAATGTGTCACTTTATGTGGTGATAATTTTAAAACATTTTTACTTATCCAAGCTGTTCTAACATTGTTTTCTCGTGACATATTGTACTTCATCACAGTGGTAAATTGTTGTATATTTATAAATACATAGTAATACCTCCAAAAATGGTTATTGCTTTACATTCCCCATATGTCTACTTCATGTTTGGATCATTTTGAAAATGACATTTTATTTTTTTGGGACGTTAGAAGAATTTCCAAACCCAACTTTTTGAGGACCATATTAGAAACTACACCCCTCAAGCTATTCAAAACTTATTTTACAAACTTTTTTAACCCTTTAGGTGTCCCACGAGAAATAAAGGAAAATGGGAATTAAATTTCAAATTTTCACTTTTTTTTTAGCAGATTTCAATTTTTAATCTATTTTTTTTCTGCAACACATCAAGGGTTAGGTTTTATTAATGATCTTGTAGAAGGCCTGCACAGTAAAATATCTATTTTTGCAGATGACACTAAACTGTTTAAAGTAATTAACACTGAAGAGGACAGTTTTCTGCTACAGAGGGATCTGGATAGATTGGAGGCTTGGGCAGAGAAGTGGCAGATGAGGTTTAACACTGACAAATGTAAAGTTATGCACATGGGAAGGAATAATGCAAGTCACCCATACATACTAAATGGTAAAACACTCGACAAAATGGAATGGAAAAACACTGACATGGAAAAGGATCTAGGAATTTTAATAAACAGCAAACTAAGCTGCAAAAACCAGAGTCAGGCAGCTGCTGCCAAGGCCAATAAGATATTAGGTTGCATCAAAAGGGGCATAGATGCCCGTGAGGAATAGTGATGAGCGGCAGGTGCCATATTCGATTTCGACGAAATTCGCGAATATTCGAATGAATATTCGTTTCGTATTCGTCGAAATCGAATATTCGTCATTTTTTCTAGTTATCGCGATTAAAATGCGATTTAAATAATCGCATATTGCGATTTGTACTTAAGGCTACTTTCCTATTGGTTTCATATCTAGAATTAGCGAGGATGACGAATATGACGAATGTATTCGTCATATTCATCAAAACGAAGATAACGAAGTATTCTACATCTTCGTTTTAGCAACCTATTCGTCAACCTCGCTACTTCTAGCAATCAAACAGGAAGGTTGACTATAGATAGTTGTGTTAAATTCGCTATGCGATTTTTTTTTAATACAATAATTATATTACTTGATATGATAATATTATTATAAGTATTCTATTTATTAAAAAAAAAAAATCGCATAGCGAATTTAACACAGCTGTCTGGTAAGTCAACCTTCCTATTTGATTGCTAGAATTAGCGAGGTTGACGAATAGGTTGCTAAAACGAAGATGTAGAATACTTCGCTATCTTCGTTTTGAGGAATATGACGAATACATTCGTCATATTCGTCATCCTCGCTAATTCTACCAAGCCAACCATAACTTCTGTAGCTCATGGAGCGTCCCCATCACCATGGGAACGTCTCCATATACTAAAATGTACTGTCGGATTTGAGGAATTACGTTGAAATCGCAATGCGATTAATTCAAGTTATATTAATCGCATTGCGATTTCAACTTAGAGCTGGGTTTATAATGGGTCAGCTTGCTAGAATTAACGGTTAACGAATATGGAATATAGCAGCAGTGTTAAGTTGAAATCGCAATGCGATTAATTTAACTTAAAGTATTCGCATTGCGATTTCAACTTAGCACTGCTAGTGCATAGCTATATATTCCATATTCGTTAATTCTAGCCTATGTAAGATAGCAGTGCTAAGTTGTAATCGCAATGCGATTAATATAACTTGAATTAATCGCATTGCGATTTCAACGTAATTCCTCAAATCCGACAGTACATTTTAGTATATAGAGATTTTCCCATGGAAGGGGACGCTCCATGAGCACGGAAGTCGGCAGAAGCGGCAACGGGCACTGACTGGAGCAGCCAGGAAGCCAGGAATCCTCATGACAGGTAAGAACTACTTTTTGGGAAGTGGGAAAGAAAAATATAACTAAAAAAAAAAAAAAACGAATATTCGAAATAGCGAATTTATAGCGCTATATTCGAAATATTCGCGAATTAGCGAAGTGCCGATATTCGCTAAAAAAATTCGCTTTTCGAATATTCGCGCTCAACACTAGTGAGGAAAATATAGTCCTACCACTTTACAAATCACTAGTCAGACCACACATGGAGTATTGTGTACAGTTCTGGGCTCCTGTGAACAAGACAGACATAGCAGAGCTGGAGAGGGTTCAGAGGAGGGCAACTAAAGTAATAGCTGGAATGGGGCAACTACAGTACCCCGAAAGGTTATCAAAATTAGGGTTATTCACTTTAGAAAAAAGACGACTGAGGGGAGATCTAATAACTATGTATAAATATATCAGGGGTCAGTACAGAGATCTCTCCCATCATCTATTTATCCCCAGGACTGTGACTGTGACGAGGGGACATCCTCTGCGTCTGGAGGAAGGAAGGTTTCTACACAAACATAGAAGAGGATTCTTCACTGTAAGAGCAGTGAGACTATAGAACTCTCTGCCTGAGGAGGTGGTGATGGTGAGTACAATAAAGGAATTCAAGAGGGGCCTGGATGTATTTCTGAAGTGTAATAATATTACAGGCTACAGCTACTAGAGAGGGGTCGTTGATCCAGGGATTTATTCTGATTGCCTGAATGGAGTCGGGAAGGAATTTTTTCCCCTTAAGTGGGGAAAATTGGCTTCTACCTCACAGGGGTTTTTTGCCTTCCTCTGGATCAACTTGTAGGAAACAGGCCGAACTGGATGGACAAATGTCTTTTTTCGGTCTTAAATACTATGTTACTATGTTAACAGCCAGACAAAGCTCAAAATCTATTACTGAATCTGCAGTTTACAGAAACACCCATGTGTGCTCAAATACTGATGTATGGGCGCACAGCAGGCTTCAGAGTGGAAGGAGCACCATATGGCTTTTGGAGAGTGGATTTGGCTGGAATGGTAATTGGGAGCTATGTCGCATATGAAGACAACCTGAGGTGGCCCTACAGTGGAAACCCCCAAAAAGTAACCCCATTTTGGAAACCACACCCCTCAAGGAATCTTTCAAGGTGTGTAGTGAACACTTTGACTCCAAAGGTGTTTCCTAGAATTAGGAAACACTTGGCAGTAAAAATGGAAAATTGCTTTACACCCACATTTTTCACTTTCCTAAAGGGTAACAGGACAAAATGCACCCTACATTTTGTTCCACTACTCTGCTTCAGTCTTGTTTCTTTTGAGCTAATTCCTCTAGCGCCGTTCTATGGAAACAGTAGGCTTAAAGAGCACACCAAATGCTTGAAATAACTTCTTTATTAACTTCAACTTTTCTTCCACATAAAACACTGCCACCTCCGCAGCAGATAGTCCATGTACAAACACGTGTTGCGTAAAGTATCACAAAATGGTAAATTTTCACTTTTTTTTTAGCAGATTTCAATTTTTAATCTATTTTTTTTCTGCAACACATCAAGGGTTAGGTTTTATTAATGATCTTGTAGAAGGCCTGCACAGTAAAATATCTATTTTTGCAGATGAAACTAAACTGTGTAAAGTAATTAACACTGCAGAGGACAGTTTTCTGCTACAGAGGGATCTGGATAGATTGGGGGCTTGGGCAGAGAAATGGCAGATGAGGTTTAACACTGACAAATGTAAAGTTATGCACATGGGAAGGAATAATGCAAGTCACCCGTACATACTAAATGGTAAAACACTCGGTAACACTGACATGGAAAAGGATCTAGGAATTTTAATAAACAGCAAATTAAGCTGCAAAAACCAGTGTCAGGCAGCTACTGCCAAGGCCAATAAGATAATGGGTTGCATCAAAAGGGGCATAGACGCCCGCGTCTGGAGGAAAGAAGGTTTGTACACAAACATAGAAAAGGATTATTCACGGTAAGAGCAGTGAGACTATGGAATTCTCTGCCCGAGGAGGTGGTGATGGTGAGTACAATAAAGGAATTCAAGAGGGGCCTGGATGTATTTCTGGAGTGTAATAATATTACAGGCTATAGCTACTAGAGAGGGGTCGTTGATCCAGGGAGTTATTCTGATGCCTGATTGGAGTCGGGAAGGAATATTTTCCCTTAAGTGGGGAAAATTGGCTTCTACCTCACAGGGGTTTTTTGCCTTCCTCTGGATCAACTTGTAGGAAACAGGCCGAACTGGATGGACAAATGTCTTCGGTCTTAAATACTATGTTACTATGTTACTATGTTAACAGCCAGACAAAACTCAAAATCTATTACTGAATCTGGAGTTTACAGAAACACCCCATATGTGCTCAAAACTGATGTATGGGTGCACAGCAGGCTTCAGAGTGAAAGGAGCACCATATGGCTTTTGGAGAGCGGATTTGGCTGGAATGGTAATTGGGAACTATGTCGCATATGAAGACACCCTGAGGTGGCCCTACAGTGGAAACCACCAAAAAGTAACCCCATTTTGGAAACTACACCCCTCAAGGAATCTTTCAAGGTGGGTAGTGAGCACTTTGACTCCAAAGGTGTTTCCTAGAATTAGGAAACACTTGGCAGCAAAAATGGAAAATTGCTTTACACCCACATTTTTCACTTTCCTAAAGGGTAACAGGACAAAATGCACCCTACATTTTGATCCACTACTCTGCTTCAGTCTTGTTTCTTTTGAGCTAATTCCTCTAGCGCCGTTCTATGGAAACAGTAGGCTTAGGGCTCTTTCACACTTGCGTTCTGAGGATCCGGCGGGCACTTCCGTCCCGCCGGATCCGTCAGAACGCAAGTGGACTGAAAGCATTTGAAGACTGATCAGTTTCCTGATCAGTCTTCAACATGCTTTCACTGTTACCATGGCAGCCAGGATGCTACTGGAGTCCTGGCTGCCATGGAACTCAGCAGCAGTGTAGCTACCTGCGCTGTGGCCACCGGGCGCTCCTAATGACGTCACAGGTCCGGGCGGCGCATAGATCAATGCGCCGCCCGACCTGTGATGTCATAATGGAGCGCCCGGCGGCCGCAGCGCAGGTAAGTACACTGCTGCGTAGACTTCACTATGACAGCCAGGACTCCAGTAGCGCCCTGGCTGCCATGGTAACCGATCGAGCCCCAGCTTACACTGGGGCGCCGATCGGACGGTTGCTGCAGCATGCGCAGCGCTAAACTCGGATCTGGCGATGCGCCGAATCGACGCTTAGCTTCGCCGGACCCGGAATAATGCTCTTCAATGGGCATAAATTCCGGATCCGGCATTGCGGCATGTCTTCCGGCTTTTTGGACAGAGACAAATCCGCAGCATGCTGCGCTTTTGTCAACGTCCAAAAAAGTTCACATACTGAACGGAAGACATCCTGATGCATCCTGAACGGATTTCTCTCCATTCAGGATGCATTGGGATTATCCTAATCAGTTTCTTTCCGTCCTAGAGCCCCGAGGACGGAACTCTAGGACGGAAAGAAACAACGCTAGTGTGAAAGAGGCCTTAAAGAGCACACCAAATGCTTGAAATAACTTCTTTATTAACTTCAACTTTTCTTCCACATAAAACACTGCCACCTCCGCAGCAGATAGTCCATGTACAAACACGTGTTGCGTAAAGTATCACAAAATGGTAGTATGCATAAAATGGTGGTTTAACTGTTCAATCTTGTCATTCAACATAAATGGTGGATATATTTCTCTCTTCAGTATCTGTACCTTCACTCTAAGTTATTTAAGCACTTTATAATCACTCTGAGAGATATATCTGAGGCTTAACCAATAGTTTTATTTGCGCAGTTTGTGCGTAGTTTGGTCGCAGTTTGGTGGAACTGTAAACAAAACATATACAACTGGTCTCAGTATACAGTTACAGTCACAGTCTTAAAGGCATATTATCTTTTCTGCTTCTGTGAACACCCTATATCACTCTTATATGACATCCAGAAACATGAAGTCACTGTAAATAACTATCTTTCTGTCTCTAATATATAAACATATTAAAACATGTATTAAATTTATTGGCAAGTCTAGCTATATAAACATGTAAGTCATATTGGCAACCTAGGACAGCTGGCCAGCTACACCCCTGTACGAACAGGAATGAATATGTAGTGGTTGTGAAAAGTGGATCTGTAATCTATGCAGACTAAGTCAGAGATATAAGGTGGTAAAACTACAGGGTACTTCATGAATGAAAATATATTAATACTCCATGGATAGAGTGGAAGATTTTAAAACAATCCTGCATGCACAGGCCAGGTTTTTCAGGGCAGGGATGGAGGGTGGTTAAGGGATCTGGAACAGCTGCAAAAATCAGTGCAGCAATTCCAGATGTTCTTCTTCTTTTCTTTTTTCTTCTTTCAGCAGGAAAAGCTCAAATCTCAGTGGTGGAGCCCCACAAGTCCCAGCAAGCCAACACACAGCACAGAGAAGCACAGACCCTCTCTGCATGCAGTCACCAGCTAGAATGGATGAATGCAGGAAGGTTTAGCCCTTTCCTGTGCTGCTATAGCGCTGCCATTGGCTGGAGCGTTGTTCCAGCCAATCTAAGCGCTGGCAAGGAGATGCCAAACATTGGAGTCCCCTGTCTGACCTCAGAGGAGACCGGTGCTGACTACAGAGATCAGGTATAATAGATCTGCACCTGTTCTGTGTCTTTAACCCGCATCTGGTTTTGGTTCACAAGAAGGACTCAAGCACATGACAGCAGCAGGTCCGTGACCGTATTGCAGCCCGCAAACAGCCGTTTTGACTGGGTCGGCAATCTGGAAGATAAGGTGTGGAACGGAGTCATGAATCGGAGTGTTTCCATGGGTTTTCTGTCCTTTCCTCCGCACCGCAAAAACTTAGTTCATGCATTACTTTTTTGCGATGAGGACTGTCGGAATGGGTAAATGGGGCGGTGGGCACACAGTCAGTTCCTGTGCATTTAGCGGTCCACAGCACAGGCAGGGCTGGCCTTACTAATTGAAAAAATTAACCAAATAACTGAACTTAACCTAATACCAACAAGCAGTGACAAAATAGTATTTCCATTTAGTGACCAAATAATACTGACATTCAGCGGGCAAATAATACTGCCATTTGGTGACCAAATATTATGACTATATAGTGATCAAATAATACCAACACGCAGTGATTAAATAATACTGCTGTATAGTGACAAAATAATACCATCCTATAGTGACCAAATAATGACATCATACAGTTACCAAATGATAAAGCCATTTTGTGACAAATTATACTGTTATATAGTGACCAAATAATACTACCATATGCTGAATAAATAATACTGCGACAAAATAATATCTCCACATACTGATGAAATAACACCACAATATAGTTACCAAATAATAATGCCGTATAGTAACTAAAAGCGCCATACAGTGGCAAAACCTCTATACATGATGCAATCTAATAACAATGCAGTACTTTCTAAAAAATACTCAGTCTTGGGTGCCAGGTGAAATGTAGCGCCCCCTTCTGCAGGGATGCCCTGTATGACCGCATTCTGTAGGCCGCACACCCCAGGTTGATGGTCTAGAGTTCTATCATTTGGGGACTTATGGTGGCCCTCTTCTTATCTGTCACTGAGGTGAAGTTCTCCTTCATCAAAACTAAAAAATGAAGCAATAAACCTGCCTGTGGGGTTGTCCTCCTGCTTATATCCATCATCTTCCTCCACCAGACCATCATTTGGGGACTCATGGTGGCCCTCTTCTCATCAGTCACTGAGGTGAAGTTTTCCTTTATCAAAACTAAAAAATGAAGCAATAAACCTGCCTGTGGGGTTGTCCTCCTGCTTATATCCATCATCTTCCTCTACCAGACCTTCGAGCCCCTGGCGATGTAGACCTCACATTTGTATACGAACTATCATCTGGAGATCGGATCTCGTTTCCTCATCGCTCTGACTGATATTAAACCTCATTACAAAAGACGATCCCTGAACGGGTGAAGATTTCACTGAGCGGAGTAATCGGGAAGAAGACGTTGATTTGATGGGATTGAGGTCTTCACCGGAATAAAGCGCTAATTGATTTAATATTCTTTATTCCCACAGGAAATTAGTCTCCTCATTAGCTGAACACGAGATAATTGTCATCCAGGCTGCGAGCAAAAACACATAACTTCCAGGTAAACACCATTACAAATGGTCTGGAAATCTGCAGCAGAACCCAATGCTTTGCAAACAGAGACCCTTCAGTTACTGCATCATGGGAACACCTGCTAGACCCATCCCAAGGAGGTCCAGGGGACAACTGCTAGACCCATCCCAAGGAGGTCCCGGGGACAACTGCTATACCCATCCCAAGGAGGTCCCGGGGACAACTGCTATACCCATCCCAAGGAGGTCCCAGGGACAACTGCTAGACCCATCCCAAGGAGGTCCAGGGGACAACTGCTAGACCCATCCCAAGGAGGTCCCAGGGACAACTGCTATACCCATCCCAAGGAGGTCCCGGGGACAACTGCTAGACCCATCTCAAGGAGGTCCCGTGGACACCTGCTAGACCCATCCCAAAGAGGTCCCGTGGACACCTGCTAGACCCATCCCGTTGCCCCCCCCCCCCTGGATCCGCCAATGAGCTCTGGCGTATAATACAGAATGTAACTCAGGATCAGTACTGGATCTGTAATGTATATACTCAGTGACTCCACCAGCAGAATAGTGAGTGCAGCTCTGGAGTATAATACAGGATGTAACTCAGGATCAGTGCAGGATAAACGTAATATATATATTAGGCCATTCTGTCTCTCTACCTTACACACAGAGATGTCCTTGGACAACCTTTGGCTACCTGGACAGGTTGGGTCATGTAGCCCTGGTAGTTGTGGTGATGGCGGGGCAGGGCGGGGGGGTTGGGGCGGGGGAGGTTTATCTATTGCTGACAAATCGCCCAGCTGTCATGTCTGCCAACAGCTGGCAGAGCTATATGTATCCCCCTGTATAGAGTGGGCTGGGAATGTTCTTGATTTATGTTAAGCAGGTGAGAAGTTGTCGGTGTACATTAATGAGGTGAGAAGTTGTCAGTGAATCTTCTCCTCTGAGTTCAGGGGGGGGGGGCAGATCTCTCTTCCCACTAATTAACAATCTCTCTCCGTTTCCCAACTGTTCTTCTGGTGCGTTTACATGGAACAGGACAAGAAGTCTCGTATTTGGAAATGTGATGGGCTGGAAAATTGCTGTCTCCTTATAATTGGGCTGCTCGGATCAGTAGCCTTCTTTTCGGTAATTGCCATGTGCTGAGAGATAGAATGTAAGAAGAATATAGATTGAATGTTACCTCCACGCACGGCTGCGGACACTTAAAGTAGAACAACCTGAAACGTTACATCATCCCCATGATAACACTACCTGCTGCTCGCTCTGGCAGAACTGTGTTATCATGGGGACACTGAGCCCCATAGTGCAGTACCCCAGAGCAAAGGGGTATCTGCAACTGTCATTATGTTATATAATGTAATGTTATGTCATGCTATGTATTGTACCTGCAGCAACTTGTGAGGAGTCAGAGCAGAGGATGGGAGTGGTAGTGCCTCTGGCTGTCACAGTCAAACATGGTGGCTGTCCACCATGCTCCCTAATATCAGTGCAACATAAGGAGAGGGAACACCCTTTCTTCCCCCAGGGCACACCCTGGTTCTGATGCTCCTGCCTGATGGTAGTTGGGGTGCCCTTGAGTTGTTTGGATGGTGTAGGAGTCAGGAAACCAGGTATCTCTGTATGGCATGAAAAATAGGAGTAGGAGTACATCAAACACAACAAACAGTTCCAGTTGTTCACAGTTTAATTCTCTCCCAGATGGCGGTGAATGGATTTAGGTAGGGATGGGAGTTATGGCTCTGTTTCCTCTCTATCTTGCTAAAGTCTCTTTCAGTAGAATCTATGGCAGGCAATAGTACTCTGGCAATGGTGGCTGTAATGTCCACTGCAGAATGGCCAGGAAATGTGAAGGGTGTCTTAACAGTGTCCCTCCACTGCAGTAAGGTCTGAATGACTGTAGTAGCAGGTTACCTCACTGACTCCTATGCTTGGCAATGCAGATTCCAAGTTCTCTTCTTCTCTCTCTTTCACTCTCTTTTTCTTTGCAGAGATCTTTTAGTCTCTGGAACTTCAGGCCCAAGAAAAGGAGCACATGGACTTTACTTCTTTCTTCTCTGAAAGTCCAGTCTACACTCCCCCTAAAGGTTAGGGGTGGGGCCATCCCACATATAACCTCCTAAGAGGTCTGAGCCAGGATTATTAACCCTCCATCCTGCCATCCATGTACACTATACTGGTGGTAAAATGCAAAATATGGTATAACAATGCATTACATAACATTGAAGAACAAACCTATTTGCAGATAACCCCTGCACTGGGGTACTACACATACAGCATAGCCATTTATGCAAGGCACAGCTGGGGTAAACAATTCTAGCTGAGACCTTGTGGGAAGTTTGGTGGGGATCCAGGATCCGCCGCTGAGGTCAGTTAATCCAGACTGAAGTTTGTAGACTCGATGGAAGCTGTAAGCCTCTTTTTAGGCCCAAAAAGCTACAGAGACTCACCGATCTCTGCATGATCTACAGAAGAGGAGAAGGAGTAAGATTAAGGAGAGAAATAGAGAACTTATGGTCTGCATGGTCAAGCTTTGGAGTCAGTAAGATACTGTAACCTGCTGTTAAAACTCTACTGCGGTGAGGGGCACTGTCAAGACACCCTTCACACCCGGATACAACCTGGCCAGTCATATCCCTCAGTGGACGTTACAGCCTCCATAGAAAGAGTACTATTGTCAGCCATAGATTCTACTGGAAGAGAATTGAGACAGATCGAGCAGGATGAAGACCATAACGCTCATCCTTGCCTAAATCCAAACATCGTTAATTAGAAGAGAATTGCGTTGTGTACAGGTGGAACTGTGTTTTGCTATCGTTGGGTGTACTACAACTCCTATTTTGCAATTCTGTAAAAAAACAAAAAAAGATGTTTATTAACCACTGGCCTGGTTATTGACTCCTTCCTATACACTGACCATTGCACACTACACGCTCTGCCTTGCACTGATTCAATCCCTTAGTATCACGGACACCTGACTACAATCAGGCTGGGGCCCCAGGGACGGGGTGTGTCCTGGAAGAAGAAAGGGTTTGCCCTCTAGTCTCTGCCCTACCCTAGGGAGCAACAATGTGAAGAGAGTCACTGTCAGAGCCAGAGCCACTACCACTCTCATCCTCTTCTCTGGCTCCTCCTGGGACCGCTGCAATAGCAGCCAGTTTGATTATCTCAAGTAGGTAAATGAAGCCTTATTGCTTGGTATTAAGCTTAGTGCTACAGAAGACATCAGCAGGAAGTGGACACTGACTAAGAAGCTCATGGACTGACACATGAATATGATATCTCAAAAAAATTCTCCTTTTTAATTTGGAGCAGCAGCGATGCAGTGTGAATGGGAAAAGAGTACGATACAGACACAGTGGCATGCGGCACAATAGTAGTGGCAGCAGAAGCAGCATAGCGTGAAACATACAAGGTAGTGGTAGTAGTAGTAGTGGTGGTAGTAGTAGTAGTGGCAGATGCTTTGGGTTAATGGTGGTGGCAGTAGGAGATTAGCAGTGAGGAGTAGCAGTAGCTGAGGCAGTGGCGGTTGCAGCAGCTATATGATACATGTTGGCAGGCAGCAGCATGATGGAGGCAGCAGCAGCCTTAGGCCTCTTGCACACGACCGAATGGCTTTTTCAGTATTTTGCGGTCAAGAAATGGATCCGCAGAAAATACGGATGACGTCCTTGTGCATTCCATTTTATGCGGAACGGAACAGCTGGCCCCTGATAGAACAGTACTATCCTTGTCCGTTATGCGGACAATAATAGGACATGTTCTATCTTTGAACGGAACGGAAATAAGGAAACAGAAGGCATACGGAGTACCTTCCTTTTTTTTGCGGATCCATTGAAATGAATGGTTCCGTATATGAAACGCAAAAAACGGAACGGAAATGAAAAAAAAAACGTATGTGTGCAAGAGGCCTTACGGGAGATGATGGTACTTAGGCTGCAGCAGTGGCATGATGGCGGCAGTGGCATGATGAAGGTGGCAGCAGCAGCCATAAGTAACGTGAATGGAGACAGGTCGCGGCAGTGGCATGATGGCAGCAGGCAGACAGTAACAGTGGCAAGATGGGGCACTGTCAGCAAGGTCAGATCTATTCATCGGAATTAGTCGGAGGAGTGTTAAAATCCTCCTGAATCCAGGCTTGGTTCATTGATAAAAAGTGATGTTTTTGGATACTGGCAAAGAACAACTTGGTCCGTTTGGGTGTTACCATACCCCCCAAAGCGCTAAAAACTCTCTCTAAGATGATACTGGAGGCTGGGCAAGAAAGAAGATAGAGAGCGTGCTGTGCCAGTTCAGGCCACTGTTCCAGTCTGCCTGCCCAGAAATCCATGGGGTCAGGGAAGAGGGTATGTGCCAGAGACTGGCCATAGTTTAGGTAGGCCTGAACCTTGGCATTGAGGCACGAGCTATCAGCTTGCTGACTGGCCTCTACCTGGCACAGCATGAGGAAAAACTGCTCCATCACATTAAGTAGACTGAACTGGCTGATGCTGCTGCGGTTTCTGCTGCTGGTAGCAGTGGGTGGGGGATTGACTCTGCGGGGGGTGAAGAGGGACCTCCCTTTCAGACACACTGGCAGCAGGTGTCTGCTTGCCATAAGCCATAATTTTTTAATAATATTTTTTTAAACTTTTGTGGGGGTTTTTTTACACTTTTTTATAGTTCCCATAGGGAACTGTAACATGCAATCATCTGATTGCTATTATCATAGACTCCAATGCACTTGCCTTGGAATCTATGACGATTTTACTACTTTCCTATGGAGGCCTATTACAGGCAAGGGCTCCATAGGAAATACTATGCAGCTGCCTCGTGTCATTCATAAAGACACGGGCTGCTGCATACATGCTCCGGCTCCTCCGATCGCCGCACGGATGCCATGGTCAGGATTGACCATGGCATCTGAGGGGTTAAATATCCCCGATCGGCATCACTGCTGGTTGCAGACATTAGCCGTGGGTGTCTGCTATAAAAAGCAGATGGACAGCCGCCGCTATGGCGCCTGCAGCGGGCAGGAGCGGGCGCCATCTTTAAACACCTGCCCAGCACTGTACAGGTACGGCGCTGGGCGTGAAGGTGTCAATGTTGATAGGACCCTGGGCAAGAATTTACTTGGGCCCCCAGGATCCCGCTTTCCCACACCCTAGCATGCAATAACGCCCTCCACCACAACACACACACAACCTCATCAATACAATGCACAGGAATGTGCAGTATGTGAGTATATCATAGCCAACCCACTGCTTTCCTATAGGGAAGCATTGGGAGGCTATGGCACATGCGTGGCTTCATAGAGATGCTTTAAATCAATGCATTTCTATGAAGAGTGTTTAGCGTGAATGCCAGTGTTGCATGTTGTGCAACACTGGACTAGGAAGCACCTGTAGTGGCCGTCTGATGAGTGGCCACTAGAGGTCTTTCTTGGCAGTAATGTAAATGCTGCCTTTTTTTCTGAAAAGGCAGTGTTTACATTAACAATCTTGCAGAGACATGCTATAGACACCAGAACTACTACGTTTAGCTGCTGTGGTTCTGGTGACTATAGCGTCCCTTAATATAGAGGGGAAAAAAAGAATCAGCACAAAAGTATGAAATAAAATGGCTGTATCATTATTCTAAAAATTAAAAAAGCACAACTTTTGACACAAATATATAGTATTTTGCAGATTTTTTTTTTTTTACAATGTGCAGATAGTACTGTACTACTAACCCACACTTTCAAAATTTTTATTTATCGAAAATTTGGAAAACCATGTAGCATTTTCTTCTCACTTCACACATAATTGTACTTTGTGTTGGTCTATCACATAAAATTCCAATAAAATACATTGACATTTGTGGGTGTAACGTGGAAAAAATGTGGAAAAGTTCAAGGGGGTATGAATACTTTTTTAAGGCACTGTATGCTGATAGCTTTAATATAATCAACAACCCCCCTGAACACAAGAAAAAAAAAAAAAAACTTTTTTTTTGGTGTCGTCATCACATAAATATGCTGCTAATTTGAATATAATCAGTCCCCAATAACAAAAAAAATAATCGATTGGAAACGTCTTTTTGAACATAAAAAAAAAAAGAGAAACGGATTTATCCCTCACAGATACTTTTGTGTGCTGGCCTGTGTATTGAGGGTGATCACCTAGATCAGAGATCAGCAACCTTCTGCACTCCAGCTGTTGTGAAACTACAATTCCCGGAATGCTCTAGTCATTTCTATGAGATTTCCTAGAAGAGCAGAACAAGTAGGCATGCTGGGAGTTATAGTTTCGCAACAGCTGGAGTGCCGGAGGTTGCCTACCCCTGACCTAGATGCTGGTTTAATTAAATTAAACAAGTCCGAAAAAAAACATTTATATTACAACCGTATGGAGAAATGAACATTAATGAATGATTGAGGGTCAGGCCTCAAGCTCAATTTCACGTTAACATTTACAGGTAGATTGCTGCCTTACCCTGTGTATTGCTGTAGTTATCACGCATATGCTGTTTTATTTAAATTGAACTCCCCAAAAATATATATAATTCCAATAGTGTGGAAACTGAATGCACAATAAGGCCTGACCCTTAATATTACATTAAAGGGGTTGTCTCACTTCAGCAAACAGTATTTATCATGTAGAGAAAGTTTATACAAGCCACTTACTAATGTATTGTAATTGTCCATATTGCTTCCTTCGCTGGCTAGATTCATTTTTCCATCACATTATACACAGCTCGTTTCCATGGTTATGACCACCGTACAATCCATCAGTGATGGTCATACTTGCACACTATCGAAAAAAGCACTAGCCTATGTGCATTAGCACGGTCCCGGTCACAAAATAGGCTGGCCCCTTTCCTATAGTGTGAAAGCACGACCACCAGTGATGGATTGCAATGTGGTTGTAACTATGGATACAAGCAGTGTATAATATGATGGAAAATTAATCCAGCCAACAAAGGAAGCAATATAGTAAGTGCCTTGTTTTAATTTCCTCTACATAATAAATACCATTTGCTGAAGTGAGACAACCCCTTTAACACTCATAGGTAAACCGTTACCCTAGTGTGTATTGGTGTACTGATCACCTATATGTTGGTTTAATTTAATTGAAATTGAACCCACCACCCAAAAAAAAATAAAAAATTTAATTCCAACCGCATGGAATTAAAATAATGGAAACGGACGTTTAAGGCTTGATGCACAATTTCATATTAACACTCACAGGTAGATTGCTTCCCTACCCTGTGTTTCACTGTAGGAATCATATATATATTCTGGTTTATTAAATTGAACAAATCCCCAAAAATATATAATCTCAACTGTGTGGAAACTGAATATACAGAAAAGGACGAGTGAGGACCGACCCTTAATATAGCGTTAACGCTCACAGGTAAATTGTTACTCTAGTATGTATTGGTGCACTGATCACCTACATGCTGGTTTCATAAAATTCACCCCCCCCCCTTCAAAAAAGTAAATAAATTGGAACTGAACTCTGTGTGTGTGATAATAAATGGATTTAGCCCTAATATTTTGCTCTCACTGATGTATACAGTTTTTCAAATGAAAGAAACTAAACCAATAAATATGTGAGATGACCTGACACAGAGTTCTCACTAGTATTCTATATGCTATGCTTGATTAATGGTGGTACACAAGTTGGTACAAGTTGTACAGTTTCTGCTTATTCCCCCCCCCACCTTCCACCAAATAAAAGGAATTCTGTGAAAATGGGGAAAAAAATGATCTCCTTGCAGCAGCTGCAGTTCTGTTGGGAAGCACACCCAGCCTCAGCTCCACACTTCTCACTTCCTGGCTGACAGCTTTCCCTGCCTGTCACTATTCTACACACACACACACACACACACACAATTCTTTTTCTTCCTTTTAATTCTATTCTTTCCCTTCACTCTCCCTGGCAGTAGAATTCCAGCTTAATTGATTTCTGACTCTCCCTGATTGATTTCTAAATCTCCTTGATTGATTTTGGCCTCTCCATGACTCCCTGACTGGTAGTTTTCCTGGCAGACACTGTAAGACCCATCCATCTTTATTCACAGCCCAGCCCAGAATGATGTTCTGCTCGTGCACCTCTCTGTGCTGCAGCACTGATTGGCTGTCCCATGCCGTCTGTCAGCCTGGCAGCCATTAAGGGCAAGCCCCCCCCCCCTCTCACACTTCCTCTCAGAGTCATGTGGGAACCCTTCTTCTTCCTCCCTAGTGCTGTTTTCCAACTAACATGAACACTGTCAACTGCGTTCCGAAAAATAGCAAAGTTCTGTTTCGCTCATCCTTATTTGGGACCCTTCAAAAAATCACCTTACAGGGGGCCACTTAACTGAAGTTCATGCCAGCAGAGCCCTGATCATCTCAAGGGTAAACACCATAAGGTTTTATTCTAGTAAATGATGAGGATCACCAATCCTACACCCCAGATATTTCACAGGACTCAAATACCTGTGTAATGTGTATATACCATTATAAATATACATGCCCTCTGCTCGTCCTTCCAAGCTTCACCACTAGAGGGAGCACTCGTAATACAAACCATGCCACCTCCACCAAGGGAGCAGCTGAGGTTTTCTACAGGAAACATTCCCCTCCAGTGCACAGGACCCTCACACACTTCTGACCCTATTAAATTATACACCGTGACCTTTTCCTGTAGAAGCTCAATAAGAAAGCGCCAAATCAATAATGGATCATAAAATCGGATGAGCGATGTTTAATTTAACACACGGAAGGTCTTCTGAGCCCAGAAAATGCAACAGAGCAGCAATATTCATAGGTCATACGCAGTGTAGAAGTGTGATAATAGTAATACCAATAGAATGTCATGCTGGTATAACCTGGGTATCTCCTGTATATAATTATATATGTACAGCTGGTATAAGTTATACATCTTCTTGTATATAGTGATATGGACCATGCTGGTATAACCTGGGTATCTCCTGTATATAATTATATATGTATAGCTGGTATAACCTGGGTATCTCCTGTATATAATTATATATGTACAGCTGGTATAAGTTATACATCTTCTTGTATATAGTGATATGGTCCATGCTGGTCTAACCTGGGCATCTCCTGTATATAATTATATATGTACAGCTGGTATAAGTTATACATCTTCTGTATATAGTGATATGGACCATGCTGGTATAACCTGGGCATCTCCTGTATATAATTATATATGTACAGCTGGTATAACCTGGGTATCTCCTGTATATAATTATATATGTATAGCTGGTATAACCTGGGTATCTCCTGTATATAATTATATATGTACAGCTGGTATAAGTTATACATCTTCTTGTATATAGTGATATGGACCATGCTGGTATAACCTGGGCATCTCCTGTATATAATTATATATGTACAGCTGGTATAAGTTATACATCTTCTGTATATAGTGATATGGACCATGCTGGTATAACCTGGGCATCTCCTGTATATAATTATATATGTACAGCTGGTATAAGTTATACATCTTCTTGTATATAGTGATATGGACCATGCTGGTATAACCTGGGTATCTCCTGTATATAATTATATATGTACAGCTGGTATAAGTTATACATCTTCTTGTATATAGTGATATGGACCATGCTGGTATAACCTGGGCATCTCCTGTATATAATTATATATGTACAGCTGGTATAACTTATACGTCTTCTTGTATATAGTGATATGGAGCATGCTGGTATAACCTGGGTATCTCCCTGTATATAATTATATATGTACAGCTGGTATAAGTTATACATCTTCTTGTATATAGTGATATGGAGCATGCTGGTATAACCTGGGTATCTCCTGTATATAATTATATATGTACAGCTGGTATAACCTGGGTATCTCCTGTATATAATTATATATGTACAGCTGGTATAACCTGGGCATCTCCTGTATATAGTTATATATGTACAGCTGGTATAAGTTACACATCTTCTTGTATATAGTGATATGGACCATGCTGGTATAACCTGGGTATCTCCTGTATATAATTATATATGTACAGCTGGTATAAGTTATACATCTTCTTGTATTTAGTGATATGGACTATGCTGGTATAACCTGGGTATCTCCTGTATATAATTATATATGTACAGCTGGTATAAGTTATACATCTTCTTGTATATAGTGATATGGACCATGCTGGTATAACCTGGGTATCTCCTGTATATAATTATATATGTACAGCCGGTATAAGTTATACATCTTCTTGTATATAGTGATATGGACCATGCTGGTATAACCTGGGTATCTCCTGTATATAATTATATATGTACAGCTGGTATAAGTTATACATCTTCTTGTATATAGTGATATGGAGCAAGCTGGTATAACCTGGGTATCTCCTGTATATAATTATATATGTACAGCTGGTATAAGTTATACATCTTCTTGTATATAGTGATATGGACCATGCCGGTATAACCTGGGCATCTCCTGTATATAATTATATATGTACAGCTGGTATAAGTTATACATCTTCTTGTATATAGTGATATGGACTATTCTGGTATAACCTGGGTATCTCCTGGATATAATTATATATATGTACAGCTGGTATAAGGTATATATCTTCTTGTATATAGTAATATGGACCATGCTGGTATAACCTGGGTATCTGCTGGATATAATTATATATGTACAGCTGGTATAAGTTATACATCTTCTGTATATAGTGATATGGAGCATGCTGGTATAACCTGGGTGTCTCTGGTATATAATTATATATGTACAGCTGGTATAACCTGGGTATCTCCTGTATATAATTATATATGTACAGCTGGTATAAGTTATACATCTTCTTGTATATAGTAATATGGACCATGCTGGTATAACTTGGGCATCTCCTGGATATAATTATATATGTACAGCTGGTATAAGGTATACATCTTCTTGTATATAGTGATATGGAGCATGCTGGTATAACCTGGGTATCTGCTGGGTATAATTATATATGTACAGCTGGTATAAGTTATACATCTTCTGTATATAGTGATATGGAGCATGCTGGTATAACCTGGGCATCTCCTGTATATAATTATATATGTACAGCTGGTATAAGGTATACATCTTCTTGTATATAGTGATATGGAGCATGCTGGTATAACCTGGGCATCTCCTGGATATAATTATATATGTACAGCTGGTATAAGTTATACATCTTCTTGTATATAGTGATATGGACCATGCTGGTATAACCTGGGTATCTCCTGTATATAATTATATATGTACAGCTGGTATAAGTTATATATCTTCTCTTATATAGTGATATAGACCATGCTGGTATAACCTGGGCATCTCCTGTATATAATTATATATGTACAGCTGGTATAAGTTATACATCTTCTCTTATATAGTGATATAGACCATGCTGGTATAACCTGGGCATCTCCTCTATATAATTATATATGTACAGCTGGTATAAGGTATACATCTTCTTGTATACAGTGATATGGACCATGCTGGTATAACCTGGGTATCCCCTGTATATAATTATATATGTACAGCTGGTATAAGTTATACATCTTCTTGTATATAGTGATATGGACTATGCTGGTATAACCTGGGTATCTCCTGTATATAATTATAGATGTACAGCTGGTATAAGTTATACATCTTCTTGTATATAGTGATATGGAGCATGCTGGTATAACCTGGGTATCTCCTGTATATAATTATATATGTACAGCTGGTATAAGTTATACATCTTCTAGTATATAGTGATATGGAGCATGCTGGTATAACCTGGGTATCTCCTGTATATAATTATATATGTACACCTGGTATAGGTTATACATCTTCTTGTATATAGTGATATGGACCATGCTGATATAACCTGGGTATCCCCTGTTTATAATTATATATGTACAGCTGGTATAAGTTATACATCTTCTTGTATATAGTGATATGGTACATGCTGGTATAACCTGGGTATCTCCTGTATATAATTATATATGTACAGCTGGTATAAGTTATACATCTTCTTGTATATAGTGATATGGAGCATGCTGGTATAACCTGGGCATCTCCTGTATATAATTATATATGTACAGCTGGTATAACCTGGGCATCTCCTGTATATAATTATATACGGTATGTATAGCTGGTATAACCTGCGTGTTGTCCGCTATATAACGATATTGAATACATAAAAGTCTCGTTATCACTTCAGGGAAGTTTCTGACAGTACGGACCGTGACCTCCATAGAACAATCATCGCGTTTCCTCTGGAGCAAATCAAATGTGATTTTTCTGCCTTGATTCCTCTTTAGAGACATTTGTGCTGCTTAAAAATTGATTTCATGGCATCCTTTAATGCATTAAGCAGATTAGGAGCATGGGGTGGCGGTATCATCCACAGGAGCTGGTAATGACCATGTTATCAGATCAGCTGGGGGAATTTTAGTCCAGGGGCCTGGGGGCCACATAATACCGCACAGCACTGTATAAAGGGGCCATAGGCTCCTATACAATGTCATTACTGATCAGTTACAATGTTACGTCTTACACTGGGACAGTCACCAACTTCACTAGATTCCTAGATTTAAAGTTTTGCGCCATGATAGACCTAAAGGTCCAGGTTCCCTGGGCCCCAGAGCCCTACAGGGTCCACAAATTCTGGGCACCAACCTCTAAGACCATCTGGGCAGAGACATTCTGCTGTGCCATCTGCTTCCAAGGCATATATGAGCCAACAGCTGATGGAAACCTCTTCAGATATGGTAGCGGGCCCCTGGGACCTTTAGGGCCCGCAGTTATATAACAGACCCTACATCTGTTGTGAGACGTGTGTACCCAGAGGTATCCTGCTGCCATCACAGCATAAAATGTCATGTGGATATCAAGGCGGCGTGGATACATTCGCACGTAAGGCTCCCGGGTTGTAGAGCCCTTTAATATTTAAAGGTCACTTAACCCTTTATCAACAGAGATAATTAAATATCTGTGTAACGTCAGATATATGGGATGCTCAGTTATTCAGGTGCTTAAAGGGGAAGTACACCCGAGTCAGGATTAGCTTTATTTACATAGAGGAATGGATGGGAAGAGAGCAAATCAGTCATTTTGGCAGAGATATTGATTTTTCTGTGTATTTTTAATAGAGGCGCTGCCTGATCATGTGACCAATGACATAAACCGCAGTAGCACAGCACCCCTAGGGGTGAAATGATGCATAGCAAGCTACCAAAATGCAGGGGGTGATGTCCTTGGGCAACGGTCACATCCTAAAACCCTGCTCCATATGCAGCTCTCACTCCTGCCACTCATTTTATGCATCAGTGACATTCACTGACAGCAAGTAGAGATATTAAAGGGGCTGTGAGCTTTTTTTATATGATGGATTATCTTAAAAAATTGGTCATCCCCTGTAGTGAAGAAAAATTAGAACTCATCGTATAGTGAAAATGTCTGCAACGTCATAATCTATTGCTTGGGATTTTCATGATGTCTGCTTGCTGACAGTGAATGGGAACATTCTCCTTTACCTTTAGACCTAAACTAAGCAGCAGAGCAAACCTGTTTTCATCCTTCTTATGTGCCTTGTCACTGCTCTTCAGCTGTAGGTAGCATTATGTCAGGATGAATATTCCAATTTACTGACAGCAAGCAGGGATCTTAAAAGAGGAGAAGACTTGTCTCAAAAAGCCTTTTTAGAAAAATGCTGAACTTTTCTTTATACATCGATGACCAGAAGATTGCTTTATAGATGAATTTCTAATAGATGTTCAAATACCTCATCATATTGTCAGACCTCTGCTTGCTGTCAGTAAACTTAAAGATTCTCCTTTCTTATTACATCTAAACAAAGCCGCAGAACATTCGCCATACTTACCTACTCTGATGCATTGAAACATACCCTCAGCTGTAGGCAGCAATAGGTCGGGAGGCATGTAAATAATGAACATTCCAGTTCCTCACCATTTTCTCAGATCTTGCTTGCTGTCAGTGAACATAAAGAGTTTCCTTTCATTCAAATCTAAATACAACTACAGAGGAAACCTGTCTTGTCCTGATCTTCAATACACTGATACATTGTAACAAACCCTCAGTTGTAGGCAGCATTCGGTCATTATGGATGTAAGCAATGAATATTTCCAATCCTCACCATTTCTGCTTGCTTTCAGTGAACAGAAAGACTCTTCTTTAAATTCAGATCTAAACTCAACAATGTAACAAACTGATATCCTGTCTTGACCTTCATTCTTCATCTTTACCCACACTGATACATTGTAACAAACCCCCAGCCGTAGATAGCTCAGGATGGATTTAAACAGTGCTCTCTTTTACTGACGGCAAGCAGGGATCTTTAAAATGGTGGCGATCTGAAGCAGGAAAGGGGAGTTTAATTATAGTTAATAAAGTTGGAGATTTTTGCAAAAGTGCGCAATTTTGCACAAACAATTGCAAACTCTTTCGTTGCTACTCTGATCTTGCCAAAGTGGGTGGAGCTTTATAAAAAGGCGTGACCTCCAGAGGTCTTTTATGGCAGAAACTGGAATAAAGTATAGCAAACAAACGCACCTCTAGCTGGCACAGGTTTGCTTTTCCGGTATATGGAATGCCAGTAGCTGCGCCAAATTACTTAAAAGGCCTGCGCCAATTTTACTAAATCTGCTCCGAAGTCTGTCAGAAAGTTCATGAATTTTTATTACGCGCTGTTTAAAGTTATTTCACAGTAAAACGGACTTCCCCTTTAAGAATTGAAACATAGTATCACTATATAACCAATAATAGAACGGTCTATCAGTCAGTGATTGCGGGGGAGGCAGCGCCCGGGAGGAGATACCATGTCTTCCTGGGCTCTGTGCCCGCTCCTGTCCTTTGGTTTATTTTCAGACTCTTCCTTTTGTTTGACGTTAATCTGTCTCTTCCCGCTCTTCCGGAGGCTGCGGTCGCTTCAGATGCTTTCCCCGCTCCCCTGCCTGTCGGCGTCTACAAATGATCCCCTTCTTCTTCTTCTTGTCTCTATCCCTGTTTGTCAGTTTCCTACTGTCACATTTTATCTCGGCTCGGGAAGTTCTTCCACCAAAAAAAGAAGAAAAAAATAAAAATAAAAAATCCGCCAGCGCTTGGCTCTACAAAGCCTGCGCCGCTCGGAGCGAAGCATCTCCCATCAATCAGGATGTCAGGATCTGGAAATTGGATTTCTTCTTTAGTGGCTGCGCGTTTCTCGCGAGTCCTTTCTGCGCAGGAACTTAATCGCCTGAACGGATTCAGTTTAATGATACTCCACGGGGGCTGAGCACGCTGTGTCGGATTTTTTATTTTAACGGGCCCGGCTACTTTAATAATAGCTATTCATCTCATCAGGCCTGGGAAGGGAGAGAGCGTGCCCAGCGGTATTCAGGAATACAGAGAGGGGAATCAGCCAATGGCTGCCGGGTGCCAAATCGGGCCGTAACAATAAGTTATTAAAACCTCGCGGTTTAGTGCCTTGATCGCGCAGGATAGACGCAGTTAAGCTTCTGTAGTAAGTGCGATCTGACATCCCGGCATCTTTATGGCTTAGAAGTCGAAATATATAACTGCTACGAAGTGCAATTTCAATTCATTCCGGGCCCCTCCAGAAAATGAACTGATCTTAGTGCTTCCCGGATGCTGGAAATCCCAGTGATCAGCTGCGATCTGCGAGGGAACCAGGCAGAAAGTGTGAGATTTCTCTACAGCACCGCCACAGGCCAAATAAAGTATGACATGATGTCTCTATTGAAATCTATCGGCTGTCTGTGCAATGCATGATCTTGTTAGGTGCTCCAGGGTCAGAGAAGCTCTTTGCAGCTGTTCTCATGTCCAACAATTTATGGAGGTCCTGAATGAATTGCAGATTGTGCGCTGTTTTTCCATGTGGATTCTTGTGCAGAAAAACCACAGCGCTATACAGAATCAGCAATGTGTATGAGATTAGAGAAATCTCAATTCATACCTCACATATCAGTCCACTGCTCTATATACCTGTACACACTGCATCTATTATACCTCTTTCCTCACATATCAGTACACTGCTGTATATACTATATACCTGTACACACTGCATCTATTATACCTCTTTCCTCACATATCAGTACACTGCTGTATATACTATATACCTGTACACACTGCATCTATTATACCTCTTTCCTCACATATCAGTACACTGCTGTATATACTATATACCTGTACACACTGCATCTATTATACCTCTTTCCTCACATATTAATACACTGCTGGATATACTATATACATGTGTACACTGCGTCTATTATACCTCTTTCCTCACATATCAATACACTGCTGTATATACTATATACCTGTACACTCTGCATCTATTATACCTCTTTCCTCACATATCAGTACACTGCTGTATATACTATATACCTGTACACACTGCATCTATTATACCTCATATCTCACATATCAGTACACTGCTGTATATACTATATACCTGTACACACTGCATCTATTATACCTCTTTCCTCACATATCAGTACACTGCTGTATATACTATATACCTGTACACACTGCATCTATTATACCTCTTTCCTCACACTATCAGTACACTGCTGTATATACTATATATCTGTACACACTGCATTTATTATACCTCTTTCCTCACATATTAGTACACTGCTGGATATACTATATACCTGTACATACTGCATCTATTATACCTCTTTCCTCACATATCAGTACACCGCTGTATATACTATATTTCTGTACACACTGCATCTATTATACTTCTTTCCTCACATATCAGTACACTGCTGTATATACTATATATCTTTACACACTGCATCTATTATACCTCTTTCCTCACATATCAATACACTGCTGGATATACTATATACCTGTACACACTGCATTTATTATACTTCTTTCCTCACATATCAATACACTGCTGGATATACTATATATCTGTACACACTGCATCTATTATACCTCTTTCCTCACACTATCAGTACACCGCTGTATATACTATATATCTGTACAAACTGCATTTATTATACTTCTTTCCTCACATATCAATACACTGCTGGATATACTATATACTTGTACACACTGCATCTCTTATACCTCGTACCTCATATATCTGTACACCGCTTTATATACTATATGTCTGTACACACTGCATCTATTATACCTCATACCTCACATTCTGTACACTGCTGTATACTCCATAATGCCTCCTAGTAGTAATAATTCTCCTTATAATGTGACAGTAGAAAGTACTTAAAATACCCTTAAAATGTGTGCCAGTGCAAACCCCCCCCCCCACCTAGTTATGTTAACTAGTGCAAAAATGCCCCTGTTCTATGTGCCAATACAAAAAACTCCCCTCTTTGTGCCTGCAGTTGTGCTAATAGTGCCCCATAATGTATGTCAGTGTAAAATACCCCTATATAGTACCCCCAGTAAGTGTCCCCATAGTGCTCCTTTCTCACCTTCCTCGTAGTGCCCCATAATGTGCCAGTATAAAATGCTCCTATATAGTGCCTCCAGTAGATGACCCCATAGTGCTTATCTTTCCCCCTCCCCCATAGTACCTCCATAGGGTGTCCCAGTATAAAATGCCCCTATATAGTGCCCCTGTAATGTGGTAGTATAAAATACCTCTTCTTTTTGCCCCCAGTAGATGCTCCCATAGTGGTCCTCTCCACCTTCTCCTTAGCCCCCCCTCCCCCCACCGCCCCAATAAAGTGCCAGTATAAAATACCCTTTAGTGCCCTCAGTAGATGCCCCCAGAGTGCTTCTGTCATCCCTTCCCTATAGTGTCCCCCATATTATGCCAATAAAAAATGCCTCTTCTTAGTGCCCCTAGATGCACCCATAGTGCTCCTCTCCTGCATTGTGCCAACTAAAAAAAAACACTAATACTTACCTCTATGCGGCAGGCAGTGATGCAATCTTTGGGCCTCTTTGGGCCTGTGTCCCGTGCTGTATGCTGCTTGGCTCAGGTGGCGTGATGACAATGACGTCATCACGCCGCCTGAGCGGGCCTCTGATGGGCTGCAGGCACTAGTGCCCTATCAGAGGGAACAGGTAAGGGATCGGCATCATCCATCTGTATCTCTGTTCTGAGGACAGCGATACAGTTGGATATAGAGAGATGAGCGCTTCCATAATGGAAGTGCTCATCTCCCACTGCTCTGCTGACCCCCACTGATCTAATTGGCGGTTTGGCCCTGACTGGAAAGAAGAAAATAGGACTGCTTCTAGTGTGGGGGGGGGGGGTCCAGACCCGTTGGAATCCCCTGTGGGTGCGCCTCTGCTCACAAGCCAGAAAATGAGAAAGGCCACCTGGTCACACCTGGTCCTCTTTCCTGGCTAGACTAAAGGTCCTAGGGGGTAGATGTAGCCCCCAGTATGCCCGACCCTTCTTAAAATTGCAACCCGCCACAGCCAATCCTGACCTCCTCTAAAGTAAAGTCTACCCAGCCCACTCCCTAGACCAGCTAACTCTTTCTGATCCTGCTCCCCTACAAACCCTGTCATGTCGGGCCTGCACTAAGCTTCGCTCGCTTGTCCCCCCCTTCTTCTGCTTCTAAAGCTTGTCCAGTCTCCTAAATCCTTTCATCCCCTGGACACATTAGCTGCAGAGTCCATAAGTAACCAGAAGTAATCTCCACAGTCTATTTCTGCACGCACCTCCTCTCCACACTGGCATGCTCCAAAATGTCTTTTTCTTTGTTCTTCCTCCTCAGGAGCCGGTTTAAAGCTTTTTAATTACAGATTTTGCTCCTCTCCGGCTGGATCTTTCTCCTGGTATCAGTTGTTACGGCCTGTAAAATCTTTTTGCAACATACATATAGGCTTTGCACAAAAATACATTAACCCCTCAAGCAGTGGACCTCTGGCACAGCAGTGGGACGCTCTATGGACTTTACGGGAAGTGGGAAGTGGGGTGTTGGAAAAGTGAGCCCTGCTGTAATGTATTGTGGGAGAGGTGCCTGTACATGTGTGGTGCGCTATCTATTCACCTCTATAGGAATCCCGAAAATAACCGTGCACTCTTCCATTCCGGTGAATGGAGACAATGCCGTAAATGTGCTGTGCTCTCCTTCACTTTGGGTGTACTATACTGGCGATAGGAGTGGGTTCTAGGGGTGGGATCCATAACCTGACATTGATGGTATATCCAAGTGATGGGCAAAACCATTTAACGGTTTCCCACAGCGCTATCTATAGCTTAAGATCAGAGCTACCCATTAGCTGCAAGCACCAGAGCGCCACCTAAAGGCCAAGAGAAGATACTGCAAGTTTGTTGTTTGGTAAAGAGATAAAACACTAAAACGTCGCTATGTATAATGTATTTTGTGTAGTCTCCAGCTGCCAGTCCGCAGTCATTAACCTTATCTATCTCAAAGTGATTCCCATTTATCTTCCTAGACTCTTGCTGCCGTGGCTGCTCACAGCTGAAGTACATAGCGTAATCTTCCTGCACCGGAGTCCTCTCGGAGGGTAGTCATTACTGCGCTGGAACCTTTTCTCCGTCCCATTTGTCACTGACAAGAGAGTGGCAGTAACACTTGGCATCGGACGTGAGACTCGGCCGGAGCAGAGACCTCCCGATTTGATTTCACCTTAGGGTTAATTAAGATCACTGATGGAATCGGTTTGGGCCGAGCTCTCGATGAAGCGAGCAGCGGGCGCCCTGACTCCCAGGGTCAACTAAGCGTTGGCCGAATCCCAGTAGACGTTCACACTGGTTCGCGGCAATGTCCTAGAAGACTATTTAACCTTATTGCAGAGGAGATGACGTCGAGGATCCAGTATGTACGTAAGGGCTTATTCACACCACTGTTGAATGGGGCTATGCACACTTGTGCCATCCAGGAACCTCTGCGCTTGTCCAATTCTTGCTCTTTCAAGAAAAACGTAATGGAAGCCATCCATCCGCCTGCTGCCTACAGTGGATATAAAAATTCTATACACCCCTGTTAAAATGTCAGGTTTCTGTGCTGTAAAAAAATGAGACAAAGATAAATCATTTCAGAACTCTTTCCACCTTTATTGTGACCTATAAACTGCACCACTCAATTGAAAAACAAACTGAAATCTTTTAGGTGGAGGGAAGAAAACAAAAAAAACTAAAATAATGTGGTTGCATAAGTGTGCACACCCTCTTATAACTGGGGATGTAGCTGTGTTCAGGATCCTGGTAATAGCAGTCAGCATACACCGGCCATCATTTACAGCGCCTCTGATTAACCCTTAATAAAGTTCAGCTGCTCTAGTTGGTCTTTCCTGAAATTTTCTTAGTCGCACCCCACAGCAAAAGCCACGGTCCACAGAGAGATTCCAAAGCATCAGAGGGATCTCATTGTTAAAAGTAGTGTTGAGCGCGAATATTCGAATAGCGAATTTTTTTGCGAATATCGGCACTTCGCAAATTCGCGAATATAGCGCTAAATAGTCGCTATTTCGAATAATCTTTTTTTTTTTTTTTTCTAAGTTGTTAATTCTTGTTGCTCTCTGGTTGTCTTCCCACTTCCCAAAAGCTGTTCTTACCTGTCCGGAGGATTCCTGGCTCCCTGCCCGCTCCAGTCAATGCCCGTTGCCGCTTCTGCCGACTTCCTGTGAGCATGAGAACGCCTCCATGCTAAAATGTACTGTCGGATGTGAGAATCACGAACTCACAAATTTGACAAAGTTGTAATCGCAATGCGATTAATATAACCTGAATTACTCGCATTGAGAATTCAACTTAGAGCTGAGTTCCTAATGGTTGTATTACTAGAATATCACGAATATGACAAATTCACGAATATAGCGCTATATTCTCTATCTTCGTTATATTCTAGCAATACAACCATTAGGAACCCAGCTCTAAGTTGAATTTGCAATGCGAGTATATGTTCGCTTCGCGAATGAAACTTAGAGCTGAGTTCCTAATGGTTGTTGCTAGAATATAAAGAAGATTGAGAATATAGCGCTATATTCGTGATATTCGTTATCTTCGTTATATTCTAGCAATACAAGTTACAACCATTAGGAATTCAGCTTTAAGTTTAATTCGCAATGCGAATATAAATTCACGCAACATTCGCAATATATAGAATAATGACGAATATTCGATTTCGATGAATATATGACGAATATTCAATCGAATATTCGCTAAATATCGCGAAATCGAATATGGCACCTCCCGCTCATCACTAGTTAAAAGGTATCAGTCAGGAGAAGGGGACAAAATAATTTCCAAGGCATTAGATATACCATGGAACACAGTGAAGACCGTCATCATCAAGTGGAGAAAATATGGCCCAACAGCGACCTTACCAAGAACTGGACGCCCCTCCAAAATTGATAAAAAGACGAAAAGAAAACTGGTCTGGGAGGCTATGGGATAGAGGGGCAAGACGGAAGCCTATTCTTACGAAGAAAAACATCCAAGCCAGGCTACATTTTGCAAAAACACATCTGAAGTCTCCCAAAAGCATGTGGGAAAAGGTGTTATGGTCTGATGAAACCAAGGTTGAACTTTTTGGCCATAATTCCAAAAGATATGTTTGGAGAAAAAACAACACTGCACATCACCAGAAGAACCCCATCCCCACAGTGAAGCATGGTGGGGGCAGCATCAGGCTGCGGGGCTGGTCTTCTTCAGCTGGAACTGGGGCCTTAGTTAAGATAAAGGGAATTATGAACAGTTCCAAATACCAGTCAATATTGGCCCAAAACCTTCAGGCTTCTGCTAGAAAGCTGAACATGAAGAGGAACTTCATCTTTCAGCATGACAACGACCCAAAGCATACATCCAAATCGACAAAGGAATGGCTTCCCAGAAGAAGATTAAAGGTTTGGAATGGCCCAGCCAGAGCCCAGACCTGAATCCGATTGAAAATCTGTGGGGTGATCTGAAGAGGGCTGTGCACAGGAGACACCCCACAATCTGACAGATTTGGAGTGTTTTTGCAAAGAAGAGTGGGCAAATCCTGCCAAGTCAAAAAATGCCATGCTGATAGACTCCTACCCAAAAAGACTGAGTGCATATGTAGCTCACAAGAAAAAAAAGGCGAGGGACCGTTTTAATCAGTTACATTGCGACCTTCTATCAGCTCAGAAAGCCCACTCAGAGTCCCCCACTCCTCAAACGAAACAGGCGTTCATAGATGCTAAATCACTGTTAGATACATTTGTCCAGGGTCAGGCACACTGGTTTACCCGGTGCACGCAGAACAAATATTTCCGCTGGGGCAACAGAGCAGGAACCCTGCTGGCCTCCCTCACTAAACCTTTCAAAAGCGCTAAACCAATAGCACGAATCAAGTGCCCTGAGACCGGCCGCCTATACTCCACTACTGATGACATATTAGAGGGCTTTTTAAATACTATGAGGACCTTTATAGGGCCTCCCCACAGACCAGGGGAGAAATCAGTCCTTCTTGGACTCCCTATCCATGCCCTCCTGTCCGAGGAACAAAAGGCGTTCTTAGACGCTGACATTACTGAGGAGGAGGTGAAACGAGTCATTTCTGAATCCCACAATCGCAAAACACCCGGGCCGGACGGCCTAACGGCGGAGTATTATAAGATATTAGCTCCAGAGATTATTCCAACCTTGGCCACGCTGTACTCGCAAATATACAAAGAGGGGGCGGGGGTAGATAGGTTTACAGAATCGAGGGTGATAGTGCTTCCCAAACCTAACAAGAATCCCGACCTACCACAATCCTACAGGCCGATCACCTTAATGAACCAAGACTACAAGTTCTTAGCTAAGATAATCGCAAATAGGATGCAAACCTTTATCCCGACCTTAATCCACCCCACCCAGATGGGTTTCACCCAAGGGAGGCACGCGGTTCATAATGTCCGCAGAGTAGTGGCAGCAACGGTCGCGGCACGGGACCCCACACGACCACTAAATACTCCTTCTCGGCTTAGACGCCGAGAAGGCTTTCGACACGGTGTCTTGGTCCTTCCTACAAACCCTCCTGGAAATTCGAGGCTTTGGAAACGGTTTTAGACAATTTGTGACTAACACCTATACTGATGTCACCACTGTGATAACTATCAACGGGAAAAACTCGGGAGTCCTCGACCTCTTTAGGGGCACAAGGCAGGGATGCCCCTCTCCCCATCTTGTTTAATCTGTCCCTGGACCCGCTCCTGTACCATCTTCACTCCACGCATAGCTTTCGTGGGGTGACGATAGGTAACACAGAATTGAGAGCGGCGGCATTTGCGGACGATGTCCTGCTGATGATCTCCGATCCTGAAAATTCACTGAACGCTTTGTTGGCTGAGATCCGGGATATTGGTGTATTATCAGGATATACCATTAACTTGGACAAAACAGAAGCACTGCTAGTGAGCGGACCCAGGAGACCGATGTGGACAAGGGCCTTCCCATTTTCATGGAAAAATGAGTCCATAACATACCTAGGGGTCTCTATCCCTAAAAATCCATCCCAATTATATAACTGTAACATAGGACCATATCTCTCCTCTCTGGAGTCGAACCTGGCGAGCTGGAAGCATTTCACACTTTCCTATGTAGGGAGGACAAACCTACTTAAGATGTCAGAGTTTCCCAAACTATTGTATATACTCCAGATGTTGCCTATCTGCCTTCGGCCTAAAGACGAGAAAAGGATAAACTACCTGTACAGGACATTTGTCTGGAATGGGAAACGTCCTAGAATAGCTTGGCACACACTGCGACAACCAAAACTAAATGGGGGCCTAAACTTCCTGATATCAGACTGTACAACATTGCGGCTCTAATGCGAGTGGTGCGAGACTGGCTGCATTCTACGTCAAAATATACTCCGGTTACGCTAGATCAAGCCTTTGTTCCACATATTGCGTTATCGAACCTATTGCATCTCTCGTTCGGGATCTTCCACAAGCGGTTAAAACGAACCCCTCCTCATGACGACATGGAGGGCGTGGTACAGGGCAAGAGGTCTGTGCAAATTGCATGCGTCATTTTCGGTGCATCTGACATTAGTAAGGAATCCCTCTTTTCAGAACGGATCTTCCCACCCCACATTTAAATGCTGGCAATCGCACGGCATCACTAGCATTGACAAACTCATCAGCGCGCAAACACGAACGGTTAAACCGCTCCAGGACCTGCAGAAGGAATACCCACATATAGTTTTCACCTTTTTCCCATACTTACAAGCGAAAAGTTATATCACTAGAGTCATTTCCGCCATGGCGGACTCCGAATGGAGCCCATATTTTAGACAATGGTTCTCGAACCTCAATGAAGGGAAGAAACAGATTTCATCAAACTACCAGTTCCTCCATGTACCAATTGACTACTCCGCATCTACAGCCCCTATGACTAGATGGCAGGCGGAGGTGCCACAGGCTACCCCTTCAACGATACTCCGGGCATTGGAGTTCTCATACAAACACTTACCCGTAGCAAGATACACAGAGATGATCCTACAAATCTGCCATAGGTCCTATCTGACTCCGAGACGGGGGTTTAGAATGGGACGATTCCAGCAACTGTTTTAAATGTGGGGCCTCAGATGCAGGACTTTACCACTGTCTATGGGAATGCCCAATGATACAACAGTTCTGGGACAAAATCATCACCTTCACTAACACACACTTAACCACTTTTACCCCGCGTGACCCGCTTTGGGCGCTGTTCGGTTATTTAGATAAGGATAAATATAACTGTACCCCAGGGTGTAGGAAGTTGCTACACTTTGTGGCAGTAGCAGGAACTAAGGCGATCCTACAAGTCTGGTTACAGCCCACAATCCCCCTTCAGATTGTTCTTGGAGAAACTCTCCCATATCATGCGTATGGACTGGGTGGAGGCCTCACATCAAAAAGACAAAAAGTGGAACACTTCTTTCAGGTGTGGGAAAGTTTTATTAATGTTCTTCCGTTGCATGTCCGCAAGGCCATACACGAATGCTTTTCAGGGACTACATGGTTCCTGCAACAGACGGTACTTGGCGAATCACCGGTTCTACTGTCATGAGCTGGGGAGGGGGTCCACAGCGTCCATATACTCCCGAGCATCTAGGTTCTTGTTTTGGTTCTTTTTCTTTCCCTTATCTGTTTGTGTTGTTCTCTACATTACCTTCACGAGGTATCACTGCCTTGACCCTGAGAGCCCACTAGAGACTGTATCCGGTTAGAATGTACTGGTTTCTCGGGGATATCTCCCGTAATATCTTACGGGGATGATTGTCTGATAATGTCCGTTTCGTTAGACTTCTGTTACTATCCGTATGCTCATGGAAAAGGCAATTGACAAATAATTTTGCACTTGTACAAATGGATATTATTGATGGCAGTGCGACATTGCTCTTGTTTATATGTCTATTCTTCAAACTTTTTGAAAACTTAATAAAAACAGTTTAAAAAAAAAAAAAAAAAAAGACTGAGTGCAGAAATAAAATCAAAAGGGGCTTCAACAAAGTATTAGTTTAAGAGTGTGCACACTTATGCAACCATATTTTTATTTTTATATTTTTTCTTCCCTCCACCTAAAAGATTTCAGTTTGTTTTTCAATTGAGTTGTACAGTTCATAGGTCACATTGAAGGTGGAAAAAGTTCTGAAATGTTTTATCTTTGTCTCATTTTTTTACAGCACAGAAACCTGACATTTTAACATGGGTGTGTAGACTTTTTATATCCACTGTACCTTTACGGATCCGTATTTGCAGATAGAAAATCAGACGCAGTCAATAAACAGCTTCATATAAAATAAAAGCCCCCCCCCCCCCACACACACACAGTTCGCTCATGTGCACTGCCATTCCATTCATCTCTGTTGCAAGTGCGACCATCTCCTTTCACTCGGGGAAGCCTTGTGCATGTGGGGTTCCCGATCAGATACTGATTATGTGGGTAGGAGGTAAGTTGTTATGGAGGGACATTCCCTGGGGGTGATGGATCATCACAAGGGGCTCCTCTGTCTTTATGGAAATAAGGTGTAACTGCAAACTGAAAAGTTCTGCAGCTTTCTTTGTGTTGCAGTTTCTTACCATTTTCAAGAACTCTGCTTGCTGTCAATCAAGCAGGGAGTATAAGGGAGTAGGGGGGTGCTGTAAAAGTGTTGTTGGCCAAGTGTCTGATCTGGTATATATTGAGCCATATATTTGTGACAGGAACATGCTCTGAATGTCTTGAAAACTTTTTCTTGTAACTTTACACGACAAAATGTGGAGCGAGCAAAAGCGAAATGTTCCAAAGAGAAGTCAAATCAAAAACAGGCGCAAACAGAGTAATAAACCTGGTGGAGCATAAGAAATGAATGGGCAGAGCATAGCAAAGAGAGGGGGTGGAGAACAGTAAAGGTTGGAGACAGAGTATTACAAAGGAATTGGTGGAGAATAGCAAAGGGAGGGATGAAATATAGTAAAGGAAGGGGGTGGAGAACAGCAAAGGGGGTGGAGTATAGTAAAGGGAGGTTGTGGAGAACAGCAAAGGGGGTGGAGTATAGCAAAGAGAGGGGGTGGAGAACAGCAAAGGGGGTGGAGCATAGTAAAGGGAGGAGACAGAGTATTACAAAGGAATGGGTGGAGAATAGCAAAGGGAGGGATGAAGTATAATAAAGGGAGGGGGTGGAGAACAGCAAAGGGGGTGGAGTATAGTAAAGGGAGGGGGTGGAGCATAGTAAAGGAAGGAGACAGAGTAATACAAATGAATGGGTGGAGCATAGCAAAGGGAGGGATGTAGTATAATAAAGGGAGGGGGTGGAGAACAGCAAAGGGGGTGGAGTATAGTAAAGGGAGGGGGTGGAGTATAGTAAAGGGAGGTTGTGGAGAACAGCAAAGGGGGTGGAGTATAGTAAAGAGAGGGGGTGGAGCATAGTAAGGAGAGGGGGTGGAGCATAGTAAAGGTAGAAGACAGATATTACAAAGGGAGAGGTGGAGCATAACAAAAGGAGGGCATTGATCATAACAAATGAAGGGGTGGAACATAGCAAAGGGGGGGTGGAGTATAGAAGAGAGGGGGTGGAGTATAGAAGAGAGGGGGTGGAACATAACAAGAGGAGGACGTGGAGAATAACCCATGAAAGGGTGGAGCAATGCATATGGAAGTGGTGGAGCGTTGCAGGTGAGAATAACAAAGGGAGGAGGTGGAGCATAGCAAGGGGAGGGGCCAGAGCCGGTCACAGGGATTCTCTCTTTATTGTTTTGTCACGTTCCACCTATTCTGACCCAGTTCTGTCAGGAGTGTCCCTTTAAAAGAGTTGCAGAAAGTTCCCTGTTTGGCCGAGGAGGTTTGACACCACTTAATGGACTGAATCTTTCTTATAAATTGGCAGGGGGCGTCAAAGCCAAACGATGTGAATATGGAATAAATCATCTGCAAAATTCAATTTTTCTATTTAATTAAACAATATTTCATATTTGCATCTATCAGAGCCCTTCAGACCTGCCCCAGGCACGGCACGGTGCACACCATGTCTGGGACCTGCATGAAATATTAATATCAACAGAACTGTGCTGGGACGTATAAGGGACCATTCATCATATCAGCAAGAAGCGGGGGAGGGGGAAGATGACGGGGAGTAATTAGAGCCCATGTTCGACTCACCTGCCTCTTATAGAGGAGAAATTAAAATATTGTCAAGGATCCCTGACCAGGAGCCGCTTCTATCTCAAGTATCTGAGAACAGAGAGGTTACTTAAAGGAAAACTCCCATAATGTGATGCTGACAACCTTCCTATCGGAGAGCAGTAATAATGCAACATATCTACAACTAATACATGCGGTATACAGTGCCTTGCAAAAGTATTCACTTCCTTGAATTTTTTCATGTTTTGTGATATTACAGCCTTAAGTTCAATGTTTTGTTTATCTGAATTTTATGTGATGGATCAGAACACAATAGTCTAAGTTGGTGAACGGAAATGAGAAAAATCTATAAATAAAACTATTGTTTATAAATAGAAAACAGAAAATTGCCCTGTGCGTATGTATTCACCCCCTTTGTTAGGAAGCCCATAAAAAGCTCTGGTGCAACCAATTACCTTCAGAAGTCACATAATTAGTGACATGATGTCACCTCTGTGCAATCTATGTGTCACATCATCTGTCTTTACATATACACACACCAGAGGCTACAACAGCTAAGCAAGAGGAATCCCTAACCAAACATTGCCATGAAGGCCGAGGAACTCTCCAAACAAGTAAGGGACAATGTTGTAGAGAAGTACAAGTCAGGGTTAGGTTATTAAAAAATATAGTGGTGGTGCCCATCTCTGGAGCCATCTCCTGGTGCTGTACTGTATATAGTGGTGTAGCCCATCTGCCGAGCCTCAACCTGAGGACTATAGACCCTGGCACTGTATATAGCAGTGGTGCCCATCTCCAGAGCCTCCACCTGAGGACTATAGACCCTGGCACTGTATATAGCAGTGCTGCCCTTCTCCAGAGCCTCATCCTGTGGACTATAGACCCTGCACTGGATATAGCAGTGCTGCCCATCTCTAGAGCCTCATCCTGTGGACTATAGACCCTGCACTGGATATAGCAGTGCTGCCCATCTCCAGAGCCTCATCCTGTGGACTATAGACCCTGCACTGGATATAGCAGTGCTGTCCATCTCCAGAGCCTCATCCTGTGGACTATAGACCCTGCACTGGATATAGCAGTGCTGCCCTTCTTCAGAGCCTCATCCTGTGGACTATAGACCCTGCACTAGATATAGCAGTGCTGTCCATCTCCAGAGCCTCAGCTTGGCATCATTTTGCTCATCGTCTACAGTTCCGCTGAGTGATTTGGATCCATTTCCCTCGTGTTAATCTGGGCACAGATGCCAGTAATTGTTAATTAATTCTGGGATCTGTGGAACGTCGCTTCCTCCTGATACCAGCGGTCTCTAGAGGAGGCGTCGAGGGGGCACCTTCATCTCTATCGTGAGTTCAATCAGTCTGGACAATTTAATGCTTACATCCTCAAATGTATCAACAGCATCACAGCCAGAAAATACAAGTCCTTAAATCACACTATTCAGCCGATTGTCTGTTTTTAAGAAAGCCGGATGACAAGACGAAGCTTGAAAGGGCTCCTGAATGGCAAATCTGTCCAATTATAGAGTTATATTAGAGTTATATCACATCTTATATTAGTAGAAGTAAGTGTCTGTCTGTAGGGAAGCTGTAACGGCGGTCACACAACTGTCCAAGAACCTGATAGAAAGGCTGATGAACTGAAAACCTTACATATCCATAGCAAGCAGTCTGCAGTGATAGCTGAGATATTAACATGGATCATAAAGCTGAATCGGTAAGGTCCCCACAGTGTTTTTATGGTAGGGAACGCGTATACGAATACGTATCCTTTGAAGTAACTGCTGACCACCATATGGTTATATTATGCCATGTCATATCTATGTGAAATCTACTTAGAGTCGCTACCTTTTCCAACAAAAAATGCAACAAAGAATTCACGTTTTGTGCCTACTTTTTTCCCATAGTTTTTAATATAAATTGGTGCCCCAACCTCGTGTGTGAACAGGTGCAATGAATGAGCTCTGATGGACAAGCAAATATTCAGAAAGCTGGGAAAAATCTATCCCCTCCACCTATTTTACTGCTGCCCCTGAACCATGCGGCCCTATGCAGGAGTCCAGTTTGCCTTGGTTCGTCATACTGTTTTTTTTCTAAAAAACGAATAGAAGACGATGGTTTATGGTGACAGTCAATGAGAGAAAATGTCTGTTCTGATGAAAACCTTCAACATCTATAAGAAACCTATTAGATATTTCTGTCTAGTGATATCCGTTACTTGCTGCAGTAATGGCGGCTATCACTAGAAAAGCGCTCCGCAGGTTTTACACTAACGATCCAGTGTAGACAAGAGGACAAGAGGTGTAACATGGAGACTTTACTGAGGTGTTTAGAGGGAATAACCCGATGCTATGATCCGGGCGCTGGTAAATGTCAGGGTCGTGGCGTCAATAAAACGGCCAAACTAGGTGCAGACGGGTTATTAGATAGACGTTCCATCATCTTCACAAAAAAAAAACAAGAGAGCAAGTATGATCTCTTGTTGATGGGGGGGATTGATTACATGCACAGAAGTCCATGTTAGGGTTCACTCACATCTGTACTGGAGGATCTGTCAGGATCTTCTGTTGCAGAGTCTGTCAAAAATATGGGACAGAATAGGGCAGCATGCTGTCCGAGTTTTTCTAATAGAAACCACATCCCATTACAGTCAGGGCGATCCATCAGGTGACATTCATTTCCAACATTTGACATTTATACATTGGAAAAATACTATGTTCTAGGAAAAAATCCTCCTAGTTATAACAGTGGCCTCTGTGGCTCAATGCTTAGAGTGCCTGTCTACTATACTGAAGGTTCAGGACCGAGCAGATACAATTTAAAAGAGGAGAGAGAAAAAAGTTAAACATACACGGGTGTCCCAGAGCTGACACTGCCTCCCAACGCCCTTGTTGTCAGAGCACTATATATGGAGTCAGCCAGAGTAAAAGAGTAAATAGAGTAAAGCAGGGACTCCTACACAGTGCAGTGAAATGGCTACAAAATTTACAGGCATTGGATACTGACACCAGCCTCCTGCCATAGATGCTGGCTGTTTACCAGTCACAGAACCCTAGATGTACTGTGCCTTTAAGACTGCAGCGTCAAACTGGAATGACAGCCAGAGGTGCGCAGAGGCGAATCTCTGCCCTGACTGATCGTCTGATTAGAATAATTGCATGTAGTGATCCATTCTGTACTGCGAGTGAAATTGGACGTCACATCCCAATCCTATGGCGGCAAAAAGTGTCTACTCGAATCATCAGAAACTGTTTGCACAACATTGGGCTACGAGGCAGACATCCAGCTACAGGATTTTCATAGACCACCCTCAGAGGCAGGGGAGTAGCTATAGGGTGCACAGGTAGAAGTCGCAACTGGACCCAGGAGCCTGAGGGGGCCTAAAGACCCTTGTGGATCATAAGAAGACACCGGTATTATAGAAAGTGCATGCTGGTCAAGGTACACCACTGACTGGAGGGAAGGAGTTAGGTCAAGAATTTGGCATGAGGGGGTGGCATATCGATTTTTGCCCCAGGCAGCAGGAAGGCTATGTCCTCTCCTGCCTCTGGCCACAAAGCACTGGGGAAAGGGCCCAAGCTGAATTCTTG